>VWZF01004650.1:23789-40128 GCA_013396755.1 Sclerurus mexicanus | reverse complement strand
TAATTTATTACAGAGGGAAAACTACAGCAGCAGAAGTATTTGTTGATGGTGCATGCTTTCCTCAAAGAAGAATTGCTTCTTGGTCATTGTGGTTTTTAGGGTTTGGTGTTTCTTGGTTTTTGTTTGCTTTTTTTGGCGTTTTTGGGTTTTTTTTTGAGTTTTTTTTGTTTTTCTTTTTTATTGTTTAGATTTTTTTGGTTTTGTTTTGGTTTTTTATGGTGGGGTGGAGCTGTTAAAAACATAAAATTCTGATTTCATAGTCCAGGGTGTTCCCACTGAATAGTATAGTTGCAAAGCTTATAAAAGACCTTTAAGATCATCAAGTCCAACCATCAACCCAGCACCACCACTATTTTCACCACTGAACGATGTCCTTAAATATCACATCCACAAGTTTTTTGAATCCTGCTGAGGATGGTAACTCCGCCACTTCCCTAGAAAGTCTATTGCTCTACAACCATTTCCATGATTTTTTTTTTTCCCCCCCTAATGAAAGCATCACACAAAGTTTCACAGTGTTCAAAACCCCGGAAGACAAACGATTACTCTAAAAATTGTTGCCTGAGGTTTTTGTGAAATTCAGGCCTAAAAATAGCTGCACATGCACAATTACTAAACCAGGAAAAAATAAGAATATAAGCTTTCTAAGCAGTTTTTAGGAAAAACTGCACAGTGAAGCAAAAGCTACTTTTCACAGTAAACACTTCTGTACACAAACCCACATTTGTATTGTCAGCCTGAGTTTAATTGTTCATGAAATATCTTTGTCTAAGGTTTAGTTCCCAACTAGTGAAAGGTCTGTTGGGTTATTTTTTTTTGTTTGGTTTCATGTTTTATTTATTTTTGGATTCTGCTGTCTTACAAGAAGTAAAATATGAGTGGAAACAGTTAACTTGCACAGATTCATTGAGGTAATGCTGAGCTTTTGCTGGACAGCCTTCTGGCAGAATTTCTCTTCTCTAGTAATGTTTCCCTTCACTTGTGTTGTGCAATGTAACTGTGTTATCTAAACTGAATTTTTGAGGTATGACAATACAGAGGTAAATATTTCTGTGGTAAAACTTTCAATATGTTACATGTGGTGATGCAGGTGATCAGTTTACAGCCTGGCAATGAAAAGGACTGATTCAACTGAAAAATTAAGTATGTGATTTGCTGGTAATTACAAGTAGCAAGTAAAAAAAAAAATTGTTTGTTTGTTTTGGTTATTACAGTACAGTACCTGCCATTTTTAAAAGTCCATAGTCTGGCTATTCAATGTCAGATGTTTAGACAGTCACACAACAAAATCTATTATAACTGACAGAAATGGCATCTTTGTTAGCCTGAAGAGTGAGACTAAAAGGTAAAAGGGAATGGAGGCTTTCTGGTATTACTTTATAAATAGTTTCTGCAGATCGCAGAAAACCACTCTTTTTATCCTCTGCAAAAAAAAAATAAAAAATGTGTTCCCCATAATTATCTGTTCAGTGTTATTGATGAAGTCTGAAATTGCTTCTGTATACTTATCTTTGGAAGGTGTCTGAGGAATTCTCAGTGTGAAATGTATTAATCCTCAGAACACCTTCAACATCACCTTTGGAAAAGAGGGAATTAACTTAGCAGGTATGTCCCCTTGTTCTTTTCTAGGTAGATGCAAACTCTCCTTGCACGTGCTCCCAGTTAACCAAAGACAAACTAGACAATCAAGAACTGGAAATGCCATTGCTGTGACAGTGCTTGAACAAACTGTTGTCATGGCTTATTAACATTACCATGGTGTTGTGGTAATTACAGATGCACTTGCCATTAGGTTGCATCTGCCCATCTTGGAGTGTGCATCTGCCTTCCAAAGATGGTGTTGGCATGCACACAGCAAGACAAAGGATGGTGCAGAGATCCTTAAGTTAAAGAGAGCCTGAACCATGGAATCTAAATGGCACAGCATTACCCTTGTGGCACTGAGTGTCCACTCCTGTCAGGAGGACTTCTGACTCCAAGTAAATAGTTTTATTTGCCACAGACACTGTGCTGACATATGTGTATCATTTCCAGATTTAAGCTGAGTTATGGTGTTTCTACATCACAGTTACTCATATTTCTGCTATTGATGTAATTGGCATAGTTAGCTTAGTCCCCAGCAATGCATCTGTGAGCCAGAGGAGCTGTCACACAGAGCATTTGATTCAATCTCCTGGGTAGGATGGTACCCTAAAAGCTGATCCATCTTTTCAGACACTCAGTTATTTTGTAAGTTCTCAGAAGCCATACTGACTTCTATTCCAACTTTAGTAGGTGCCATTAATGTGGCACAATGTCCTGAGAGTGCCACATGGCTTATATTCATGAAGTGAGAGTCAAACATTATCCTTTTCGAAGACAGTCTAGTACCAGATCCAAACTAGTATAATTGAGAGGGTGTGAGCTACTAGTGAGAAAGGGAATCTCAGCTTTATTAAATTGTTAATACTTGAAGGGTGTTTTAAATTTAAAAGTCATTAGTTTCTATTCAGTTAAACTGTATATTTTTGTTCTTCGTACAAATAAAATCAGGGAATAGGTTTTGAATACCAACAATTTTTAGGCAATAGACTAGGTATCCATTCAAACAATGAAGTGCAATTTCAAGAAGGAGTTGACAGGCTATAGTTTTCTTGCTGGAACCTTGCTAGCAGTCAGGAAACCGGTGTTCTCCCATTGTGAAGCTTTGTGACTTGACACAAATGACTTTATTTGTGCCCCAGGGGTTTTACCTGTTGATATGGCCCAATGACCCCTCTGAATCAACTAATTCAGGCACCAGAAACAAAATGGAGACATTAATATTGCATCTTAGACAGTAACCTTTACTAAATATATTAGATTTTAGTTTAGTTCTGTTCTAGTATGTGAAACAGAATTACCTGAGTCTTGTTTTTTTTTTAAATTTGGTTTTGTATTAGAGCCTAGATGTGAATGTGAGGCATTTCTTTACAAAATGAGAGAAGTCATGCCCCTGTGGATGTTTTCTTCCTTAACTCATGTGAAATGAAACTTAAAGAAACTTGAGAAAAGTTAGAGTCCATCATGAATCCAGAATTGAGCCAGCTGTCTTGATTTCATTCCAGTGCTTTAGCAGTCATCCTGCTTTTATTTTATGATAAGATATGGAATCAAAACTGACATGAAAATGTGCACTGACAGTAAACTGATTTTGCTGTTGTTCTTTAGTGTTGTGCTCTTTAGTGCATTTTGATTCCAGAAGGTCTGTCTTAAACGGGCCTCATTTGGGGCTAGAGTGTTTAGTGGGGTTGATGATTTGGCAATCCTTTAGGATCCTAATGAGTATCCCCAGAAATCTTTGTTTAAATCTTCAGATTAGCAAGTAGAATGCTCAGTGGTTCTTTTTAAGAAGTCAAGGAGACAAAATAGTAGTGTGGTTTTTGGTGGGAAACTAGATTGGAGGAGAGGAGAGGAGAAAACGAAGAAGGAAACCATAGCCCCACCCCCAACACAAAGCCAAAGCCCACTATACGTTCTGTAAGTTATGTATTTAAATGTTTAAGATCTGCACTCACTGTTCTGACACTGCATCAGAATTTAGTCTTTTGTAGTTTTGAAATGAGAAGTGTCAGCATTTGTCTCTTTTAAGAATGGAATTGAATAACCAACCTTCTGTGGCCAACCAGGCTGTTTTGGTGTTCTAGGCTAGCTATGAATTCTGGCCTGGTAGATGAAATTGGGTGAGAAAAATGCTGTCAGCATTGATAGACTCAGAACCTGATCAAATTTTTTTTTCTTTTTTCCTGCAAACTCCACTTACTAAAATTGCCAGACTGGACATCTATATTGTTGGGAGTTTGTATCTATTTTGGGAATGAAGATGGACTTACTTTTGTCTTCCTGAGTTTTGTGTCCTTTTATACACAAGTGGCATGGTGTTACATAGCTGTCTTTGTATGATCCAAACACATTGAAACAGTAGTAAAACTGGTAATATTAGTTTACAACATAAAAATAGCAGAATAATTATATCAGTTTCATTGACTGATGACTTTTTAAAAGGCAATAATGTTCCTTAGGCAAGTGTTTTGAGTGAGCATTTTACAGGGCACCAAATGCTGGTATAACTTGTGTAGATTCTTTAAACCCCACAGTAGAAATGGAGAGGGCTCTGCAATACAGATTGGAACACACGTTCCCTGATCCCTTACTACAACTGAGAGAACAGAGTAATTAGAGGGGCAAAATTTATGTGCTCTCTGTATTGTTTGTACACACAAGAGGTTATCTAATGCTGTAAATTGGATTAGCTGTATAAACAGCAGCATAATTTATTTAAAGTCAGGTCTCAAAGACTTGGAAAAGAATAGTGGAAGAACAAGAAGGGGATTGTGAAGAGAAGAGAGGTACAGAGAATGCAGCTGTACTTTTATACAAGTATCTGATGTAACTTGTGTATAATGATGTATTTTAATACAGTGGAATGTCTCTGTGTTTTAACCATTGGGAATGTAGAGTGTTTGAGACTCAACATTTCAGTAGAAGCTTTAAACTGTATTTAAGGGCTGTTGAAAATGCATATTTTATACCAATCATGTTTCATAAATTCATAAAATCAATCACCACCTCCTTCTGTGTATCTATGAATATTCATCCTTACACTTCTTCCCCAGATGAAGAAATGATGATGTGCCCTCGAAATAGATATATATAGTTGTTTCTTCAAAGTCAATAACCTATCTTCTCTTTACCTTTCCTAGTGCTTGGATGTTATTCAGTGTACTCTTAGGTATTGAAAGGAATATTTCCCTGCCTTCAGCTGTGGTGATGGCACAAGAGGCACAGACAGGTACCTTGGCACTGCTTCTGCAGAGCTCTCCCAGTGGTCTGAGGTGCCCCCCTTCTGGTTTCTGGAGGGTTAAAATAAGACCATGTTTCTGTCTTTCTGTAGAGCTTCTCAGATGAACAAAAGTATAACTTCTACTAAACCAAAGAAGTTAAATTATATTTAAAATTGATAGCATTTACCAGTGGAGTAATTTCATACAGCAAGGCACTACTACTTAGTCAGAGATACAAAGACATCTTTTTGTGGGTGAAGAATACTTTTCATTTCTCTAATCAGTTCTATCTTTAATAATTTTTTTTTAATTTTCTCTTGTCTTTAATTATCATTTTCTCCAAGAGGGTTCATTATAATTTTGGGGGAACACACAACCGTATAAGCATTTACAATGTTCATACTGAAAGTGATGTGGGTATCTTAGTAAAAAGTACCCTTTTTGTTACTTAAATGAAAATGTGGTGGGTTTTTTCCTCATGTTTAAATAGGCTTCTTGACAAGACCAGTAATAATTTTATGGGAAGTTAGTTTGTTGTATGTAATATGTGCCTTGATTTTTCTGGTCTTGATTGTTGATTTTTAAGACTAAATCTGTCACTTTGGTAAACAAGATGTTTTATTTAATCTCCAGTCTTTAATGCAGGCTTCTGAAAGAGGGATCTTTTTGAGTGCAAAGTTCGTTGTCATGTTGCTAGTGTGTGTTTCTGACCAGAATGCAAAGTAGCTTGAATCCATACATTCTTTTTTCCTGTACTGGGATAGCTGCCAAATCTATGTCAGCGATTAACTTCTGAATGTGTCAGCTGTAACAAATACAGTTCATTGTTTCTTGACTAGTTAACAGCTAGTTTAAAAGGCAGGAACAGTTTAAATGAAAGGGAAGTACTGCACGTTTTGTATCTCAGATCTTCGGGCTGTTAAAACTACTGAGAGAAAGGAAAAAAAAAAACAGTTACAGAAGGGAGTTTTAGGTAGACAAAAATACTTACCTGATTCTTCAAATCAAAATATGCCAGATAAGTGGATAATGAAGTTATCTGTTGAAGTTGTGGCCAATTACAGGCCATTTTCAGTAAAGGATTATATAATTGAATGTCTAAGTCTCTGTTTCACTCATGTGTAATGCAAAACAGCAGCACCCCCCTTCTGACTTCCCCCCAAAAAGAAAAAAAAAAAAAAACTGCGAGAAATCTCTCTTGAACTGTTAGGATAACTGTTTGAGATATTGATCAAAAAAGAATATCACAGGAGAGAAGCATGCCTTAACTTATTCAGAGAACCTCAGAGTAAGAAAATGATTAACTATAGTGAAGTGCAAAACCAGGTTAGAGGAGAGTTAATGATACTCCTCCTCCTCACAAACTACTAATTCAAATTACTAATGTTGATTTTTTTTTGTTTGTTTGTTTGCAGACTGTTTGCACCAAGTCACAATAATTTAACATTCATGGTTTGCTTATATTGTTTTTGGCACATTTGCTTCTGCAGGCGAAAAGTAAATGGTTTGCTGTGAAAATTTAAAACCCACTATGTAATTAAATTCTTTAAGTTTCATGTAGACATTTTTTTTTCTAAATTTTAGATCAGCTACCCCGAAAGAAAAGTTTTGCAATTCAAACTGCAATTTTAGTATGTGTATGATTTTTTTACATATTTCTATCTTTAAAGGTGTATTTTTGTATAGTCTGTCTTGCTGAACTTAGCATGTAAATAATGGTAGCAAATGAATACAAACAGGGCTGTTGTTACAGGTGTCATATTCAATATCTTGCATAAAAGGGCAGGTTCAGTTATTTTCCTGCAATGGTGACAAGTGATAGAGCTCTGCAGAGATGCAGAATTATTTTTCTTGACTAGTTCATTTGAGTCCTGTTATTTTCAAGTTGCAGTAAGTGAAAGGTTTGGATGTCCTATTAGGCAGAGCAAAGACAAAGGAAGCCATGCAATGAAATGTCAGTAATCTAACAAGAGGAGGGAATTGATAGTTATATATAAAACAAACAAAAAAATCCACCAACCAAGCAAGCAGAAACACTCTCTGGAAAACACAAACTGTGGGATCATTCTGAACGTGTGCTTTGAGTTAGATGAGGAACTTCAATGATTGGCAGCAAAATACATTGATGGGTGAATTTTTAAATGCAAGGACAGTTGTGAAAAAGTATAATTTCTTAGCTTCTCTTTTGAAATAGGTTATGAATGTTAAGAGACTGAAGAAAGGAGGAAAATGGTCTTTGCATACCTAGAAATCCAAGAATTTCTGTTTAGATTTATGGAATGAAATGTTACCTCTCAACTCATTGACAGTGGTGCAGCCTGTACAGAGAGCAGTATTTACACCTAATGTGCAGGCTGTGAATACTAGTCCTTCAGCACTTGTTCCTCCTGCTCTGTGCCACCCCCACACTCATTCCTGTAGTTTCCCTCTTACACAGGAATGCTGTTTCATTTAAAAGGGGACTGCAGACAGTGCTTCCCCCTAGACATGAGTCAGAATGTTTTATATTTGTAATGCATAATTATCCGTATCTGGAATCATGAACAGGATTTGTTTGTCTACCCTAAACTTACTTAGTGTGCATGGTACTCCTGTTTTTGTTTTGTTTTTCTCACTCTCTTCCTTTCTCTTTTGGTGGAAGATTTGTGACCTTTAGGAGACAAAGCAATTTGAGATACCTAAATCAAGAAATCTAGTAAACAAACTGTCTTTAAACTCAAGCTTTGCAGTTGCAGCTCAGATCTTTCTGAAATCTCAACCACTTCCATCAAAATTTCCTGCTGTTGCTTTTTGTGACTCTTCTTGAGCATGCTGGTGACTGTGGGGCACATTCTGAGTTTGTCCTGTGCATTCCTGAAACAAGGCATTCTAAATTAGTTATTGTAATGCTGAGATTTTGTGAGGAGGAGAAGGAGGTATTAAGGAGGGAAAAGAAAAACTGAATGGTAAGGAGTAATGAGAGGAAGATTTTGGCATTGCAAGTTGAAGCCAAGATGAATGAGTGGGTAAATTGCATCCCATGATCTTGAATGAAACTTAAGATTCACTGGGAAATGCCATATCTTGGTTTAAAAGGTAAAGGAAGTCTGGCTGGTACAGGCTTGCCGCTGTAACATGAATAGTATGCAAGGCTGTGTGTGTAAATACATATATCTCAAATACCTTAAAAAATAAACAATTTTATTCACTTGTGCTATTTTCTCATGTTTCAATGAAATCTGTTCTTTTAATATTGTGTATAAGTCTGGTAATTAATTTTCAAGAATGAGTGTTTGTGCAAGGTGAGAGAGACAGGGTATCAGGGCATGGGAGAAATTGGGCTTGTTTAGAGTGGAAAGGGGATGTGTTTGGAGTGTGTGGAAGGAAAAAGAATATTTAACTAAAAATATGTTCTTGGTGCAGAAATAAACGAGTTTGAGCTAACTGAAAAACTTTAGTCTGAAAATTGAAAGATTATTTCCATTCATAAGAGCAAAGAAAAATGAAACAGCCTTTAAAAAAACATGTTTGTATAAAACAAAAGGATTTTTAAGGAAGGGGTAGATGGATTTGAGGGGGGTGTTGCAACGCTGTGCCCTCAGAAAGACATGAGGATCTTTTACCCCAAAACTGCTGTTCTCCTGAATTCTTGATTAAGTTATTTTTGGAATTAAACCCTGAAATTTCTCTTTTAAGTTTGTATTTAGTAAATTAAAAAGTATCTCAAAGTTAACTATTTAATATTTTTTAAAAATACATTATGAGTAATAACATTTATTCTGGAAATTGTTTCTAGAACTTTCAGGTGTTTAAAGTCTGTGCAATGATTTATCATGCAGTGAGAATTAACTCTGTTTTCACTTACATCGTGATCTCAATATGGATTAGTGATGATTGAGTCCAAAACTGGAGATTGAAAATAGGTAGCGTTTCACTAGTACTTGGAAATATGACTGTAGAGTCTATTCTTTTACACAAAAATAAATGCTTTCTAAATGCTTTGATTTCACGAAATAAGTAGCAGTTCTCAAACAGTGGAAAAAAATAGAAATTATGGCCATTAGAAACACAAAAGCATTAATTTTTTTTTTTTTTTTTTGTGGAACTGACAGAAACTGACAGAAAGAAAAATCTGATATTTAGAGAAGTCATAGCCAAGTAGGTTTCACCAGGCTGTTACTGAAAACATGAAATAAAATGAAATGATCAGTATTTGTATTTTCTGCAGATATGATCTGAGAAAATGATTAATCTTGAAGAGAAGAATTTTACTTGAGACTTTTGTGTTTTTTAAACAATTAATGATAAGACAAATTTATGCCCTCTCCCTATCGTTATGTGATTTTTTTTGGTTGGTTGGTTTTTTCCCTGGTCTTTCCAGACAGAAAAGAAAGCTGGACAGCCAGAAGATAGGAAAATATGTGCTCTGTTTATGGTTTCAATTAATGCTGTAGAAGCAACTCTGCCTAAGAAAAAAAGTGAATCGTAGTGCCAGCAAATAACTTACATTCAAAATGCCAAAGTCTAGTTCCACACATTCCTTGAAAATAAAACACAAATGGAAATAGTCTGGAATGTTTCATATCCTCTCTTATGAAACAGCAGTATCCTTGACAGGATATACTGTTGAAATTTTGTAACCTGACAAACATTACTTTCTTTCATTTATAGGTACTCTACTAGTGCAAATCAAGAATGGTTAGGCTTTAGTTTAAAATTGCATTATGCTGTCATTTAGATTTTGAGGTTTACCACAAACAAACAAAAAAAATTAATACAATGTTCGTCACATTTTTCTAATCAGATACCTTTGATGAGTGTCACTGTAATGGAGGAAAGAAATTTATCCCACTGCTAATGTCAAGTTCATATGATTCAGGAGTGTGTCAAACTATCCACATATATGTCAAAGTACATTTTTTTTTTTTTTGTATTTATAGTTTGTGGCAGACAATATTTTCTGGTTTTGTTCCCATTCTTGTTAAATCCTGTTTACCACCTAATAATTCCTTGAATGCTTTTTGCTTGAGCATTAACCTTGTACCCTGGTATGCCATAAGAAAATATGAATAGCAGTTTGTGTGGTAGATGACCTCTTGCGAGTTTGGAAGATCTCATTTCTTACTACTTCCATGTAACTGCTCTTGCAACCTTGTGTACGCATTATTCAAGTATTTAATGCAGCCTGATTGTTCTCAAGTTACTGGAAACACCTGGTTTCTAGTTCTGGTCCATGTTCAAATGCTTTTCCAGGCTCACATTAAATCATTAAATGGCATCGTAACTCAAATTTACTACATTCTTAGTTGGTACATCTCATGAATGATTCCTCAGTAGAACAGAATCTTTAGCATTTTGCAAAACACTATCCACAGGACTTCCACCTGTATTCCCTAAACAGGCTTGACTAAGTGTAATTTAGTGACAGACTTGTAATTTAGAAATAATGTGTTGCTTTTAAAAACACCTCTGAAACACGCAGTCTTCACTCTGCTAATTTATTCTTCATTTTATGACATATTAAATCTTACGTCAAAGGAATACAGTGCAAATATTTTAAGTTAATTCATTTATGGTGCAATGTCTTAATTATATGTTTTAAAAAAAGATAGCCAATATGATTTATATGACTTATATTTCATAACTCTCATGATATCAATATATTTTATACTGTGGTCTCTACCCAGAGAGGAAATTCTATATTACAAAGGAAATCAAAAAGAACACACTCAAATACATTCAACAAAAAAATTAAAAGAACGGTATAAAGCAGTTATGTATGAAGATGACATCATTAATTTTTTAAAGTTCTAAAGGACTAAATCAGAAGTGTAATGAAAAATAGAGACTAACAATCTAGGTATGAAGAAAAGAATGCCTACTTTTAGTTTTTGTGCAATTCTAAATATCTGAAAAATTATGTATTAACAAGCCTTTTTCACAGGAGAAACCATCTCCGTTTTTGCTTTGCAATGCAATTTGTGCTAAAGCTAAATTGGAGATCTGGTACTTGTAATTTTGTTTTGACATGGAGCAAATTATGAACTTCTCCACCAATCTAACTCCATATAATCTTCCTGATTGCAAATCTACTGGTGTCTGCCGTTGGAAAAGGGGGAAGTTTACACAGAAGATGACATGTTCTGGGAACTGCAGAGTCTTTGGCTGGAGAAGTCTGGAGGGCCAAATGCTGAGATGGTGTCTTCATTGTTTCTCAGCCTTCTTTTCTCCATTACTTACATACAGCAAGGACTTAAGGGTGAAAGAATTGCTTGTTCTCCCTGTTACCTAAAGCAGGGGGATGCTTATGAGTGGGTGACACTACTGGCATAGAACATGAAAAGGGCAGGATGGCTCTATTACATCATTCAAATGTTATAGTTGCTTATTCTTGTTTTCTAAAGCTGTTTGTATTCCCCTTAAACTGCATATTGAATTGTGAAGCGTGATGCAAGAGGCATAACAGGGCCTGCAGAAAATAATGTTCCCATGAAACACTGTAATTGCCTGTGAAGGGAGCAGCCGTCTATTGTCCTTGACAACCAGGGTTTTTTACTACTCTCTCTTAATACATATACTTTCCTGGTCCCTGTTGGATCTGTTAGAGAAGCAGCAGTTCTGTCTAACTGATCTCATGACCCAGTGGCCTCAAATTACTTTGTCTTTTGTTTCTGGTAAGCAGTTATTTGCACACAGAAGTGAAATAGTGTAACGCTGCAGGATCGCATTTGAACTGTTTCACTGGTTTGTGACTGCTGCTGAGCCTTGATAATGAATTTCTGCATGTTCTGAATTGTCAGGAGCAAATATGTAAAGATTTTTCAGAATATCTGTCAAGTTTTGGCCTTTATATATACTAATATTAGCAATAGATACAAAGTATGTGTCTGAGTTAAGTAGTTTAATTCAAGTTTGTTCTTATTTTTTTTATTGATTGGTTAATTTACAGTAACCATTTTATATTATGAAAGTCCACTCACTGTTTCGACACACAAATAGGTAGTTTCCTATTAAATTATCTCCACCTGGTGGCAGTATCTCATAGCTAGCAACAAGCAGAACTGGAGCACTTTTTTAATTTAACAGAAACATAACAGCAAACTAGTTAAATCAGACGAGTCATTTATTGCTTAAAAAACCCTGTAAATATGCATGAAATATTTTATAGCTGAACTGTGTTATGTTGTATGTAATTGGATGTAAGCACTAGATGGATCTTTAACTGATGAGTATCACATGCCTTCAGAATGAACGTCGAGTGCCAAGAGCTCCATTGGCATAACTGTATTAATGCCTGCACTACTTCCTTTAAAAAGAACAATGTAGGTATTTTGATGGGGAAAGGCAACATTCAGGAGTGTTTTGCATATATATATTCCACTTATTCCTGTAGTTATAAAATATGGATTAAGTTGTGCAGAGTTTGCATAATGTGTTTTCTTGGAGCATGTTTATGTAGTCTGTGGCAAAGAAATGCTCTTTGCTGAAGTGCTGAGTTGCCAGTTTTCCTCAGAGAAGAAAGGAAGTGTTTTCACAACAATAAGCCCAGTATCAACCAAGCTGATCAAAACCTGTTTTTAAGAACTTACCTCTAGACTTTTCATATCATAGTTATCTGAACAAGGTTTACATTTGAAGGTACACAAGCGATCCCTTATGTTTTTTTTTAAAGTACTGTATATTATTCAGACTTTTAAAGAAAGATTTAATTACTTTGTTATCCACAGCTGAGTGGTTGTTATGTCTTGCAAATAAAGTAATCTCTTAAATGTTACACATTTATATCTCTGTCTAAAATTTCATGAGTATTCCAGAGTGAATCTGAGAGTTCAGTTGAAAAGAAAGTTAGAGATTATTCTGTATTTTCAAAAATTCATATAAGCAAAGGAAGCTACAGCATCCCTGGATTGTGTAAATTGCTTTGACCAACTTAATGCTTGTATGAAAGATGTCTTTTACTTTGGGAGAGATTTTTCAGGTCGTGGTTATGGTTTTTCTGTGGAAGATATTTAGGTTTTGAGTCAAATGTCAAACATTTTTACTTACTATAGCCTGAAACTACAATGGTCATGCAAATAACAATTTGTTGATTTCCCTGCCCCCAAAAAGTAACTCGATGTCAAAACATTTTTGGTAACAGTTCATTATCAGCTGACAACTTGCAGAAAATCATGTGTTACTGATTAAAAGCTTTTAGATATATTTGTTTGTATGTAGTGTTATTTGTCATCTGGTATATTAACAAATATTGAGTCAAATACCATTTTTTTATGTTTTAGGTTGGGTTTTTTTGTTTGTTTGTTTGGGTTTTTTTAATAGACCTTGAGATACCTTTGAAAAGGAGAAGTCTTTTTATTGTTAAATTTAAATTTAACATTCATTGAGCAGTCTTTATGCAGTGTCATTATTTTAATATAACTATTTACAACATATACTAGCTTGTGATTGAATTCTTCGGTGGTTTAAATACAGCTGTAAAGAACCAAAACCTTGAGGACTTCATATGGAAAAGCTGAAAAGTGTTTTGGTTAAGGTTTTCTTAAGATGAAAAATAAAAAGCAAAGAATAGGCTGACACCAAACTAAGAGAAGTTTTTATCTTTGTGGCAAAATCCATGCTCTGTTCTCATACCTTGATGTGTTCTTATGTGTATGTTTGAGGTATTTTTTTTATGGATAAAATGCTATTTATATATCCTTCTAAGTGAGAAGTAGGGAATTTACCTTTGCTGAAGTCATTTTAGGCTTAATGGGCCAGAGAAATTGTTGTCTATATGCACTAAATAGAAAAAAAACAAGGGACACAAGTAGTTAAGTACTCATTGAAAGCATCATTTATGTGTGTTGAGTCTTAAGATGGTTGGTTGTGCTCACCTCATTTTGCTGTTGTGTGAGGTGGTTAAAGTATGAATCAAGGGAAGGAAGAGTAAAGACATAGAATTCCAACCAAACAAATGGTATTTACATAGCTGAACAACCAAGCTCTCTTATGAGCCATAAATATGGGAATATGATGTTGATTTGCCATACTGCATTAATCTAATAAAATTGGCTGAGGCAAACTTGCTATTGTCTTTTTTTTTTTTTTTTTTTTTTGTGTGTTGAAGTTTTGTGTGGAAAAAGGTTTCTATTTTTCTTTGATCCATCAAGGCATTCTTAGGCTGAAAATATATTTCTGAATTTAATAACAAATTGGTAGTTATTACTGAAGACCTATAAAAATGAAATTCATCTAAAGAAGAGATTAGATGCTGATTTGATTTTCTTTCTTGGCTTATTTTGTGGTGTATTTCATCTTGCAGCTGTTCAACTGACCAGATCTAACTGAGGAGATCAGGTAGTATAAGCTACAAGATAATCATTATGAAAAATAAAAAAAAAGAAAAGATCATTAAAGAAAGTCTAATTTAAGCAATGATGAATTTTGTGCTTTACTGTTCACAATTTTTTTAAATTATAAAAAGCTGTTTTAGATTTTTCAATCTTATAATATTGATAAAATAAGAAGCACTGAAGGCTTTTTGAAGGGTTTAATCTGCCTGACAGAACTCCAGCTGGAAACTTAGGATCCAAGCCAGGTACTAAGGCATCTTTGTACTGCTTTGGAGATTCAGACCACCAGACTCACAGTTGCTGAATTTCTTTCTGAAAATTTTACCATTTTTAGGCCTGAGGCTTTGTGTTGTTCTTCTGGGAAGGCAAGAAAGTTTCTTTTGCGCTGTTTGTTCCCCTTTACTTGCCCCCTCACGGTGGGGTGAAGGAACATATCAGCCCCATAAGCCTGAGTCCTCTTTCCCTTTAGCTTCTCTTATAGGAAGCCTATGGATGGCTTATTTCTTTGTCACAGATCCATATTTTGAGCTGCCTTCATGGCTTAGTAGTGTTTATTTTGGCAGAATGAGTCTTGTGTGGCATGGGTTGGTGTGCGGGTTTTTTGGTTGGTTGGTGTTTTGGGTTGGTAGAGTGTTATTTTGTGTGTGAATTCATAGTCCTGGGAGATACCAGGACTCTCTTGATCTAATTTTGCTGCTTATTGTGTTGAGGAGAAATTAAAAAAAAAAAAATATCAAAGAGACTTTGAAGGCACAGTTGTCAAAGTAGACAATAGTAGACTTGATAAGATATTTGAAAATCTTGTTAATGTAAACTAAAAAATTACTAAGTTAACACTTGAGCAAAAAAGGTAGGAAATAAATACTTGTTCTCTAGTACTTTTAACTTACTCCTTAAAAATTGACTAGTAGTCCATTCTGTCATTGTTGTAAGGACATCTGAAATAGTAGAATAAAGAGTATTTAAATTAATTTCTTTACAATAGATAAAAATTTCCTTCTAGTAGTGTATATTTGGTACTCTTTTCATAGCAAATTTGTTTAGAGTAAAGGTGATGGATACTTTTTGCAGTGTTTTCATACTGATTTTTCCTGAAGTACCTTGCTTTTAGTTTTTTTGTTGTTTAAGCTACTTTGTGAAAAGGAATTTTTTAGGGTAAGAACAACAAATATAACGAAATAACTGTATTTCTTGAAGTCATATTCTTGCCTCTCCTGCATAGGGTCTGTGTATTCAACTGAGCTGGTAAAGGAGCTCATTTTCTAAACATCTAAGCCCTAAAAAATTGTCTTTGCTATAAGTAGGCAGTGGATTCTCTCTGCAGATAACTATATAGAATGACATTTATTAAAAATTCTTGTTCTGTGGCATGGAATTTGATTTCTTATCACCATTCATTTTAACATTAGAGAAATTCAGCAAATCCAAACAGCTGAGTGTTTATAAGGTGATATACATTTACCTGTTCACTTGCTGCTACCTCCAAAAAGGGCTGCATAATCAAATCTTGTGCAAGATATCTTAGGGTGATGTTTCATGTGGTTTAGGAGTTATAGGATATGACCACATCCTTGTTGATGTTCAAGGAATTATTTCTACTTTTACAGTAGTTAAGGCTCGTTCTTAGATTGGTGCTAATAAAGGAGACGTGCAAAATATAAGTGCAGTAAACAATTCCTTTTTTTAAATTGTTTTTCTTTATTTATTTTAATATATATTTCTTACCATGGCATATCCTGTCTGGCACGCTTTGTGTATGTCCCAGTATTTAATATTTTCTTATGGAGGAATATATTTTTGAATAAAGGTAATATTTTTAGAATAATTATGATTATGTTGCACCATTTTAAATATATCCTGCATTTTTCGTACTTTTTTCTGGCCTCTAAGTCAAAACAGAACAATGAGGTAAAACTTTACATTTCCATTTATTTACTGATGGAGTGAAACTAGTGCTGGTTTATTGCTGAGGTTGCCAGGACGTTTTCATTTGGGGGAGACTGAATCCATACTGTGTCAGAAAGACATATGAACTCTTAAACACTCAATTGCTTTTCTGGTGGTTCTCAGCCTTGGAGTTCATCCAAGTGTATTTCATGGTGTGTCTCAGTACAGTGCTGGTACTTTGATGCTTTGTGTTGAAACATAGTTTTTGTTACTTCCTGTAATAACACTGCTATTAATGTGAAGCACTGTTTGTTGTTTTTTTTTTTTTTCTAATTTTCT
>VWZF01004650.1:0-23757 GCA_013396755.1 Sclerurus mexicanus | reverse complement strand
TTCTTAAAAAGGTATATCAACTTTTTTTTTTTTTTTGTCAGTTTCATTAAATATACAGTGTATAAGTGTTAAGTAGCTGAACTATTGTAGAGAATTAAGTGTGTTGCTTTTAATAAGACTGAAATTTCAACTGCCAAAGCCCCTAAGCACTTCTGGAAAAGTTAGAAACTGTTGCTGTTTTAACAGAAGTCAGTGATGTGCAACTTGTCAATTTAAGTGGATATTTTGGGAATTACACTGAATAGTTGGGTCTACTGTTTATATTCAGTGTTCATTCTGAAAGCATGTCTGTATTGCTCACACATGCAAAGCTGCTGCTTGAATTTGTTCCCCTTTTGCTTCTGTATACCAATTATATTTATGAGGTAGTAAAAACTAATAGTAGCTTAAAATTAAAGCTGCATCTCAGTCTACATTGTTTTATTACAGTGATACTTTCTGAAATTCTGTGTGGTCTTGTGAAATTCTGTGTCTTGTTTTTTTGGTTTTGTTTGTTTTTTTTTGTTTTAAGCTATATACAGCAGAGTTCTACATTGTAGTGACATGAAGGTTTTAGAAACAAAGTAATTTGTCTTGGAACCTTTAACTGATTGCAATAGGAATGTGATAATATTAAGATAGATATTATGATTCTTTTGGGGCAAAAGTTAAATTGCTGTTTTCCAGCTGTCTGTAAATTCTTCCTGCATACAGAGGAAGAGAGAGAATAAATCTTACCTTTACTGACAGCAGGGAGTGATTGTATTTCCAGTCTGTGTGCATGATCACTTTGGGGATTAAAAATATCCATATACTCATCTCTAGCTTGGAAATCAGCAGTGGTCAGTTGAATATTCAAATAAGGTCTTCTTTTAAAGTACTCAAAAGGTTTTAATCCTCCCTCAGTCACAAAAATGGAAAAATAGGACGGGTCTGAGAGTATGAAGTGTGGTAGATTTTTGTATCTCTGGCTAGGTTTGAGATAATATAGCTGAAAGAAGTTTCTAGATTCAGCAGAAACCTTTTCAGCACAGAAAATAAGTTTGTTGTATGTGACAAATATGAGGATCAGCTATACAGAAAGAAAAAGAAAAAAAAAATATCAGCTCTGAAAATGTCCATGTTCCATTTTCCTGCCATGATGAAGGCTCAAGCCTTCATCCTTAGTTCTTGCTGGTTCCTGAACCTCATGCATTACAATGCTGAACAATTTGTGGCTTTTCATTTGTGCCTGTTGCTTTGGCATTCCTCTTGACTAAACCAGACTGGCTCAGGCCTGCCATTTGTGTTGGGAATATGGTTATCTTGGTCACCTGTGGAAAAGCAGTCCCAGTTCTTAGATGGTCTGGTATATTCCTATGCAGGGCTAAGAGCTGGACTCAATGATCCTTGTGGGTTCCTTGTGACTCAACATATTCTGTGATTTCAGTTCTTATAGAATTGTAGAATATCCTGGGTTGGAAGGGACCCACATGGATCATTGAAGTCCAGCTCCTGGCCCTGCAGAGGACAACCATAAGAATCCCACCATGTGCCTGAGAGAATTGTCCAAATGCTTCTTGAACTCTGTCAGGCTTGGTGCTGTGACCACTTTTCCTGGGGAGCCTGTTCCAGTGCCCAACCACCCTCTGGGTACGTATGCAATCTTATTGCAGATTTTTTTTTTTGTGATCTGAGTGTTACAATTTTTCCTTTAAATCCTGTTACTCAGCAGAGATTAAAATGTAAGAAATATGCTGTTCTTCCTTAAAGATACTGTTGACTGTTTTTATTTTTTGTATGAGCTATGTATTCACAGGTATGCTGAACTTTCTGTTTTGCTCTTTCCAAATTAAAAACTTTTTGATGGAATCAGCAGAAGACTTGCATGACATTCACAGAGCTGTAGTAAATAATTTAATTTTTTTCTCAGATACTTTCTCAGCAAAAAAGTTAGGTTGCATCAAAAGACGTGATTTCAGTGACAGAAATACAGTCTTTGAATTGACTATCCTGAAATGCAATTTTGTGCATCAAGCAAATGTCAAAGCAAATAAAAGTTACATTCAGTCTAGACTTAACTTTTGACAGTAGTTTCAGAATAAATCTTGGAGATGAGTTACAAATTCTCACTCCTTCTCATGATATATGAAATTGAAAAAGTATGTTCGTGAATGTCTTTTTTTTTTTATTTTGTGTTGCTGTAGAACATCAATTGTGATAATATGATCTCGAAGTGCATAAACCAGGTTTTTCTATTCTCTTTTTCTGCTCTTCTTTTATTCTCTCATGTGGGGAGCTGACTCAAAATGTGGATGTAGGATTTAGATAATAAAATGTCACTTTAACCTGGGTGCATGATCTCAGCAGAATCAGATTTGCTGACATACTGTATAGTATATTGTTTAAATTTGTCTAATGCAGAAAAAAAATAACTTATTTCTAGTAACTTGACTTTTATGATAACTTACTACACTTAAAAATGGTAACTATAACATTTTTTTATTTCATCTAAATCAATCTGCTACTGCATGTGCAGTGTTATGAAATATTTTTTATAAATTTTTTCCCATTATTTGAGATTTACATCCATATTTTGTCTATTTAATCTAATTATTATATTTATATTTGGAACATTAAAAGGTTCATGCAAATGAAAATCATTGCATCCCCAAATTCTTTGCCCAAGTGTTTGGGGCTTGTAGTCGCCCTCTGGATCTCCCTGGCTGGTGTCAGTGGTGCCCATATGACTAAGTATCAAAGGGAAGTGGTCTTAGAAATTGATGAGCTTCAGCAGTCAATGCCATGTCCAAGATCTTAATCCTGGGAGAGCAAGTCCATGAGCCAGATCAGGAGGTGGGTGACTGTCACTCACAGGCGGAATCCCTCAAGGGACCCATCAGTTATCCTTTGTAGCACTACTTGCTTCATTGATCAGGTATGGGCAGTCCAAATGCCTTCCAAACAGAACTTGTTCCAACTTTGCTGTTGCCAGGGCTGATCCTCTACCTGTCCAACAACCAAGGTTGTGTGAGTGTCATCTTTGGAAAATGTTTCAGCCTGCTTAGGATATAAACTGGGGGGAGTTATTCTGGTTCAGGGACAGGTTGGGCATTGTTCAGTGGGCAGTGAGCAATTCTGTTGTACACCACTTTCTTGGGTTTTATCTGTCTTTCTCCCTCTTATTACTATTATATTTTAATTGGTTACAATTATTTAATTGCTTTTATTTCAACCCATAATCTTACTTTTGTTTTCATATTCTCCTCCCCATTCCACTGGTGAGGCAGAGGGGGAAGTGAGTGAGCAGCTGCATGGTAGGTCATTGCTGCAGTTAAACTATGACAGCCCTTTTGGGCCCCCAACATGGGGATCAGAGCTTAAGATAATGAGAGATCGGACCATCATGTTAAAACAAATTTGTTGTAAGCATTTACTATGTATGTTTAGTAGTTTCTGGTCACAATGTTGATTTACTTTCTATCAGAGTTGTGGTTGTTCTCAGGGTTGTGTTAAGAAATACCTTGCTGTATGTGTTCCCTGTGGTGATGTTTATCCCCCATGGGGCCTGAGCTGAGGTTATCATTTTGTTGTACTTTGTAGTACAAAAGATACGATAGTATTGCTGGTCATGAAACTACTCTGGGATTTGTACTCAGTATTGCGGTCACCTCTGTACATTGGGAGTTACTTTTTGGGAACTATTAATAATTACACCTTTTGCCTTTTCTCCTTTGAGAGTCAAGCTATGGGGGAGGTACCTCCCTTTTTGCCTCCACACTGATTACAGTAGCATTTGAGAATTTTAAAGATAACTTTGAAACAAACCTGGTCCTTCTGCTAGGAACCAGCATCTTACTGCATATGGTTCAGTCCTTTTTTAAGTTTGAACAACTAATTAAGAACGTCACCTGGGGATCTGCCCAGAGGCTGGACAATTAGAAGTATCTGAATGTGTGGGATATTGTGGGCAAGTCCCTAGGACAGTGGGTGCCTCCAGTGTTTTGGAACTTCACACCTGAATAAATCCAGAATCTGGAATAAACTAGTAAAATATTTGGAAAAAGTATGATGTCATCCTGGCATTTCAGAGACACAAGTCTCTGCAACATATGAGGCCTGGCCCAGACCTGTGGAGTCCTGTTCAGCACTATTCAGTACCCTCATGGGGACGAGAAGGTCTCTGGATCTGACAACAAGACAACAAGCCCTGTGGCTGAACTACAGAACCAGCATGTCCTGGTATCAGTCATCCCTATACATAAGAGAAGATGCACATAAAAGTAATCTTGCTTAGTAAACAAGGACAAAGAACAAGACAGGAACAGGAGGAACAGATAGAACAAGAGGTAACCACCATATGATCCTTATCCTTGAGTGAACTGCAGAATATATGAAAAGATTTCAGCTATCATCCAAGTGAACACATGACCACCTGGCTGTTCTGATGCTGGGGTATTTGGACTGGCAGTTTGGAATCAGAGAAGCCAAGCAGCTGGAATCACTTTCTGAGGAAGCAGGACTTGTCAAAACAATTGGAAAAGTGACTCAAGCCCTTAACTTGGCTAATAGGAGGTCATTCCTATAAATCATGAAGAAAATGTTTCCCTACAAGGAAAACTGACATGTCACCCAGGCAAATGGACCGCAGTAGAGAAAGGTATCCAACACCTGAGGGAATTAGCTCTCTATTAGAGATTTATTATAGCCTGAATACCACACATTTACCTGCAGATTCAGATGAAGTCCAATCCACATGATCCATGAAGTGAAAATTTGTATGGGGTGCCCCACTGTCACACACCAACCTACTGGCAACATTAGTCTTGAAAGCTGGTGTGACACCAGCAGTGGATGAAGCAATTCACCAACTGGGGGAACCAGAAGACAGTATTTCTTAGTCCCTTATCTCAGCTGTGGAGAAACTGTCTGAAACACTGACCTGTGAGTTGCAGCCATTCAGAGAAGATATGTCCTACTCCCACCTGTATGGGTTTATACCTCAGCAATTGACAGCAGGTGTCATTTCACTCCAGACATGATATAGAAGGCATGTGCCACAGGGTACTTTGTGTTTTCGCTTGTGGGACCGCAGAGAGGAGGTGAGGAATTGGGATAGAAAACCTACCTTAACCCTAGAGGCACAGGGTAAAACAGAGACAAATGGAGGTTCTTTGAGGAAAGTTGCTACTCCAGTTGCTGCTGGACATTTTCCCTGGCAGAGTGAAAGGGCTGATTTTTACTTTTGATTGTATGGAAAGAAGTTCTATTCGATTTCTATAAGAAGTAAGTGGAAACTCATGTGATAAGTATTAAAGAGGCTCTTCCTCTAGCTTTGTGAAGGAGAGGGACAACCAGGTTTACTGGACTATGTGGATCCTGGAATGTTGGACCTGCAGGAGTATAAGGCTCTAGCTGGCACTGGTGCACAGTGTGCCCTAAAGACATCAAGCTATGCAAGAGCAGAATCCATCTGTATTTCTGGACTGACAGAAGGACCCCAACAGCTGATTGGAGGTTGAAATCAGCCTGACTGGGAATGAGTGGCTAAAGCCTTTCCTTAAAGGAAACCAAACTTTATCTTTGCATGCCAAATGATATAATTGGAGTTCTTGAAGAAATTTTCTGAATGGAGATAAAGATGAATTTATTTCTTCAGTGCTTAGTGACAAGGCTGAGCATTATCTGGTTTTAGGCTTTAATTACAAATGCAGAATTTCATGACCTGAATACCTACCTAGGCAGTGGTTTTACTGGCTGTGCCAGTTTGAAATAAGTGCAAGTGAGATATGTTGGCTGAAGTGGGGAAATTTAACTGAAGAAGTTGACCCTTCATTTATTTTGGGCAAAGTGAGGTTACAGAAAATATTGATTTGACTAAGAACATTGTTTGAATTTTACTATAATGATAGTTACTTAATTTGATGGAACAGAAAAATTGATGATGGTTTGTGGTCTGTCAGTTTTACAATCTCCCATGCAACCCTAGGAAACTGTGATATGTTTTTTAATGCCAGGCAGTTGATTATCTTCTAAGAGGTACAGTGCAGCTCCTTGCCTTGTGGCACTAATTGGGGGGAAAATACATGTTATTATGTAAAAACTCTGGTATTGAAGAAACAGAAACAAATATGTGAAGATCCTGGGCAACTGGCTGTAGGTGGGACCAGAGGGAGAGGCAGGACCAGATGACCTCCAGAGGTTGCTTCCAATTGCAACCATACTGTAATTTTAAGGAAAAATGTCTTGAATACCAGTGGTAAATCATCTCCCTCAACTCCTTTAAAAGTAATGAAAAAACAAACAAACAAACGACTTTGTTTCAAAGTAATATGTTCTTCAGAGAATGCTCACATGTTTATATATTTGTCAACTTTCTGTGTTAAATTTAATATGCATTAATGATATTGTAGTTCTGCTCAGCAGCTCTTTCTGGTGTCTTGTGGAATTGGTCTTGTATATAATAACACATTGTTAGAGACAGTGGAGATGTCAAGGTAGTCCTTGGCTGTTTAAGCTTTAATTTGTTCTCTGTTTATCACTGAGTCATAGTCTAAAAGTGCATAATGAGTACACAAGTTGCCTGCATAGGAAGACATAAAAAGTTGTTTCCCATTTTCCTTTCAGCTCACTAACCTTTATCATGAATAACAGTAGCAATAAAAAGTAGGTTTCATGAAATAAAGCATTTGTATCAAATTCCCTGAGCAAATACTGGAGAAGGTGCAATCTGTTTCTGGGCTTCCTGAGTTGAATGTGATTGCCCCCATGTATTCTCAGACTGAAAAGATTTAAAACTGGAACAGATAATTGCAGAGTCAAGTTATGGGCTTTATTTAGGTTGTGTTATAGCACCTTTCATTCATGAAGCTGCATAATATAATGTATGAGATGCTGCAATGCCTGAAGTCTTCAAAGTATTAAAGCCTTTGGTCTGCGTTGCATCCTTAGAGACTAACAAAGGCATAAAACCCTGATATAATGCCAAAAAGTGGAGTCGAGAAGCTGTTTGTTATTGGTGGACATAAAGGTGTTAAGAAAAAGATCCCTTGCCTTTGTTCTGTTCTATAGATGAAATTGCAAAAGGTGAGAAGGGGAGAAGGAAAAGATGAAGGGCAGCTTTTGATGCATCTGACAATACCAGAAGATGCTCTTAGTGGCTCTTTCTTTTCATCTTCATAGCAACTGTATACTTCATAGGTCAGGAATAGAAAAGAAAGAATGGGGAGTTTGAAGGAAAGGAGGCTCATACCTAGTGGTTGTTATTCTGCTATTAAGTTAATGCTGATGCCTGTTTGCTTCCACTCAAGTAGGGTTGTACCATACGGTTTCTGTCCATTATAGCAAGGCATCCTGTAAGCAGAAAA
Organism: Sclerurus mexicanus; assembly: GCA_013396755.1. Classification (NCBI taxonomy): domain Eukaryota; kingdom Metazoa; phylum Chordata; class Aves; order Passeriformes; family Furnariidae; genus Sclerurus; species Sclerurus mexicanus. The sequence continues at coordinate 16,432 of VWZF01004650.1, read as the reverse complement.
TTTGGCACAACAGGTTTATGCTTTGTTCCTGAAGTTTGCAACCTGACCGACTATAAAAGTGTCCAGTAGGTTTCTGAAATTCATCTTAGATTGTTTATACTTACTGGTGCTTATTGTTTAAGATACTGACTTGCTTCAAGAGAACTTAATCACTAGGTTTTGGGTTTTTTTGACAGAGTTTAAAATCTTATGGATAGCATGTAGTTGATAATGATTATCTGTTACCTCTGTTCATCTTTTTATCCTATTAATTAACTGTTAGTTCTACCTATCAATATAGGTAGAAGCCATGTGTATAATACAATCACATAGGCAATTTATCTGTGTGTCAAATACTTCTTAAATTATAGCTATTGGCAATTTAATTATAGCCAACAATAATTCCTGTATAAATATAGTCTTACACTGAACATTTTTTTTCTATTTCTCTTGCCAGCACAAATTGAATTAGTTGTATAATGCAGTGAAATAGGAGCCTCAATGTATACATATATACATATTGTGTTGGTGTGCCCTAATGACATGTCTTTGAAAAATAAAGGTTAATTCTTCCAGAACAGACAAAAAAGACTTGTGTGACAGGAGAGATGGAAAGAGGTTATCATCAAGTCCCTTATTTTTACTCCATTTTGAATTGTTTACAGACCAAACTAAGCAAACCTTGAGTACAGTATTAGTCCCAAATCCCCAGTGCCATTTTTAAGAAATGCAAAAAAGGATACACTTGTAATCAGCAACATGTTTGACAAATATGTGCTAAATTCAAGTAGGTTTTTCATAGATTTTCATGTATAGAGGCTAAAAATGGAATTAAATGAAAAATATGAATTGAGTGATTGATAATTGCATTATTCTTGCTCATAGTACAGTGGTTTACTTTGTGCGGAAAAAAAACCCCTCTAAATGCATATAAATACATAGAGATGAAACATGGTTTGGAAGTATAGTGTGTAGTGAATTTAGAATTATTTGCAAGACTTGGTCATGTGAGTAATGAAATAAAAATGAGTCATAACTCTGGAAATAAGTGTTTAGATACACTTGTGGAAGATGCTGACAAAATGAATAAAAAATATAAATCTTAAAAATCAAAAGCTGCTTTGAGCATTTTCAGATTCACTCTAAAAAGTCATTAAAATCTGTTATTTAAATACAAAGATTACATAATAATGAAATTTTTTATTGTCTTTGTACAACAACTTTCTCAATCATAATATTAAGATGAAAAATGGAAGAGAAATTGTTGAAAAGTTTGACATTTTCTGAGATCTTTGTGATTTTTGATCTGAATCTTAGTGATTTAGAGTGGTTGTAAGTCAGAGAACCAATCTGAATGACCACTCCAGAAACTCAGTTCTACAACAGTGAGTAACCATTCCGTATTTTAGGATTCAATAAATTAGTTTTAATTAAAATAAATTACTCTGGTAAGAAATAAAATTGCATAAAATATAATGAAACTGACGTATGTGCCGTTTTCTATACTGGTACTGCGGTTTTGTGATTTAACCCTGGCAGGCAGTGAAGCCCCTCACAGCCACATGCTTATCCCTCCTCCCCTCAGAAGGATGGGGGTGTTGGAATCAGGTGAACAAAGGTGTAAAAACTCATAGGTTGAGATCAAGAAAGTTTAACAGGTAAAACAAAATCCATGCACAAGCTACTATAAAGAAAATTAATTCCATCTCGGCCAAAACTAGGACATAGTCATAACCAAAATGGTGAGCAGTGTTTAAGTGGTTCCTCCCTAAAATAAAAGCTACCTAGCTGGTTATTAGTGCAATTTAGTAAAATCTCATCACTATGAACTGTGCTTCATAGCTGGCTCTTGTCCAAGGACCTTCTCTAAGACTCTGGGAAGGACATACTCTTGTGCTTTGGCTACATGTTGTGCTATTACTTCACATAGTAGATTCAGTTTGAAATTGTGTGACTTCAGAGTGCTATGCAGTTTTATAGTTTACAATATTTTTCTAATTCATTAAATAGGAATAGTGCCAGATATTTAACACTATATTTTATAGATATAAACTATTTATTAAAAGTGGCATGAAGTCCTAAAAGCCAACAGACAACATTGGCCGTTACAAGGGAGAATGAATTACTGTTCTGTGTTTCATTGTTCTTTGTCACTTGTGAATTCTCCCAGGAATCTCTGATGAACACTGTCTTGTCCTAAGAACCTGTTTGGAACAATTCAGTATTTCATTTCTTGAATAGCTTCTCTTAAAACCTTTATGTCAGAGGCATCCTAGGGCATGTTGCCTTTATAATAGAATTTTAACATAGGGATCTCTCCAGACTGTACATATCTCCAAGAACTATTTTTTCTGCTGTAGTCTTGTCTCTTCTGAATCTTCCTTCTCTCCATGTGTTCAGATTCTCTCTGTACTCTCAACTTCTTAGGTAAAAGAAGATTACTTAATTTTTCTATCTCTTGTGATTTTATGCTTTCCTTTCTGAAGGCATCTCCTTTCCTCCCATTTTTTTCTCCTTTTCTCCATTTTTAGTCCTTACATAGGGCTTATGTAGGGGAAGATTTTATCTAACAACTATTAGTCATATTCTTCTAGCTGCGAGTGGTAACGAAGGACTCATGAATATATTAGTGTTTATTTAAAATAACATATAACCTTTACTTTCTAATGTAAGTAATAGTGTTCTGTTGTTTGTTGGTTTTTTTTCATTATCAAAGGCCCTCATTGGGATGAGTAGCTTGAATAATTTTTAGTACTGCTTTTATAGTGGTTGGTTTTTTTTTTTTCATATTCATTTGAAATAAAAGAAAATAACTTTTTTCCTAACAAAAAATGATTGCTGTCTCTATGGTTTTCTGCTATTTGGTGATGGTCTGAATCCTATTAAATGCTGCTGACAGTTCTGACTTGATCTTTTGCTTGGTAAAAAGTATTTATTAATTCTAACACTTGTTTTCAAAATAATTATTTGAACTGTTTGAATCAGATGAGAGTCCAGAAAGCACAAAATCTAATTAAACTAGTGGGATAAAAAACTGTTTTGTTTTGTTTTGTGTTTTTTTTTTTCCAGAAAAGATAGCATCATCTTGGCTAAATGGAGAAATCCAAGTAGTACGTTGGGACTCTCTATGTTGTTTAAGCACCAGAATCACACTGAGTGTGTAAGCACACCGAGGCCTGTATATATAGAGACCCTAAAGAAGTCTCTAATATATTGCAAAAAAATGACAGTTGAGTGACAAATTGAGTTTGAAGGGACCTTCAAGATCATCCAGTTCCAACACTCCTGCCATGGGCACGGACACCTTTAACTAGATCAGGTTGCTCAAAGCTCCATCCAACCTGGCTTTGAACACTTCTAGGGATGGGGCATCCACAACTTCTCTGGGCAACCTATTCAAGTGCCTCACAATCCTCACAGGGAAGAATTTCATCCTAATATCTAATCTAAACCTACTGCCTTTGACTTTGAAGCCATTTACCCTTGTCCTGTCACGCTAGGCCCTTGTAAAAAGTCCCTCTCCATCTTGCCTGTGGGCTACCTTCAGATACTGGAACACCACAATTAGGTCACTCTTTTCCAGGCTCAGCAATCCCAATTCTCTCAGCCTTTCCTCACAGCAGAGGTGCTCCATCCCTCTAATAACCTTAGTGGCCTGCTCTGGACTTGGTCCAACAGGTCTGTGTCCTTCCTGTGCTGGGACCCCAGAGCTGGAGGCAGCTCTGCAGGTGGGGTCTCACCAGAGCAGAGGGACAGAATCCCCTCCCTGCCCTGCTGCCCACACTGCTTTGGATGCAGCCCAGGACACGGGGGGGGGTTGTCTGGGCTCCCAGTACACATGGCTGGGGCATGTCCAGCCTCTCATTCACCAGCACCCACAAGTCCTTCTTGTCTGGGCTGCTCTCTATCAGCATGGGTGAAAGGGAAAAGGGGACTGTAAACCTCGATTTCTAGGAGTAACAGAAGAACAGAGCCAAACTGATCAGGCACACAATCTATATACATCTAAAGGCAGTGACACAGTGGCTTCACTAAACAGGAAGTGCATAAAGTGTGGCTGTCTTAAGTTTGAAAGTAGTGGTGTCCTTGTTAGCTGAACAAATGTGAAAATAATATTTATCTAACTTAATTTACCATGGATCAGTTGGCAAGAATGCAAGAATGGCATTGCTTGCTGTGCATGTAGTGGATTGCAATTTGAAGATTTAACCTTTTTCAAAGACTTTTGCAGTAAGGTATAAGAAGATATTCTGTACACCTAAACCATTTTCATCCTCACTCACAAGCATGTAATAAAATTACTGTTTTCCTCATGGATTTACGATAATACAGTGTAAGAGTATTTTTTAAATATGTAATCTCATCTTGACACTGCCCAAGAGCAGCATGAAGAATGCATGAACAATGAGAGAAATAGCGTTCTGTCTCATAATGCTGAAATAGGGAGGGATAAACTTCCTGCATTGAGTAATGTGATGCAGACCCTTATTTTCTAATTTGGAGGGCTTCATATCCTGTAAAGTTATTTACCTGTGAGGTTTTATTATAGCATAAGGTGAGTGAGGAGGAGAGAGTAGTGATAATAAACATGTTTGCACTACTTTTTTTACACTTTTAACAGATCCTAATCATTTCATGAAACTTCCTTTAAACTGAAAGAAAGAATATAGTCACCCTACCTTTTTTTTTGTTTGTTTTACACATTTATTCAGATTGAAATTTAAGATAAATCTGAACAGTATAAATCCTCTTTATACTTGAGAAATGATAATTGGAAATTAAATGCATTTTATTTATAATAAGCAGAATATTTTTTATTTTGGATGAGTAGTACACATTAGGAAAACTTACGCATATACAACAGTTTCAGTCCAGACAGGGGAGAATTCACAGCAAATTTAATTTGATTCCTACTAGTAGATAAAAACTAGTAAATAGAAAATGGGATCCATTTTCTATTAAAATAAGATTAGGTATGATGCTAAAATGCATATTCATACATGCTCATGACTATTAATGAGTGACAGTAATTAGAAAATCTTATATTTCTATAATTATCAGGTAAAATATTTATCAGTTCTGTTGATTGTTCATGAGGAAAATCCCCAGATTTTTACAGTTCCTTCTCAGGATTAATCCTTCACTTATATTTGACCTACAGTTTGTCTTATACTAGTTAAGTTGTTCATGTGTGCAAACTTCTCTTTAAAAGCATTTTAAAAGTTAGTTCTTTTCTTTTAATGTTGGAACATATCAAAAGAAAATAATTCTACTATTAACATTGGTTTAGGAAGGAATTAGTCTTAGATACATAATGTTACCATGAAATGTGATTTGTAATTTCTAAACCATAAAATATAGTATGTGTAATCTATAAACTATTTATATATAGATAAACAGTCGAAGTGCACTTTTAAAGGCTTTGTGCTGTGAAAAGCTGTCATGAGTTGATTTTTACTTTTTCCAGACTTTCAAGAAATAATCTTCTCTCTAAATATACAGCTGTGCTCAAAGAGACCTTTATGTTTCAAATTAATTCACTCAAGTAAATCCTATTTCAAATGTATGTTTACTGTCCTTCTGAGTGTGTTTGGAAATCTGAATGGGGAAAGTTATTTTAGGCTCCTGCTTTCTCCAGAGAAACCGAGAATGGGGGAGAATGGTGTTTTTTATTTTGATCTAACCAAACTTGGTTTTGGTGTTACCTGGGATTTATTTTATTTTTTTTTTAAGAATGCTAAGCATTCTGTTGTTTGCAGTAAGTAACCCCAGACACTGAATATTTGTGATAATGGGTGGTATTTAATGATAATGGTACTGATTTTCATGTTATTTTTTCCTTATTGAGATATGTATAAAGATGGGTAATTATATAGTAACAGTACTCTAGTATGGACAGAACTCACATCTCCTTAGGATTACTTTTCCTGAAGATGTTATTTATGGATCCTTGAAGTTATGTTAGGGCATTTTTCAGTGAAACATAGATCACAGGGTGAAAATTACCAACCAACAATAACAAAAGTGACAAAAGTGTTCATGTCTGTACAAATTGTGGAGTAAGGTTGTGGTTGTCTTAAAAGTTCTTCCACATTCATGCTGGAAACCTGGGCAGGAAGGGGCAGAACCTTTCATTATTTTTTGTTTCTAATTAATTAATATTAAGGTATTAAGGCTTCTCTTTTGGGCTCCTATAAGCCAGAGTATGGAAAAGCTGCACCTAGAGTTATATATAATTACTACTGTGTATCCTATGGTGCAATTATTTACTCTTTTAAACCATATTATCTCATGATCTTTCTTTTTTGTTTGTTTGTTTGTTTGTTTTGCTCCTTCAAAGAAGGAAAGTGTGAAAGTGTGAATATGAGAAGATTCTTTTTAAAGTTCTTTTTTTCCTTTTTTGAGTTTTTTTGGGTTTCTGTTTTTGTTTTTTAGGTCTTCAGGCTTTGGTCTATAAGAAGTATCTTGAAAAAAATATTCCGTTAAAAAGAAGTATTAGCTGTATGTGCTGAGTTCTTCTTTAACTCAAAACCTTTTCAAAGGCACTTTCAAAGAGGAAAGATTTTTTAAAAAATAGACTTCAAGAAGATTTCTGAAGATTAAAAGTATTATATAATGGCATAAGATTTTTGGTGTAGGTGGCAAATTCATGTTAATGGTGGGGGGCCTGTAGGGGTTGCTTTAGTGAGAAGAGTGGCCAGCTCACAATGAAGCCACTGCAGGACACAGCGAACCCATCAGGTGATACATCCATGAAAATATAACAAAGGACAAAACACCGCACAAACATTGAGGAGAGGGAAAACTGTGGATATTCCTGATGAATTTCACAGAGTGTCCTCATCTCATGCAGTGCCTATGCTGGAGTAGGTTCTCCTGACAGGCTTTGTGGAGCATGGAGCACTTGCACGGGAGCAAGTATTTACTTTGAAGGACCTGCTGCCTGTGGAAAGTAACGTGTGATGGATCAGGTTTGTGCTGAAGGACTGCAGCCTGTGGAAATAACCCACGCTGGATCAAGGGAAAAGTGTGAGGAGGAAGGAGCAGCAGAGAGGACCTGTTCTGGACTGACCAAAATGCATTTTTCATACCCTTCTGTACTGCCCAGGGTGGGAGACGAGGTAGAGAAGTCAGGAATGAAAGAGTGAAGTTCAGCCTGGGACAAGCTCTTTACAACTCCCTATTGCTCTCTATAATGACCTAAATGGAGCTTGGAGCCAGTGAAGGTCCACCTCTTCTCTCAGGCCACCAGCGACAGGGCAAGAGGACATGGGCTCAAGCTGTGCCAGAGGAGGTTTAAGTTGGACATCAGGAAGAATTTTGTGATGGAAAGGGTTGTCGAAGATTGACATGGACTGCCCAGGGAGGTGGTGGAGTTTCTATCCCTGGAAATGTTCAAGAAATGACTGGATATGGCACTCAGTGCCATGGTCTAGTTGACAAAGTGAAGATCCATGCAAGGTTGGACTTGATGACCTTGGAGGTCTTTTCCAGCATGAATGATTTCTGTGGAGGAAAGGGCTGTTTAATTTTGGTCTATTTTTCCCTCACTATTCAACTCCCATCTTAATTGGCAAAAAGTCAAATTAATTTTCCCCAAGTTCAGTCTCTTTTGCTCTTGACAATAACTGATGGGTGATCACCCTGTTTTTTCTAAATCCACAATCATTTTCATTCCCTCCCTTCTGGGGGAGGGAGAGTGAGAGGGTGGCTGAATGGATGGTTGACAGTTTGCCAAGGTCAGCTCCCCACACCTAAACCATTTTTTGAAAAACACTTAAAAAAAACAACAACCAAACAACCAACCAAACAAAAACAAACAAAAAAACTCCACAAACCAAAACAAAGCCCCAAACAATTAAGGTGGTTAAACAGCAAAACAGGTTGCCAAGAGAGGCTGTGCTCTCCATCTTTGGAGATATTAAAAAACTGGCCATGGCCCTGAGCAACTGCTCTGCCTGACTTGACCTTAGTGGGGGTTCGACTCCTTGGCCCCTCCTGCCTTGACCAGCCCCTGATTCTGTAGTTTTGTGGAGTACTCCAGTTGCTCAAACCCATTTTCTTGGCATATACAGGCAAAGTTTATATATGCTGTTATGTTTGTCTTTTTGCTTAATTTTTTTTTCTGTTGTAAGGAATTTTTTTATGCTTTTTGTGCAACACAAGTAGTTCAGTAAGACCAAACACTGTTTAAGCCTTTCTCCATAACTCAGTAAAACTTCAGAATGTTACCAAGAGTGAGGGATGACACATCCACTCACAAACTTTGTAATGGTCACTTCTTGCTGCAATTGTTAAGTTTTCTTGGCTTTTTCAGGGGTTCATTTTCCATAGTTTGGTTTGATTTGGGGTTGGGGGGGGGGAGTTTGGTCTATTTGTTGGTTGGTTGATTGTCATTTCCATCAGTAGTGCTGACCCTGGAAGGCAGCTTTGCTTGAATTTGGTGTGAAACAACACAATAAAAATGGTCAAGGCCCATTCATTGTAAATGGAACTTTTACTGCCTTCATTAAGGCAGATTTAAAGTACAATTAAGTTTTAAAGTTATGGTACAACACCATTCTATTAGATATTAAAACACCTACTCTTTGCTCTTACCTACTTTTAATACTTTTCTGTACATTTCCTTGTCTGTAGAAATTGCATCAAGTGAACATTTGTCAAGGAGAAGAGGTGGGAGATCCTCCTGTACTCACTATTTTGTACCTTTTTTCCTGTGTCCTCATTACTAGGTGCTTCTGCAATTGTGTACTCTGTTGATAGTGCTTAATGATGCTTTTGTTTGGTGATATGTAAGTCAAAGGGAATATCAAGTGTATATTTATATGTATAATATATATTTTTGTGCTATATATATATAAATTCTGTGTCAACGCAAGGACCATTACTTCAAGTTACAAAGCAGATAAAAGCTGAGACCTACTCCTTCCATTTCACCGTAGGGAAAAGCTGACATAGCCTTTGTAGGTTTTATGAGATGGTTTTACAGCCACTTTTTTTTTTTTTTTCCTAGGGGGGAGGGGAGTGTTATCTTGGCTTTTGGTGATAAAAACAGCTTGTCAGTATTTGAACTGGAAAATTCATTGATATCTTTCAACACAGCAGTTATCCTGGAGCAGTATTTGTGATAAAACCTTGTAGTGTGGCCAAGCATTGAGTGTTTTAAATAATGTTTTAATCTGTGAGGGGTCAATACCATTTGCTGCCTTTTTTCAGGGTGGTGTTTTATAAAAATTCTAATATCTCAGGTGCTGCATGAGATCCTTTAAAAAAAAAAAAGGTATTTTTAAACAAAAAGCAAGTTAACTGCAGGGAGTATATTATAGATTGGATGCTTTTGTAATAACATCAGATAGAGATTTGTGATGTTTACTCTAATAAAAGGCCATGCACTGTGTATTTCCGTGTAATCATTCTTCCTGCTTGATGGTTGGGGTTTTTTAGTTGTTTTTTTTTTGGTTTTTGTTTGTTTATTTAGACTGGGGTTTTTTGCTTTGTTTTGGGGTTCTTTTATTTGTTTGTTTTTCTTTTGTTTTTATTTTTTTATGCTTTATTTCTTCTTCTAAGGTGGATATAAATTTCCGTTTTCCACTGGAGTATTTTCATACATCTGAATCTAGTTGACCTGGAGAGAAGCTTCTTTCTTTTTAGAAGCTCGGCCTTGATTGCACATGAGGAGACAAGAGTATGCTAACAGAAAACTGAAAATCTGTGGTTGCTAGCGTGGTTATAAATGATTCAGACATGAAGAAAAAAAGTAGTTTGAGAAACTGGAAAACATTGATTTGACAAATCTAATTTACTCTTAACTCCATGTACTTCTGCTGTATTTGTGTTATGAATCCTTCTCCTTATTTACAACCTCTGTGAGACTTTCAAACTCACTTTTTGTGTCCTAACTCATTATCATCTTCTGCATGACTAATAATTTTTGTCATAGTTTATCTTGTGTGCGTACCCAAATATTAGCTAATTGATTCATTTTTGTCTCCAACCTTCATGAAATTCATTATACAATTGCAGCATTAGGGGAAAAAAAAATCAAGACTTTTGTTTCTCTGTGATGTATGTACATCGAAGAGAAGCTGTGTGTTCAGCCTTGCTGATCTCATCAATCTACTTGGCTTGTTCTTTTCCATCTTATCGAAGAGGAAAATGGGTGATGTAAAGTTGGCACTGTCAGAGCTAGAAGTGATGTATGTAAAGTAAATTAACCATCTCACCTTCAGCTTTCTTGTGAAACTTTCTCAAATGTGTCTCTTTGAGTATGAGTGTTACAGTGTGTCTGGCACTCGAGCTGGTAGCTGCTGCCATGTGCTCTCTGCTGTACATGACTAAATGTACATCTATCAGCCCAGATGATAGATTTAATGGGAAACACATTCTTCGGATTTCATGTCACTATTACTGAATTCTGTTTTCACTTATGTTCTAAAAAATTAAGTAGAAGTTATATGGAGGGCTCTTATGCACACTAATTTTTAGGTATAATACTAATACTGCTGATTACAAATATTGTATTTTAAAGTCACTTTTATGAAGATCAGAACTTAATTAGCTGTGCATATTTGTGAGCCAAAGTGATTTTGAAAACTCTCAAAGTTACTGTGGAAATTTATTTGTAACTATGCACCTTTCACTTCTGGAGCAACTTCATGTTTAGTGGCCTGTCTCTGTTGCATAGCTGTTAGTCTGGCACTGAATGTATTATAAGAACTTCTGTCAAGTATTCCTTGAAAATCTAACCATGCTGTATTCACTGAAATCTCTATTTTTTCATAAAAACTTTGTTTTCAAAGATCTTCAGAAGGTTAGTTAAGCATGGCCTCCCTGTCTGAATACATATTTACTGTCATTAATCAAACTGCACTTCACTGTGTGTTTTTTACCACATCACTAAAGATAATTTCTCAAGTTATTCCTATGTGACAAAATTTCCTGCTTTGCATCATTGTGTCTTTTCATTCTTTCTTAAATATATTCATGGTGATGAGATCTGAAGAGTCATCTCTTTGACACATAAAGTAATTTTCTTGGAATATAAGATAAATGTTAAGTAATTCTGTTGGCCATACTTATGTGACCACTTGCTCTCAGTTACTGGCTGTATCACTGGAATACTTTCCCCCACGAAAACAGTGCTGGATCTAAGTTGGACAAAAACTTGTTCTGAACAAATATTGTAGAAACAGCTGTTTTAGAAGGAATATTTCTGTGTTATAGTTGCTTATTCTTCTACTCTAACAACATTTCCTCTGCATTTTAGTACAAATGCCTGGATCTGAAATGCTTCTTTTAGCCTTCTGATACAGCTGTGCCTTTTATGATTCAGTCTGTAGGTGCTGCTTCACAAACCCCCTGTGCTCCTGATTGCCCACTGTGAATGTGCCAAGGAAATGGCATTGTTTGTTTGCATAGTCTTCTCTTTCCTAGACTACTGTTTCTAGTTGCTTCTGAAGATAGGGTGCTGTTGTAGACACTCTGCTTAGAATCATGGAATAGTTATGGTTGGACATAGCCTTAAAGATCATCTCATTCTGGCAGGGACAACTTTCACTAGACCAGGTTGCTCAGAGCCCCATCCAACCTGGCCTTGAACACTTCCAGGGATGGGGCATCCAGAGTTTCTCATTCCAGTTTATTTAGCATTCAACTGTAGCTCAGTAGAGCAAAAGTAAAAGAGCTCAAGCCTTTGATGTGAGCACTACACAAATAATTGCCAATTACTAGTATAGAAATGTAAATACTTTGGGAAATGAGCATTATGTAAATCGATAATGCTCTAGGTATGATTTTGAGTGAAAGCTCAAAATACATCACATGAAACTGCAAGATCCATCTAGATAATTTTATTTTTTTTACTTGCTTATGAAAATTTTCAGCTCAGGGATCTAATATAGTGAATAACTAGATCATAAAATATGAGCCAGCACAAAGAGAGAGGGTTTTGGTTTTTTTTTTTTTTTCCTAGTAATAGTTGTCTCCAGTGCTTTATAGAAGAGATCTATTAGCATTAATTAAGAGATCTAAGAGCATTAGATGTTTGGAGAGAGAAAAAGCTCTAGAGTTGATATATTTACAGCTTTACTGCTTAAAATATTCAAGTATTTTGGTGCCCAGTAGTTCAGTGAAAGGCTTTGAAGGTTGTCACTCTGATTCAATCAGATCTGGATTGGGTTGGTTATTTTAATGGTGATTCCATAATTTTTACTGCTCTTCTGTAAATTAGCACTGATGAGACTTCATCTGGAATTAAGCTTTGCTCAAGCCCAGTTATCATGTTAAAAATACCTGATGGGTTTAATAAGTTAAAAGAGATGTAAAAGAAGGAAGTCACTAGAAAAAGAGAGTAATAGAGGACATGTCCTATGAAAAAATCCTGAAATATCGTCTGTGCAAATGTGCTAAAGTTTGTGACTCTAATGCCATTTTATTAGCTCAGGTAAAACACTAGAATGCAATGTGCCTTCATCTCTTAGACACCTCAACTGGGTTCACATCCAGCTTAATGTAGTGATGGGGGCCCCAGCTACGACAGCTTCTCAGGTAGATAATAATTTGGGGGTTTTAGCTCAGCAAGGTGAATATTACATTTAAATTTGATTCTTCCTTATTATATAACAAAAGACAGAATTTAATAAAAATGTTGCTAGACTCCAAGGATTAATTTGGCTGAAAATTGGAAGGGAGGATGCTAATTGCCAAACAAGTCAGATCCTAAAATAAACTTTCAGTGAAAATGTTGCTGGGGAATGGGAAGGCTGGTTTATATGAATGAGGAAATTTTCTGTGATAATGCAGTATGGCCCTCTCATTTCTTTTGTGTAAAATCCGGTAACTTCTGAGAACACTCTTTTTGGCTTTTTACATGTCTATGTGAAACAGTTGATGATTTCAAAATGAATAAACTTAACTGTGAGACAGTTTTTCAGGATCATTATCATCACATCATGAAGCTTCAAAAAGATACTGCTGTAGGAGATAAAAAAATATAAAACACTATTACTTGTTTGCTTACAAACAAGGCATATGAATCAACATAAAGAATTAAAAATCATTGTTTGCTCTTTCTTCTGTACTTCTTGCTTACTCACTCCAGATTGCTTTTACCTCTAATCCTATTATTCCACCCTTCTATAGAAGCTTATTTTACTTTTTTTTTTAATATTTCTAATTCCATTACCAACAAAGTTCGTCCCTTCTGCAACTTCTTCTTTCATTAAATCATTTCTCTCCACTCTGATTTTGATCTTTTTCCTAACTGTAAAGTATGATATCTTCCAGAAAATGTTAGTCTGGACTTCATTTCATAGTTTTGATTTTTATAATAGTAAAATGTGAAGTGTTTGAGGCAGTCTGTGTGTACGCTTCTGTAAGAAAATTATGAGAACTCCTGCTCACTTATGTTCACTGAAAAGTGTTCTCACAGGTTTTTAAATCCTTCATTGACTGCTATGTTCTATGCCAAACCTGAAAGAAATATTTTGTTAAATTTTGACCCTTTTCCATGGAAGTGTACATTTGGTATCATGTCTTGCGTTTTAATCTCATAATTACATATCTGTAATATTCTATTAGGTGGAGGCTGGTCCTTTATGACTACCTCATATTTTCATTCTGACTTGAGATCATGCCATATTCATGTGTATCGACTGACCTTGGGAGTTTGAACAGAAGTATCTCTTTTTTCTAATCAATAAACAGGGCTTTTTCATTCTGGCCCTGCCATCTCAGCCCTTGTGAATGAGGAGGGTGGAGGAGAGCAGACAGAGGTTAATTTTTCTGCTTCTTTGGTAACACTTGGCTGGACGAATATAAGGTAATATATTGTATATATGCCAGTCTGCATACATCTGATGTGGCACCTGAATATGGCAATATTTTCATTCTAGATCATTAAATTATCACATAATGTACAGTAAATGTCTTCTGCATGTCTTTCAAGTCTGAATTTCTTAGGCTTTTTCACTTCCTTTGTGTATTTAGGAATGCCTCTGTATTAGTGTCCACTGGGATTGTTGCATACAACTTCCATTACTGCTGGTGGCAACTCACTGCATAAATTCTCATTCATGAGAATGAGGATATATTTCTTTTCATTATTTCAGCAGGCATCAGTGAAGCTTCTTTAAGAAATGTGTTCAGCAAAATTGAGTGCTAGTAATTTAACAAATGAGCATAAGCTTTCATAAATTACATTTAAGATGTTAACATCAAAGTTAACATTCTTGCTGCAAGTGTAGTATCTTTAATTTCTTTTTTTCTCCTAGTAAATTGCTGTTCAACTCTGCTTTAATTTATAATAAAAGAATAGTTTTAGCTTTATAGCCCTAAGACATCCACTGAGAGAATAAATTTACCTCTCTTTTGTTCAGCACTAACTGCTCTAGTTTGTCAGTGTTTCCCCTTGGATTCAGTTGGGAAAAGGCATAAAGCAATAGTGGGTTGCCCAAAGGCTTGGCCTTGCTTTTACAAGGTTAAACCAGTGAACATCCTCACTTATGCAAGATGGGAATATTTGATGGTCTCAGTTTTAATTCCCCTCTAGGCAAGCCTTTCTCTTCTGTACAGACAGCCTAAGAGGATTAACCATCTTATTTTCACTTCTTCCCTTTTCAAGCTGTGCTAATCACCAGGACTTCAGGAAGAATACAGGTGACATTAGTTACTTTTAGTATAATTTTCCCTGACATACAAGGGAGCAAAATATGGGTGTTTAGGGTATTGAATGTGATAACCCGTACCGGAATTGCAATTAAAAAAAAAAAAAAAAGGGACAGGAGGTAAAATTTTCTAGGAATGTGTTTTTAAAGGCACTTTTACATATTGTGAGGCTTTTGCTTTTGGAAAATAAAGCAAAAAGTGAGCACAAATTTCTTGTTGTGAAAATTAGATAGAAAGTATAGAAGAGAAGATTATAAGATGTAAAAGTATATAGGTTTTTTATATGGCTGTCTTAAGAATGTTGTAGAGCAGTATTTTTATAGAGGCTGCTTTGAATATCGTACTGTGGTCTCAGTCATATTTGTTCATTCAAATAAAATAATTGATGATTAAATTTAAAACTATTGAAATCACGTTCTACTGTCTTTTTTCCCCACCAAGAGGTCTGATGCTGCAAAACTCTACTGTCATTAAGAAGTGCTTGCCATCAGGTAAAATCAATATTTAATGAGAACTGGAAGTGGTAATTGCTATCATCATCTTCTTTCATCTACCCTATGGGCTATGATTTAGTGTATAGCCCACAATATATATGTTTTCAGAGGGAATAAATTTTCCCAGATATTTACAGGTTAGTTGTGATTATACCTCTGTCTTTATTCAGCATAAAAAGTATTAGTGAAAAAGTATCAAGAAGATGCCCTAATAAACATTAACATTGTTATTTCAAATTTTGTTATTTACAATTGGTTTTTTTTTCCCTATTACTATTGTCATAGAGACATACAAGTCAGGGTGCTACTTTGTTTACTTTTTAAGGAAGGACTGTTTAAGTAGGCTAAGTTTCCTGAAGGTTTTGAGTGTTCTGCAATGTTTTGAAAAATAATTTGTGCAGGTTTTTGCAAAAGGATTTTGCAAGTATGTTTGTTCATTATTAAAGACCAGATACTACTGCAGCTAATTCAGAAGTAATACATAAAATTTGACAAGGTGAAAATTATTTATAGCAGGAATGTGCAAATAATTGAATTTCCTTTACTAAAACCTAATAAGGCTTATTTTTCTTAAGCTCAAAACAGGTTAATAAATAGACTGGTTGTAAGTTTTTAAAAACCAACTTATTAAATTTAATCATCTGTGGGCATCTAAGGTGAGCAGTCCTAAAGGACCTGCTTTTCCATAACTCCATGGTTGAAGTTTTCTGAGCATGCCTTTAAGTTGTATCACTTTTAACATCTATAAAATTATGGACACATATCTACTAATCTTGACTGCTTTCTTAAGAAGCAAACATTGAAAAATTTAGTGTTGAAGTCAATATGAGCAGTATGTAGCTGTTTTTTCTTATTTCTCATTGTTACTGAATTTACCTGAAGTGCATGAAAGTGAATTTTAGAAGATCAGAATAGAACTGGATGTTTCCTGAAATCTTAGAGGACATGTGCATTGAGTCTGATTTGTTGTGTTTGTGTTAGCCTAGGAGATGCTGTCATTATTTTTAGACTGGCTTTTGCAGGTTTGTATTCTAGTGATAGATCCAGACAAAGGTCTTGCTACTAGAAAAGTGTTTCATGGCAAAAAAAGGATCTTGACAATTTGAATATATTGTAAAGGTTTGTAGTTGTTTTGAAATGGGTATCTCCTCTCCAAGGAAGTGACTCAAGGCATTGTGTTTTGTTTGAAGTCAAAAAGTTTAAAAAAAAATTAAAAAAAAGACACTGGAATGTTTGTTTTAGTCTCTGAGTTGTCACAGAATCAGGGCAGTGGTTGGGGAGGGCGGGGCGGTGGG
>VWZF01004632.1:313661-331487 GCA_013396755.1 Sclerurus mexicanus | reverse complement strand
CGCGGCCCTGTCAGCCCCCCGGGGCTCCCCCTCTTCCCCCANCGCGGCCCTGTCAGCCCCCCGGGCTCCCCCTCTTCCCCGGCCCCTCCGGGAGCGCGGCCCTGTCAGCCCCCCGGGCTCCCCCTCTTCCCCGGCCCCTCCGGGAGCGCGGCCCCGCCGCTCCCCATCCGCGAGGGGAGCACCCCGAGCCGCCCGCGGCCCCGGCGCTCGGCCCGGGCAGGCCGGGGCTCTGCTCACCGCGGCACCAGCGGTGAGAGAACCGAGGGGTTCCGCTGCAGGCTTGGTGGAACCCGCAGCGGGCTGTTGCATCAAAGGCTGGAAAAGGAGCCCGAGACGAAAATAATCTTTTAAGAGCGTGCGGCTAAGATTAGTGCAGCGTGTCAGGATGTTGCTGAGCGCCACAGAACGAGCCCTCCCAACACAGAAATAGTACTTTAATGGCATCTGCGGCACCCGCTTTCCAAATTTTATACCAAAGTGATGTTTGGGGATAGGCTCCGACCGTACAATTTTGGCTTTAAAGTCCAGCTTCTGGATGTTTGGGTTGAGGGTTTAGATGTGGCTCGTTATAAAGACACAAAACCCGTATGAAGTCCTGAATTGGGACTGAAAGTATGTTCAAATCTACTGTATTGGTTTGCCTCATCCCTCTGAAAAATCTGGACAAATAGAATATAAAGGCAAAAAAAGCATAAAATAAACCTTTTTTTTTTTCTTTTTTTTTCCCTCTCCACATGTGCTTTTATTAATTCGATTGTTCATGGCAGAAATGCTGCTCCTCCTGCCCCTCAGGTAGGAAACGCCACGGCTGACACCAGCCAGTCTCTGCCCAGGCAGCAGCATCGAATTATTTAATGTGCTGGTGGAAATTTTTCCAAATCAGTTTCTGCTGTATTTTAATCCTGGAAACGCTTTTGAAATAGAGAGCAACGGTGAAGTCCGGCTTCTGGCTTGTGATCGTAATTCTGATACGCAAAGTACTCTGTTCTCACTGCCCTTGCCTGTTTTTCATGTGGGCATGGTTTTTAGGTTTCAGTGCTGCCATCCCAGATTAATGGGTCTGTTCCTACTTCTAACAGTATTGTTTCAGCTGCTGTTACACTGAGGCAAAATCCCTGCACAGATGTATGAATAGTTCACTTTGCAGGGTTCAAGTTCATGTCCACTAAAATATTCTTGACTATTCCTAGTGGAAACTTTCATTTTAGAGAAACCAAGTTCTTAAATATTCTGTGGCAGTTCTTGTAGTTTTCGGCTCATTTAATAGGTAAAACTCTGTGTAGATGTCTTTGATTTGCTGTTCATTTATTCCCCTGCACCATTTCTGTCCTTCTAGGATTATCTGCATTCAATTACATGTTGTGTCAGTGTCAACAAATTGCGGTCAGGGACAGGGATCTCTGTGCAAGGCTGATCCAAACACCAAAGGAGTTTCTGCCCAGTGCTGCCATCTCAGCCAACCGTGCGTGTCTCTGTCCTGTCTTTCTTGTTCTTACATCTCCCCCTCCTTCCCACCCGATTCCATCAAGCCTCTGCTGTGTTCTCTCCCTGACCTACCTGCTGCTCACGCTCTCGGCTGCAGCACACTTTCATCCCCACCAGCACATTTAATTGCAATGTTCCATTTCATTATTAGCTTGTCACCACCTTCGTCAAGTCACCTTTCCCTAACAAATCTCACTGCAAAGCTTTCCTGCGTAGCTTGTCATCAATTTTCCACATTAGGGTTTGTCTGAAAGCACGTGCAGAAGGCTCTGTGAAAAATCACGGCTATAGTGCTGTATCTATTTGTGAATAAAGAGCAGCATCAGTGAATAGTGCTACTGTACAGGCAGAGACAGATTTACTGTGTGCCCAGCTCCTGCCAGGCTCGCTGCACAGAGATGTGTCTATGTGTCAGTCAAACAAAGCCTTTCCCTTCTCTGGGGGTTTTCGGGATCTCTGGGCAGTGGTCTGTACGTGCACATGGAAACCAACCCCAAGATCATTAAGTCAGCAGAATCCTTCCTATTAACTTCAGTTAGTGTTGGATCGGATTCTTATTGTGTGTAGTAAGTTAATTAAACAAGTTGACAACTGCGTGCAGTGCAGGTGGGCTGGCACCAGGCGTTTCTGCGGGATTCTGCTGCCTCTCCAGTGCCGGGTGGAGCCCTGGCAGCCAGATTTAGCCTCTCCCGGAGTGCAGCCAGCGAGACACGCAGGTTTTCCTTGGACTGGCAACCACAGAACCATTTTTTTCCATGTTACAACCCCAAATTTCTAGCTTGTGGCACTCGAGTAACTTTCAAAGTGTGGTTTAGCTTATTTTAAGTGCGTTTTACGCATGGGTAAACTCCAGCAAGGCAGAGGACAAGTGGCAGATTGTCAGTGACAGAGCCAGGAATAGAATGGAGAACTTCCTTGTCCCAGGACATGGTTTTAAGTGACTTCGTCCCAGGATTGTGAGATTTGATGATTTATAATTCATGAGGCTTCAGCAGTGCTTTAAAAAAAAAAAAAAGGCAGCTATTACTATTCCCAGTTTTTCCTGGCAGAGGCTGGCTTCCGTAGGCAAAATGATTTCAATTTCTTAAGTGTGCAGTTTGGGGCTTAATCTGTTCACTTTCTCACCACTTTTATTCCTTTTGAACTCACTTGGCTGTGCTGTGTGCACTGCTCATTTGCATCTTCAGGGAGAAGGATGAGGCTCCAAGAGAACCCAACAGAATATCTTTCAAATAGACCTATCTGTAACCTTGGTAAAAACAACCATAAAGCTAATGATAATGGATCATTATAAACCCTATAACTGGCAAAACGAGACTCTGCATTTCAGAGGATGGATTGCCTTAGCCTGTCCAGTAACCCACTTTATGGTGCAGTAATGGATCTGCATCCGGAGGGTTATGCACTGAAATGGAGCCTTTGGCAAGCTGGGATCACACTGGGAATGAAGCAACATCTTCATGGGTTTTCTATATATGCATATTTGAAAAGCTGGAACTTAGCCCTTTTGACATAAAGAGACAGTCCCTGCTTGGAATTGTTAAATTCTAGGACATATTACCAAATAATAAGGTATTTAAATATTATGATGCAGCAGTGCAACAGTGCAGTTCCCCTTTCTTTTACTGATTCAAGTATAGTATTTCTGAAAAGCCTTTTGCACTCCAGGGAAACTACTGACTATAAATTATAAAAGAGGCAATAGAATTATCATGCATGTATGGAGAAAATAAAGAAGTTTCAGACCTTTCTCTAGGTAAAGAACTTACTGAAGCAGCTAAAAATATGGGGAAATGGAGCAAACACAGGCTCTGATCCAAAGGCTACTGAACTCAGCAGAAGCATTAGGCACCAGAGTCATGTATGTAATGAGTTACAATTCACAAATGCAAATAAAGAATGTTACTCTATATGAGTAAGGATAAAGTCTATTTGTCTAATTGCAGTGTCTAGACATTGCACTTGGATAAAATGAGCAGATTTTTCTCCAGCAGGTAGACTTTCTTAGCAAGGGTGCATTGCCAGTATTTCTGTGAGAGTTTGTGGTCCCAAAAGCACAGAAATGCTGAGAAACAAAAAGGAAAGAAAACGTATCCAAGGAGGAGATCCAACTGTTTCCAAGTAATTTCTATAAATAAAAGTCTGATGAGAACTCATTATCTTTCTGCTTTCCAGTGCCGATTTGCTTCCTCAGGATTTCAGAGCGTGCATCTGAGGATTTAGACTGTGCATCATAAAGTTTCCCTCAGCAACTGCTAAAACTCTCCAGAAGGCATTGCAGCATAGAGCAGCTCTCAAACATGGAATGGTAAGAGCCCCAGGGGATGGCCTTTGGGATTAATCAGAGGGAAAACAGTTAACACTGTGCTTTGCTGTGGTGCTGCGGGTTGGGGGATCAAGCAAGTGATGCCATACCTCTTGTCCTGGTGTTAGCAGGCCGGTAACTGTGCACAGCTGGAGCATGTTCTGCAATGGCCCTTCCCATAGACACTGGAAGCTCCGAGGCAAATGTTTGCAGCACATTTTGTGGGAACGGGACAGCAGGAGGGTTGCTTGAGGATGGTCCAAGTCCTAGTGCATCTACCAGAGCCAGCTTGCTGTCTGTGCCAGCACGAACCTGTTTTAAGTATTTCTGTCATCAGTAAAGCAAGATAACAAAAGCTGCTCTCTGTGGAATAATATCAGGAAGGAAATTGTGCATGCAGATTCGCCAGCAAACATAACAGTCTGGGGCTGTCAATGCACACACTGATACTGCTGGTTTGTTGCTATTTTCAGCAGCTCCTGTACCCTCAGGGGTGAGAGGAGGACTGAACTGCTGTCCCTGCTGCTCAGGCATCATCCTTAAAGGTTCCATGTGGGCTCTGGCTCTTTGGCCCATCTGGAGGTGATTTCTGCGAAGAGCAGCTTTCCTCTGAATCAGTCCAATTCACCACCCAGAGCCACACCACGTGGTGCTGTGGGTATCTCCTCTCACATCAGATAAAAACCCTCTTTCCTTCACAAGAGATCTCAGTGCCATATTATTTGCACTTTTATTTATCTTTGAATCCTGCCCAGGCCAAGCAGTTGCATTCCACATGCCTGAACATTCCCCACAGTTTTGCCTGACTTACTTCAGACTCTGAACTCTTGTGTAGTCCTGCTGTTTAAAGTTTTTGTATTTTGTTCTAGAGATCACTTATATCACGAGGGGTGAAGTGTATCTGTCAGTTAACCACTTCTCTGGAGTACTATTAGGCTTAATTAATGTTTGTAGAACACTATTGAGATTCTCAAGAGAAGCAGCTATAGAAGTGCAAAGGATTATAATTAATTTAAAACTATCTCATTTTTGAGTAAATGGCTAACAACACTTAAGCTGAGATTCTCCAGATAAAACTAATTTATTTGATTCTTAGACGAAAACATTCTGAAATCTGGGTTCCATTTACAACTCTTGCTGTATGATGCATTTTGATTTTTATGGTCCTTTGATATCCTTTGAAATATTCAGGTACATTTGCACAGTTTGTTTTAGTTCAGGAAATGCTGTCCAATATATGTAAGTCAAGTTAAAATAAAATAACAAAATAATTAATAAGCTGAAAGACAATCCACAGCACCATTTAGTATGTTACACAGCACCTTTAGTATACTAAGTGTTTGAACCATAAAGCCTGTAATTAATATTATGGAATAATTTCCATATTTATTTATAAGGCATCTCATTTACATAAATAGTCATTATCTGGAAATAAACCCAGGTCATTAAAATTCCAAGAATGATTGAGATCAGTCAAGATGTACCAAAGAGATTTGCTAGGCTCTGTTTGAAACTGTTGTGAGAGAAGAAGTCTCTGCTCCCCAACAAGCCTGGACAGGACTGTGCCGTGGAAACACGAGCAGTGCTTCATGCACATGACATCATCAAACAGAGCAGCTGCTCTGTGTGCTGAGAAAACATTGGGTCACTCTGCTCACTGACTGTCATGGAGAGTTTCCAAGAAAATGCTCCTGACACACCTGCACTGGAAATCCGACCCACACTGGAGCCGGGGTTGTCCTAACACAGATTTCTGCTTCTCTGAAACTACACAGCCTGTCAAAATACTAATTTCTTTCCAAATACTTTCAATGCTTACAGGACTTTCAATACTTTCGAATAACTTTTTCGAAGTTATGCATCTACTCAGCAAACACCTCGTGCAGCAAAAGAAAAGAAGAACTGGCACTTTCATGTTTCTGTTTGCAAGCTGGATTCCTCACTCCTCAGCTGTTAGCTGGAGAGTCACAGGTATTTAAATTTATGTCCTGGTTGTCAGAAAGAATGTGTCTCAATGTATCTCGGGTCCTACTCTTAGTGTTTTGGCCTTTCAAGACCCAGAGTGTTCACTATTTGATTTTTTCTAGGTA
Source organism: Sclerurus mexicanus (assembly GCA_013396755.1). Lineage (NCBI taxonomy): Eukaryota > Metazoa > Chordata > Aves > Passeriformes > Furnariidae > Sclerurus > Sclerurus mexicanus. The sequence goes on along the minus strand of VWZF01004632.1, from coordinate 325,607 downwards.
GAAATAAAGCCACCAATTTTTAAAAAAAGGTATAGCTACGGAACATATTTTAAAAAACTGCAATTTCCCTGACCTGAGTCTGTCCTTTTTCAGTGCAAGACATATCTTTGAAGTTTAAGTGTAAGCCCAGAGTAAGGGGATAGACCATGATCTGCCTTGTTTGGATGATTATCTTACTAATTCCTAGAGAAAGGAGGTTGGCTCAAGTACTGAGTCATGAGGATTTCATCTCAATACAGATATTTTTAGTATCTGTTATTTTATCTTGGGTACTTTTTAAATCTGTATCGCTGCCTAACTCCTCTCCTAATTATCTGAAATTCTTGTGTAACTGCTTTGGAATGTTCCCTTCTCTTATTACAATATTATCTTGTATTGTATTGGCTCCTAACTGCTCATCTTATTGATTCGGTCAGGTGAGAGTGTCCTTGTTTGAAGTGTGAGCTATTGCTGAGAAACCAGCAAAACAGAGCCCCAACATTAAACCTCCCTGGTGAGTCACCACGGATTCAGGCCAGACCAGGCTCTGACCCTTTCTGAGCTCTCTAAGAGCTGGCTCCAGGTGACCTGAGGGAGCCCCTAGCCTCCACAGACCCCCCCCCAGATTAATGGTTGTGTTCCTTTGCCACCCATCACTGCCACTTCCCCGGGCAGGTTTAGAGGAGATGAACACTTCCTTAGCAACTGGTTCACAACCTGCAGCTGAGAAAGGATATGAGAGCAAACACAAACCAAATCACCTTGAGAGTAAAATACAAAACCTATTTGTTTAACCCAATTTGCACCAAATAATATTATAGATCCACTCAATCTCAGCCACCTGAGGCTCAAAATCAATGTGTTGAGGGCAGAAGAGGGAGAATGATGTATGAGATCTGACTCACACCTGGGGGAAACCCTCTACTGCAACACTAAGGGGCTCTACATAATGAGGTAGGCAGAGAGAACTGTGAATTAATTATTAGTTCAACTGCTTGATCAGCTCCTTGAAAAAAGTACGACCAAGTGTTGCTGCAAAGCAAGTAATTCACATAACCAAGTTTGAGTTTGACTCTTAACACAATAAAAAACTACCTTAATAAATGGCAATTTTTAAAAACCACAGTGTGACTCTTGCTGCACCAAAAAGAGCATTTCCAGTATAAGTAATGAGATTGGAGGAAATGTCCTTGGCAAGTCAATTTATTCCATTCTGCTGATGGTTCCTGTTAGCGACAGGGAATTTTTTTTGAGAGGGAAACAATGGAAAACAGATGCAAAACCGTTTACCATAAGGCCAGGCAGTGGCAGCTTTTCCAAAATGTCAAGTGTGCAGAGTGGAGTCAATTTAAAAGAGAATTAATTATTTAAACTGAATTAATTTGACTACAGTGAAGCCCTGTTAAGCCATCTCATCCATCCTGCTTCCAACTGCGCTACCCCTTCAGTCTAAGTCTAAATACTGACCTCAATTTTCAAATACTTCAAACAAAAACTCCCTTACCCAGTCAACTGCCGATATGTTGCTTTCTTAACATATTTGCTGCATCCCTCCCAGGAACTCACCCAAAGAATTGTGCTCACCTCCTTCACATTCCCGACTCCTACGAGTTTAGTCCCTGGGTCCCCTCTTCCCCTCTTTTCCTCTTTCAGCTTTGTACTTCTCGTGGTGTTTTCCTGGAAGCTTCAGGCTGTTTCCATCGCCAAATCCATCTTTTGCCTGCAAGTCTGTCCTTTGCATAAAGTCCCTCATATCCTAATTTCCTTGACTTTTTTCTTTCATACATTGCCTTGTCGTTGCTCGCCGTTGGGGACAGGAAGGTGACTGAATTTTAGGTCTGCAGCTTTCATACTTCCCTTGCAACCAGTTGTCCCAAAGGGCTTCAGCTCCTCCTGCAACATGGGCCATAAAGTTGTAATACACAGGTTGTCTATCACCCCTAGAGGGAAGACTCAAGGGACCACTGTGCCCACTGTCTGTATTTTCCAGGTTAACACAGATTTGTAATGCTGTCAACCATTTGAAAGTGGCAATAACGGGTACCTTTTTCCCTGGCAGTGTTACATGAAATATGGAAAACACCAGCAGAGCCACTGTTCCTCTGAAACCTTCTGTTTCCCGTGGGAATATCTATATCCCTGTCTGCGAGTGGTAAGTCAGAGCTGTCACTTTTGGTTTTCAGTTTGAACACGGGCAGAGGGACCATTGCAAACCCATCCTTTTTCTGTTACTGTTAAAGCAAAACACCTGTGCTAGGATTTACATAAAGTAAATTCCTTTATTTCTTCTCTTTCATGGAGGAAAATAACTCCTATCTATTAAGTAATAATTGCCCTGGGTCTTGCCTGTACTGGGAATGTGTATTAATTTGAATGCATCAGTGTAAAAGTCAGTCTCATTAAACTATCTCAAAGCCCTAAAATAGATTGAGCACTGTTCTAGCACTTGCATATAATCGTTCTTATCAAAGTTATAATTTACAGGAGCTCATAATGAATATAAACAGGAATTAAAACAGCAAGAAAAAATGTTTAGTGGAAGTGATATTTAAATTGGGATGTTTAAAGGCATTTTTTTTCTTTCCATTTTCGGATGACTGGAAACACTGGATAGCAGAATGTGCATATGGAGTAGCTTCCTGAAGGTCAACCACTTCCTATTTAACAGGTTTTTTTTTTTTCTGGTGTTCTGTTTTCCTTTCCAAACCTGCTTTGTTTTGTTTTGTTTTGTTCTGCTTTAAACACCAAAAACAATTGCACCGTATACTGAATAGTAATTATAATCATTGTAATCATGGTAAGGAAGCCATGTGCTTCCCTGAGCAGGGCTGGGGCTTCCAGCCCAGGCAGTCTGTCTTCTTGGAGCATACCAGCCTTTCTATAGCATGGACAGCCAAGGAACGGAGTTATACAAAACAAACACCAAACAGTTTAGAGCAAACCCTTTCTTTGTTTAAAGAAAGAGCTGTTGAATGTGATGTTTGAAAGAGGAGCTCAGCCAAAAAGTGCAGATTCTCTGCTTGCACGTGGTGAGACAGTCTCTGCTCCATGTAGTTCAGCAGTTCTCCACCAGCGTAATGTTTTCGTTTGTGTGGAAAACTACTAACAGAGAAGGACTGACAGCAGTGTATTTTTAGGATACTGAGGCCCATGCCATCTTTATGTACTTCCTCTGAGATTGTAAGTTTGGGTAGGAAATTGCAACAGTTGTGATGAAATCGGACTTAGCCCCGTATGGCAGATCCTTTGGGCCTGACACAATGTGAGGGTCAGAGAAACAACGAGAAAGATGAAGGTGCTGCTCCAGAGTTATGAAAGTGTAGGTGAGAAGAGGATTTTGCCCAGAAATTCTCTGCCCTCTGCTTTGGAGTTTTATGCAGGTTTTTTGTACGTTCTATTCTTAAACTGCAGATGGATGCGATTTAGCTGGAAAGTAAATGAAACACAAAGATGACTTCAAACATTTGCAGGAGCCATGCTGACACTCAAAATACAGAAACATCAAGTAACTTTCCTGGTGAGATCATAAAAGCAGAGCCACAATGATCAAAGAAGAAAATACATTACTCCATTCCTAATACAAGATACTTTCTCCTTTTAGGACCAGAGCCTCCCTGAACAGAGATGCTCCCATAGTCTACAAATGCAGTATATAAGGTGGATACTTTGGCAGTATTTAGTTGGTTAAATGTGGGAATATTCATAAAGACAGTAAATTTAACCCTTGGACTGACAAATAACTGATTACTGTTATATAATAGAGTCATAGAATCCCAGAAAGGTTTGAGTTGGAAGGCACTTTAAAGATCATCCAATTGCAAGCCCCTGCCATGGGCAGGGACACCTTCTACCAGCCCAGGGTGCTCCAAGCCCCGTCCAACCTGGCCTTGAACCCTTCCAGGGATCCAGGGGCAGCCACAGCTTCTCTGGGCACCCTGTGCCAGGGCCTGCCCCCCCTCCCAGCCAGGAATTCCTTCCCAGTATCCCATCTAACCCTGCCCTCTGGCAGTGGGAAGCCATTCCCTGTGTCCTGTCCCTCCATGCCTTGTCCCAGGTCCTTCTCCAGCTCTCCTGGAGCCCCTTTAGGCCCTGCCAGGGGCTCTCAGGTGTCCCTGGAGCCTCCTCTTCTCCAGGTGAGCCCCCCCAGCTCTCCCAGCCGGTCTCCATACTAGAGGGGCTCCAGCCCTGGATCATCTCCATGGCCTCCTCTGGACTTGGTCCAGCAGCTCCACATCCTTCTGATGTTGGGGATCCCAGAACTGGAGGAACTCTGCAGGTGGGGTCTCGCCTGAGCAGAGCAGAGGGGCAGAATCCCCTCCCTCAACCTGCTGCCCATCTGGGAATGCAGCGTAGGATATATTTGCCTTTCTGGACTGCTCTCAATCCTATTATTGTCTGGATTTCACAGGGAACTGAATTTATTAAACTGTATTAATATTAGAATAATTAAATATCCACCTTGAACTGTGTGCACATTGCATTTAACCAGCTTGGAAACAGGCCAAAACTTGAAGCAATTTTTAGGAGAACTGCAGAATCAATACATCAATTCCCATTAATTTGATGTCAGAGGAAACAAATGTGTACCTGTCTGAAACGTGTGCATTCCCTGCAGAGATGTACTAAAATAGGCATCTTCTGTCTGCCTTCCCTGTGCCCTTCAAACATCAGAAACCAGGGCCAGAATGAGGGAAACCCAGACTGGCTCCAAAATCTAATGAAAGCCCCTTTTAGTAACCCAGTATCCTGGACAAGTTATGTGCAAACCCAAGCCATTCCAAACTCTACCCTATCCACTGCACCAAGTTCCTTGTTGCTCCCCTAATGCTCCAGTCCCTCCAAAATTAATTCCAGGGCTCAGGACATCTAGGCAAGCTGATGTGGAACTCCTTTCAGTCTGTCACAGGCGTAATTCTGCACAGCAGTGAGACAATATTAATGACTAATCCTAATCAAGAGTGCATTTTAAACCAGCCAGAGTTCTGGATCAATCCAAGCACCGTGAAATGTGCTATGCTCCAAGCATCTTGCACATCTTGCTCACTGCACAGCTGGCTGCTGAGAAAACCCTTGTCTTAGGAGGCTTGCTCAAGCACATGAAACGTATTTTTAGCATCCCAAAGGTGTGTGTACTCACAGAGCTGAGAGAGCAACCTGTCTGGCAGCAGCTTTCCAGAGGAGGCAATGGGTGATGAGATTACTCCCCCCACACAGAAGGAGACTCCTGCTTGGAATATCAACACATCTTTCCAGTCTCTCTCCTTGTGACTGTTCGTGCTTTCATCAGGTTTTCCATTTGCTCCCTCAGCTACGGGAGCAGATGGCTCCCCCCCATAATGCTCTGAATCATGGCAGGGCTCAAGGTGTTTGTTCTGTGTCCCAGCAAACACACGGGCTGGACCACGTGAACCCCCCTCACAGCCACATATGGTGCACACCACGTGGGGCTGCAGCAGGTACCCACAGATCTACGCAGCAGAAGATCCTTTTCTTCTTGCAGGTTGTCAGGAAAATGACTGTCATGCCTTCAGCACAACGAGCACAAACAGAGGCAGTGCAGTGACACATGGCAGAGGACAGCTGCTCTGCGCTTCCTGGGATGCACAATTCCTGATGGCAAGGAATCCTGGTGGGCCAAGGACAGGAGGCTCTCGTTCCCCCTCTGGTTTCCCCGTGCAGCTTGTGATTAAACTGGTGCTGACACCTTGCCCAGTGCCTGTTTGCACAGCCAGTAGCCCCAGGCAGGACTTCTGGCTGTGAAGCACCTATTGGAAAGGGAGGGAATCTCATTGTTTGAGAGCATCTTTGCCTCTGGCATTTGTTAAACAGAAAACAAAACTGAATTTCTCCTCGCTGTGCTCACATAGATCCGGGGTAGGTTCAAGCTGTGGCAGCCCTGTGGAATGAGGGTGAACAGGAGGGGTGTTTGCCAGTGGAACAGCCGCTGCTCAGGAGGGCAAGGCTGGCGGGATGACAGAGCGTGTGATTTGTGCTTCAGTGACAAGACCATAAACATCACCCTGCAGTTGTCCCTCGCTGATATATGGCATTTCTGAGCCCGGAAAACCACTGGAATGATGAAAGATGAGTTTTCAGTGCCTGGGAGATGGCTGTGTCAGAGAATTCCAGCCTGGCGTGCTGGGACTCCGTGCAAGGACGGACTCCCAGGGCAGCTTGAGGGATGTCCCGGATCGCAGGATGGATACGGTGTGAGCGCTCCAGGGCACGCAGTGAAGGAGCAGCCGAGCAGCTGGCCACCTTCCAAAGGCCGCACTCCACCTCAAGTATTTTCTGAGATGAGAAAATTACCCTTTGGCTGTTTTTCAGCTTGCTTTTCTTGGTATGCATTTGACATGCCCTCCGTGTTGGGAGTGACAGGACACCTCGTGAGCTGGTGCCGTGCTGGCCTTTGGCAAGCAGTGGGACACCCATCAGGGGCTGGAGCAGTGGCCAGGAATGTCACAAGTGCAGGCTGAGCAGAGCAGCTCTGATGAAGGTTAAACGTGTGCTGCCACCACCTTTGAGGTCAGCGTTGGGCTCGCTTTAGCACTCCTATAAATAGATGCCCAAGGTTGACTGAAAAGAGGATTTGGCTCGGCTGGATCTTGTTTAGCATTCCCAAGAGAGGAAGGCAGATTCTTTTGCCTTTTCTCGCCCAGCCTCTAACCTTGAGTTGGTCTCTGTGGGAAGCATTAGTGGCATTTGCCAAAAGAGCCGCCGCTGTGAGCCGGATGTCCTGCTGTGTCACACAAACCACACGTACACATCTGCTCAACCTGCAAACCCAGACCTAATTCCACTAAAGCCTCAAACCAATTCCTCGCTGGCAAAACTGCGGAAAATACCCAAACAAACCTGGAGCCTGATTGCTTGAAAACAGTAGGACACCTAGTGGATTTGTGGGGAATATCTTTGGGATTATCAGCCACATTTTGTCATTTTCTTGGCAAAACCAACTATGAATATATTTATAGGGAATCATTGAAATATCAGGGTTTCTATTTAATAAATTAATCTTGTTATAGCTGTTACAGCCTCCGGTTTTCCTGGAGAAGTTATTGCAACCTATAAAAACCTCAAAGAGTATTGTTTGAATGACTTGGAAAAAAAATAATTATGGAGAACTGGATGGTTCCCAAGGTCTGGGAACAGAAGGAAGGGTATTCTGCCAGATCAAAGCCATCCCAGTTGTTCCATCTGACAGCTCTCTAATGATCTTAATGAGCAGAGTTCTCCAGCCTCAGCCTGGCTCCCTGTACAATTGTGTAGTTTCACAACATCTCCGTGCTGAGCACAGCCAGGCAGCTCTGTTGGGGTTTTCGGCACAGAGAATGACTTGGCCACAGCAACCAAACTGCCTTCTTCGTTCCCCAGGGCTGGCCTTTTGAATCCAAAGTAGAAGAAGATGGGCCATGTAACAGTGACTGCACTGCTGTCACTGTATTTGTCTGGTACCAACACCAACATCAAGCAGATTTTGACCCTAGGTAGGAAATAAACTCCTGTGGCAGGGTAAGAGGAAGAAGATTTTGAGTGATGATTCTCTGAAATTATATCTTGGCCAGCAGTTGTCCTGGGGCTGCCAGTGTTTTCTTGCTGGGATGTCTCCGGAGGCAGCAGGCGCAGACAAAGAGATGAGTGTTGAGTCCAGAATGGATGCAGGAAACTGAGGACTTCATTTTGACAGTCATCACAAGGAACACCAGGTCATCAAGTCTTGCATTCAATTCCTGTTCCCAAAGCACACTGAAAACCTCCCTTTCTTTTTGCTTATTCCATAACATTGTCCTAGTGGAAGATGTGTCCAGAAGATGGTTAATTTTTCTGCTCCCTTCCCGCTCTTTCTTCAGTGCTGCAGAGATCCCTAAAGACCAGCAAAACCAGGATGAGATTTGATTTTGGATAGGTCCCTGTTCAGATACAGGTCTTTTTTTATTCCAGCTTCAGGGTTAGGAAAGAAAAGGCTGATTTGGAAATTAATTTTGATTTGGTCTATTTCTTCTTATCTCTTTTCTCCTTAGAGCTGTGGAACTCAAATGATAGAATTCAAGCGAGCTATCTACAGAAAAATTCCTGTTGACTCCATGTATTTTCATTACTCCTACCTGTGGCATGAAATCACCTGAAAAATAGAATTTCTAGTACATTGTAGACCCTTTAATTTGGTCCAGGGTTTAAAAAAAAAGAGATTTTTTTTTATTTCAGTGGATGGATTTTATATTTGAATGAGTTTTTTCTGACTGACGTGTCAAAGTGGGGGTAGTGCATGCTGAGAGTACGCTTTTGTCTAATTTAGCAGCTGGATTGGAAAGCTTGAATTATCTCTGCATAATTGCAATGATTCATGGATTGTTAGGAAACTGCAAAGTATTGATTGGATTTTCCCCTTAGGAAATATTTCTCCTCTGATAAAACAGAGTAGGTTCTGGGGTTTTGCTTTTGTCCTTCCTGCCTTCTGCCCCAGGGAAACCAGGGGCTGCTTTCATCTGGAAAACGGGAATTTGGGTCAACAGCCATTCAAGGACAATTTTGAATTATTGCGATTTCCAGTTCCAAATCTTTCCCTGAGCTTCGCAGAGCGATGGGCTTGGCAAGGCACGGGCAGGGATTTCAGAGCCAGAAAAACTGGGACTGGCAGCAAATACTGGCCATTCCCATCTCACATTCTTCCCTTTCCATGTCCAACACTCCTGGTGCGCTCTGCAAAGAGACCTTGACCTTGTTGTGGGAACGCCACAACCATTGAAGGTGGTGGCAAGTTTTCCACTCTATTAGGCCAGGATTTCCCTCGGGGTCTCAGGACTTGGTGGGAGGAGGGAAGTGGGAGAACGAGGTGGGAATCAGGTGCAGGGAGAGCCTGATGCACGGTGCCTGGGGCCGGGCAGTTGGACTGGGAGCCCTGACACACATCTGTGCATTGATGGTGCTCGGCCTTTTTGGCAGCTGCTGTTTGAATTTCCAGCACAGAACCATAAATATGCAGTTAAGAGTGTGACCTCTGCTTCTTTTCTTCCCTTAATTGAACGTCCAAGGCCCAGCTGAGTATCATTCCTTGTCTCTGCTCCAGTTGCTTGGAACGTGCTGCTTCTGCAAATGGTTCTGCCTAAGTTAGGAATTACGAGAGTGTGCTAATTCAAGGTTTGCCATGAATCTAGTGTTCCCACAAGGATGACAGTAATGGCAATTAATGCAGCAGAAATGCCGGTGCCGAGTGACTGTTCTCACATTAAAAGCTGTCAGTCAGAGAGCACGCAGTCCTCTGTTCGTTCAGGCCTGACCTCTGCTCTTTGGCCATGTTTCATGTGTATGGCAGCAGGTGTCCTGGGCCATCCCATCCCACTCCCATCCTGGCTTGCTCCGGGAGGGGACACAATGAAGAGCAGAGCAGCCAAAACCAGTCTGTGCTGACAGCGCCGTTTCCTGAGGGTTTAAATTTTCTCATCTGGGGCTGAACAGCAACAAAATCAACCCAGGACTGAACAGGATATAAGACTTTAATTTCTGGAGCTCTCTGCTAGTCCAGGACTCTCCTCGTGCCCTGCTCTGTTGAGTCCTGTTTAGACACAGAGCTCTTTCTGCTGTTTCAGTTTTCAGCATGAAGAATCTGATTTTAACTGATCAAATGCATTTAAACAGGCTTAACTAGAAATACCCCCACTGCTTCTCAGCTACATGGCAGTCTGCACAAATCTTCATGTTTTGGTAAAAATTATTGCTAAAAATGCCTCTGCTTCATAAAGGCTGAAGTTCAACAAGTGGCAGCAGTGCAGCTGTGTGGGGACTGTGATTTTTACCTCAGCCAGAAGAGCCACTGTCCTCACTCTGTGGCCTGATGTCCTGCACAAGATATGCCAGTTCCAGATGAGGAACATCTGCAGTTTGATGCAAGAGGAAGTAATGCTTACACACATGAATAATGTAAATAAAGGGTGTTTCCAGGCTCACCACCAAAATCCAAAATACGGAAAGGAGAACAGCTCTTGCAGGAGGATAACTAAAAATAGTTCATCTGTGTTATTTTAAGTAGTTTTAGCACGAATAGCAATTCTGGAGGATGAAACCAGGCCTGAGAAACATCAAGTGAAAACTAATAGCTTTTTAACAACAAAGTTCAATGGAGAAGTGCAAATACGATGTGCAGTGGAAACCAGAGTTATAAATACAGCCCAGGCTCTGCACAGACAAGTATCCATTATCCATTCCATGTGCTTCTCCATGCTGTAGGATTGAGAAGGGTGGCAGGAGCAGGATGAGCGTTTTCAGACTCAAGATTTTGGGTGTTCTGGGTTTATCTGGAGACAAAAAGGATGACTTCAAAGACAGCACAGATCACCTTGCTGCTGCACTACCAGAGTGCTTTCTGCTCCACTGAGGTCTGGCCTCACAATGCCTTTATGGAACCGGCACGTGCAATTATTCCCACAGCACACGTGGAAAAGAGCCCTGGGGATGCGAAGCCTCGAATGCTTGTTGGGTTTTGTGCCCCTGTGAGAAGGTGGAGGTGCACGACATGCCAGGTACGCTAGAGGTTGGTGGCAGGACATGGGGCGAGCCTGGATGCCGATGCCGCAATCTCACCTGGTGCTCCTGGGGAGCCTCTGCCCGCGGTGCCGTGCTCCTGTGTGGGGTCACACTGTGGTCACACCTCGCCGTGTCCCCTTATTAATGCGCTGTTGACCCTTCTCCGAAGCTCTGGGGCTGCGTGAACTGTGTGTTTTCAGAGGCAGAGGATCCTGTTCTAGCTCGTTATCCCTCAGCAGACAGTAACTGATGCCCAGCGCGGCTGCCGATGCCTTGGGGTTACTTTGCAGGCACAGGAATGATGACACAGCCACTGACTGCAGCGATGGGAAACACGCTGTGGGAAAAGAGCATTTTAAAGGGATTTGGTTTAATCATCTGGACACAAGCGCTGTTTTTATCCTCTGCTGTTTGAGGCTCAAGCCTGTGCCAAGGGAAGCCAGTGCCAAAGCTGGTGTCTCCCATGGCACAGGGGCAGGGCAGGGAGGCCGGAGCACCCTTTGGGAAGGGAGAGGTGGGGTGGGAAGTGATGGCTGTGGGGAAGGGGCTTGTGACTGCAGTTTTGTGCCTCACGGGGTGGAAGAGCTCCTTGGCACCTCTGACACCTCCACCACAAGCTCTGTGTTTGTGCATGCCCCTCTCAGACCAGTTCACAGGAGGGATCTGCGAGACACGGGGCAGCTTTGGGGTGAAGCCATCACCTGCCCGTGGAGGCAGGAGAAGGGCGCCCACACCGTGCCCAGGGACGGGCTGGTGGGCACCAGGCAAGGGGTGAAGTGAGGTGTGAGTGTTACACCTGTGTGTGAAGGGGCCCGGGGAGCTCGGGGTGTGACCGCCCATCATTTGGGCACAGGAAAGTGGGGAGCTCAGAGCGTGGCTGTGGATCACTGGGGAGCAGGATTGGGGGAGCTAGGAGTGTGCCCGGGCATCGTTTGGGAACAGAGTCCAGGGGATTTCGGAACGTGCCCGGGCACTATTTGGGGACAGGGGCCGGGCAGCTCAGGGCGTGTCCATCCACCGTTTGGGCACATGAGACCTGAAAGGAAAAAAACCGACACGCGTGTAAAAAACGTTCAGGTTCCACCGAGATTTGAACTCGGATCGCTGGATTCAGAGTCCAGAGTGCTAACCATTACACCATGGAACCGCTCTGACAGCGCTCTCTCCCGGCCGCCCCTAGTGCCGCTCCCGGACCTGCACACCGGGGCCGCGAGTGCCAGCGGGGGGACACCGGGCGTGTCGGGGACAGGGACAGGGCCGGGGGGTACCGGCGGTGTGTCGGTACCGGGGGGACCGGCGGTGTGCCGCTGTCTGTGCCGGTGTATCGGTGTGCCGGTGTATCGGTGTGTCCATGTGTCAGTGTATCGTCGTGTCTGTGTGTCCACGTGCGCTCTCCAAGCCGGTGTGTCCGTGTATCGCTATGCCTGTGTGTCCGTGTGTCCATGT
>VWZF01004632.1:45299-311043 GCA_013396755.1 Sclerurus mexicanus | reverse complement strand
CTGGTGTCCCCCTCCTGGCCCTGGTGTCCCCCTCCTGGCCCTGGTGTCCCCCTCCTGTCCCTGGTGTCCACCTCCTGGCCTGGCTTCCAGCAGAGAAGGGCAGGAATTCCCTGTTTGCCAGGGCTGCTGTCCCTCCACACAGTTAAAACGTTGCAGATTGTAGTTAAACACTCAATTTTTCAGTGCCTGCGGATTAAAATGCCGCCCTGCCGTACAGGTTCGTGCAGCACGCTGTGAAATGTGTGCAGAAGTGCTGATGGTTTGGGAGTGCACTGTCCAGTTCTTTAAAACCCCGCTGTAAAAGCAAGCAAAGTCCTGGAAAAAGTGCTTGTTTATTGTGATGTGGTATTGCAAACTTGAATTCAGGATTTAGAGCACTGCTTGCTATGATGTGATCCTGAGAGACCCTGTGCCTGTCATCAGGAAGGTAAAGGAAAAAATCAGGGTTTTTTTTTCCCTGTACCTTTAAGCTCCTGTAATAACTTTGTGTGTTTGTTTTTTGGTTGGTTTGGGGGTGTTTGTTGTTACCTGTTTTATCCAATTGCAAGTGGAAAATGGCACTATTTGTACCTATAAATCAGTCATCTGTGCTGTTGTTAAATCAGGAAGTTCCAGAAGGGCCTTTTTTCTCAGCTGGCCGCAGTGGCAAGGGCCTTGCTGACCACTGGTGTCATCACAGCAGTAACCTTCTTGCAGGAACTTGTGTTCAGGGTGTCACAACCCCCGAGTTGCTCTTGTTCACAGGGTTCTATCAGTGTGCTTGTGATTAATGTTTTAGCTGTGACGACCTGAGAACATCAGTGAGTTTGTTGGGAGAGCAACAAACTCACTGATATCTTTTATTCAACCTGCTTCCTTATATAACTGGGAAATTATAAAGTTGGGATCCATTTCTAGGAAGAAGTTCAAAGCTGGTTTATTTGATTGCCTTTCCAAAAGCTTTTTCTGTTTAGCCTGGTTTATAGAAGCTGCTGGGAGAGCAGGGAATGCTGTGAAAATGTTGTTGTGAAGACAAGCCACTTGGGTTTTGCAGAGCTCAAGTGGACTGCAGGAAGTTGATGCAACGTCACATAACTGGGATTTATGTGGCAGCTGAAATAACATAAAAAATGCAGAGTAATACAAAATCCTGGAAACTTGTGTAACTTTCCAGAGGTGATGGTGGTTCTAAACAAGCTGTCACCACTCTGGAATGATCTTGAAATTATTGCAAGTAGGTCTCTGAACTGAATGTCTCCTTACCAGGCAGTGGTCAAAAAGTCAAGGGGTAGGTAAACACTCTTGGAAAAGGAAATGGGAACTCAGGGGGAACGTTAAATCAGTGTTTGAGACATGAGCATCCCTGGAATGAAGGGGAAGTGTAGATAGGACAAGCATATCCATTTTGAAAGGGATATTGTAGAATTAAAAAAGTTGGAGAAGGGCATCAGAATAATCAGAAGAGAAACCTAATGGATTCATATATTGGACTGATGTACAACTTGATCAAAATTAAAACAGTGAGAGATAAGGGCAAGTAGGGAAAGTCTCTCCTGCTTGTCATGATTTCTCTGGATATCTGTAATGCTTCTATTATTGGGCAGCAGGTGAAAGCAGAAGGACAAGGTCCCACAGGTGTATATGCAAACTGTGGAGTGATTGCCATGAATACTATGAATGACACTGAAAGCCTGCACAACCTTGCAGAGGAAGGGGCATTTCAGTGTGATGGTTACAATGCGGGCCTGAAGGTATTGCTTGTTGGCAGATGGAAGGGCTGGCTGGGACAGAACGAGACTGTTCTGTTACACAGAATGTTCCTGGGACCTCAGTTCTTGATGCTCACTCAGACTGTGGGTGTTGGTTGTCAGGACACTTAATCCAGTAGGACAGTTCTGGGTTTAGGAACATGAAGGGACATGGCAGGCTGGTGGGACTGAGTTCAGAGCTGGACTTGGTTTCAAACAATCGTGTGATGTTCTGCAGTCTCAGTGCCTTTTGCTGCTCTTGAGTTGAGCTGCCACGTGTGTGTTTGCTGACAGCAGCTGGTGTTGAAATCTGGCTGACTCTGCTGGTGGGTGTAAGCTGAGCCCACCTGTGCTGCTGTACAATAAAATCAAGGGACCTGTTACAGAATACCCTTCTCCTGACTCTGCTGCAACACCTCAGCATATAGTAAAGCTTAATGCTGACTTGAAAAAGGTGATTTCTGTTAAATTCTTCTTATCCAGCTACATGTTTTTGTGTTGTTCCACACTTTTGCGGCTTGGCTGAGAGCAGTGCCTCTGTTCCCAGCACTGCCCTTGGGGAGACGTAAGGCCTATGAAGTCCAGTTTGTAGAAATCTTGCTCGAATTTTAATAGGAGGAAAATATAACGGTAATATAAGGATATTACTTTATTGCTTAATAAATTAAGCCTGGCTTAAGTACCGAAACTAATTATCTTTTTGATCAATGTTCTTGCACTAGATGAGCAGTTATTAAAGGAACCCTCACTTGAAGAAGAAGTTTTCTGTGGACAAAGCTCAGGAAGGTGATGTCTGCACCTTGACCATCTGGAGTTCTGGGTTTGGGGCAGACTCCTCATTTCTGGGCATGGCCCTGACCTGTGGTGACATTCAGCTTATTGTTAGGAAAAACTCCAGTTCCAGCTGCATCATGTTCTTTTCTCCAACTTTTCACTTTGATATTGAGGAAATGCTCTGAAACGGAACCAACATTTTGTTTTGGGGTTTAGAAAGCCCATATTTTTCTTGTGTGTTTAGATAAACGTGGAGGGAAAAGTGGTTTCATGACAGCTCTTGGTTTGGACAGTAGTAAAAGCCCTTGGCCTTCACTGCCTTAGATGTGGAGACAGCTTTGTGCTGCAACAACCCTCCTGGTGTAACTATTTAGTACAGAGGTCTTTGGAGGTGTTCCCTGTAGGATGGACAGGTAACAAACAACCCCTGCCCCAAAGGGCCTTTGAGGTGCCAGTTCTCTTTGTGGTGGAAAATGGGTGAGTGAAATGGGGGCAACGCTGAGGAGGGAGATTAACAGAAGCCATGGCCGTGGTGGGTTTAATGGGTTTGTCCCCAGCTGCCTGCAGGGTGTGGAATCAAGTCATCTTATCCATGTTTCCTTTAAACTCCCACTGAGGTGGGCAGGAAGAGATTCATCAGGAGTTTGTTCTGGGTTCATGAAGGCATGTCCAAGCGTTTTATCGATACGTCTCTTTACAGCACGGCTCCGTGCAGAGGCAAGTGGTTTTAGACACTGTAATTCCCCAGTGCTGGTGGACTTGTCTTAAGCTGTGTGCTGTGTGACCTGTGTAATAACTTTTATCATAGACAACACAAGCCAGTGCTGCTGGACTCTATTTTCAACCTGATTAGGTTGTCGGTAGCATATTTCATGAGATAAGTATTTTCTGAAAATTTCAACTAAGAGGTTTAACAGAAATTAAAAATTGTGTGAGCGAGCCAGAATAGTGGTGAAAAATTAATATTCCTTCCTTGACATAGTTCTCTAAATTGCTTCTCATGCAGTTTAGGAAATTGAATTCTTATTTTGGTCTTATACAGAAATAAAACTGGAATTACAGAGTGAAATTTATACAGTAGTGTGGACTTTATACTCTATTTTTTCTAATTTTTTTTCTCTCCACCAAATGGTTTTATGCTTGTCTTAGACTTTTGGGGCAGTAAGTGCTGTGGAAAGTCAAATGCATTGATTCAAATCGCATGGTGTCAAGTATTGAACTGTCCCATCACCAAGGCAGTCACTTGGGGCTGGGAGGTTGCTGGCATGGCTTTGACATGTGCCAGTGCAATCCTCCTGGGTTGTGAGCCTTCCCGAGGTGCTGCTCCTGCCAGGGAACTGCTGGTCCAGAGCAGGTTATTGATGGATTTCAGGACTGGGTCTCGGGGCTGAACTTGCTAAAATGTTTCTGCAGACCTGCCTCCCTCCAGCGCTGATGCAGTGAAGGAATTCGCTGATGATGCAAGCTGGGTGGGACAGGGAAAGTCAGAGGGTGTGCTGCTGATGACTGCAGTCCTCCAGGTGAGCTGGGTTTCGGGATGTGAGGTTTTACGCCTGAGGACTCACAGGAGTTTGGTAAAGTAAAAGTTTGCCAGCTTAAAGCTGAACAGTTAGGTCTGATCACAGGCAGACTGAGCCATCGAGGTGCAATGGTCGGGGAAGATAATTCCAGCTCCAGGTATGCCTAGCAGAGATGGAAACATGAAAATCCCTGTGTGCATCACAGGGAGATCAGCCTGATCTCCCCAGGTGCCTTAGAATGATGCGTGCAATTCTCACTGTGTGGGAAAGAAATGGAAAAGCTTGTAGGGAAGGTGTTTGGGGAAATGGACAATGTGTTTATATGGAACCATTTGACAAGTTGGCTTATTTAGCAAACACAACAAAGCCCAGAGAAGATGTGGTTGCTTTCTGTAAATACCCCAGCGCAAACACCACTGGGAGAAGACACTAATAAGCTAATGGATGATGCTGGCACATGGACACCACTAATTCCTCCTGAAAATCAGAAGGCAATTTCTAACCATTAGGAGTGAGTTTCTGGAAGAAAGGCCCAACGAAAGGGTGTGTGCAGGAAAAATTAGCTTTATCATGGCCTGGCTAGCGTCATTTCCCTCCATCCAGGGTCATTCCTACTGCATTTCTATGCTGAGAATGTAATACACCACTGTGTAGTACAAAATATCCAAATGAAAGGGTTTGATAAGGAATGCAGAACTGAAATGAATAGCACGGTCTGAGTGGCTGTTAAGGCTGTTTCAGTTCACAGGTGTATTTAAAGAGCGATACTTGCCCAGGCTGGCAGAAATGCACAAAGTGTGAGGAGTCTGAGGCGCCCGCTGACATTCCAAGCTGTTCTTGTGTCCGTGTTCAAGAGGAGCTGCAGTGGCCCAATTAAGTAGAGGAAATAGCTGACTTCAAGGAGGAAAGTATTATTTTCCCCTTTTAATTGGGACACATTAATCTGGTGCTGGAAACCATTGAGAACATAAGCAGTGTGGGATTCAGATGAGGTAAGGAAAAACCTGGCAGAGGAATTAAAGAGATCCATCCAACAAATGACTTAAAGGTGGGGTTTGCACTGAGCAATGAAAATAGATTTGAGGGGTTACTTAACAGGTATATGGTGCATCCTGTTGGGAAAAGGAAATGATGGATGTGGATTGTTTTTGTTGTTCAGAGATGTTTCTGGCCACAGCCGGAGCTGGTGCTGGGCGATGCAGGGCTGAGGTGTGCAAAGGGAGCTGACAGCCTTTCCCTCCCGGGAACTTGTGTGTAGTGTATCCCAGAGATTACAAACATGATGTCATCTAAACCCGTGGCCTAAACCTGCCAAAATAGCGTTGAAGAACTTACTTGCCAGTGGGAGAGGAAAGCCACGGCTGTTTGCCAGGGGTGGTGATGCAATTAGTGCCCTGTCCCCTGCCCCAGGTTTATCACGGCTTTTGTGCTGGGTGCCAGCAGAGCTGCCCAGCAGTGGCGGGGCAGCCCCAGGGAGCAGAGCTGACCTGGCACGGAGGGCAGCACACTGCTGTGTGCATTCAGCTCGGGTTGCACCTACCTGCCCTTGTGATCTTCACAAACAGAAGGGGGTGAGGGCCGCTCTGCTGTGTGGAGGGCAGAGCTTGGCCGGCTGGGCGCTGACTCAGCTGGCAGGGGCAGCTGGGAAGGTGTTTGTTTTGATGAAGTGTTCTGCACAAGGCCTTTCGAAGCCAACGGCTGCTGCAATTTTCATTTATGGAGGGAGTTTAAAAGGTGCTGCTCTGCCCTTCCAGTCAGAGCAAAGTCCCATTTGCCAGAATTGCTGTGCATTATTTAGACAGGAGCTGGTGTGCGCAGGGCTGCAGCAGCAGATGGGAGTGTTTGCACTGCTAGACTGAGCTCCACGGGGTTCCTCCTGGGACTGAACGTGTGTGGTGTGCTCACTGCTCTGTTGCACCACGCAGAACCTCTAACACTGTGTTGTGGCGTCTTAACTGTTAATGACGTGTGTCACTAAACAAGTATTTGTTTTTTTATAAACAAGCAAAGGCACAACAGTTTGTGTGTCACCTGAGCCTGCACTTTTTTGCTCGGGCTGGTGTTGATTCACTGCTGAACTTTGTTATTAGCCTTTCTTCTCAAGGACTTTATCCTCTTTTTCTTCCCTTTCCTTCACTAATGGTTGGGTGTCCTACCTTTGTTCAGAGCATAAGACCATCCCAAGAAGCTCCTGTTGGTATGACTCAGGTTGTGAACGTGTTTCATCCAGTGTTCTGCATCCTGGCACTGGGTTTAAGCTACACTTAAACTCACACCTTTCCACCCAGCATTATGGGTTATTGCAGCGAATCCTCGTGACTGCTCTTCCTTCAGGAACTGGACTTTAAACCTTCAGCCACTCTCTTGTCAAGCAGAGCCGAATCCTTCCAATTAGTTTGCTTGGCACCGGTGCTGGGATGAGTCAAGCTGAGCTGGGGAAGGGGGTGGATGGTGGTTCCAGTCGTGAGGCCCAGCAGGGTTTTAGAGCAGTGTCAGGCTCTGGCCTGACGTGTTCGGGAGCCGCAGCAGCAGTGAGGGAAGGGCAGAGAGCTGTGGCTCAGCAAACATTTCAGACTGTCTCTCAGGGTCATGGTGGTATTGGATTTTCTTTGGTTTGGTTCTTTTTTTCATTAGCACATTTTTCTGTGGGGAACCTCTTCTGCAAAGGTATGAAGAGTGTAAAGTGAAGGCAGAGTCTGCTGCTTGCCCTGCGTTTGGGACTTCCTCAGCAAAGCAGATTTCAGCTGTGTAGTTGTGGGGTTTTGCTTTTTAGTTCCAGTGTTGTTGGAAGGGTGTGAAATCTAACCAGTCCCCAACTTCTGCAGTGACAGCCATGTATATTCTTCCTGGAGGAAGAATGTTCTTCCATGCTGGGCAAAGGAGAGTGACAAGTAACCAGTGAAAGTCAAGTCTAATGTCTGTTCAAAGTGCTGGTGAATGTGGCAGCTCTGGTTTTCCAGAGATATCCACACTTGGACAGCAGATCCATGACAAAGGTGATGGTGTTGCCATTCTTTTCCTTCATGCTTCGTTTCCCCAAAGAAATGTTTATTGCAGGTGATTGTCAATGTCTCATCTACACCTGGAATCTGATTCCTGTGTTGCTTTTGTCTTGTAGTTGTACTTATTGGAGACTCCGGGGTAGGCAAGAGCAACCTCCTGTCTCGTTTCACTCGCAATGAGTTCAACCTGGAAAGCAAAAGCACCATTGGAGTGGAGTTTGCAACGAGGAGCATTCAAGTGGATGGGAAGACAATAAAGGCTCAGATCTGGGACACGGCGGGGCAGGAGCGCTACCGAGCCATAACCTCTGCGTAAGTGATCCCTGTGTGGCTGGGGAGGGCAATTTTGGGCCCTTCCAATTCCTCGGGAACTGCAAACGGGGGGTTTGTGCTTTGTCAGGTAATACCCACTGCCTCAGGTGGGAGGAAGGTTCAATATTATTCAGCCCAGAAACTTGGGGTAGTGTGTCCCTGCACAAACTGATGTACCTCTCTGTGCTCTTGTGACATGTAACTGGGGACATTGCAAGCCTAGGATTGCAAGAACTTTGAGAGACTCATTTCAGTGTGAGTGAATGATAAAGTAATATCAGTGTTCCTGCAGGTTTTATCAGTGGTAACCTAAGAGCAGAAACCCTCCTGTAGCAGCCAGGAAAGACTGCTCACATTGTTTGCTTGTTTAATTGGAAACAACCAGCATAGCAAAAGCTGGGTTTGAGTAGAGCTGGAGGGAGTTGTGGGGTGAGAGAACACAGCCTGTTTCTTTTTGAATGCATTACTGTGCCTGTCGGGCCGAAAGTGGCCTCTTGTAAAGGGAGTTATGATCCAGAGAGTCATTCTGAAGTCTCTTTACCGCTTGGGCCCTGCCCGCACTGCACCCACGGTGATGGATGGGGGAGACTTTTCGGGGGTGGATCAGAGGCGGAGGGTGACAGACTCCACAGTTTCACTTTTGGGATGAGGGTTCTCCCCACAACCGTGGGGTTTGGCTTACCCCCAGAGCCCGAGCCATCCTGGCTGCTCTGCTGGCCCCGTGGCGTAACCTCGTGTGGCTGCTCTGCTCGCCCATGCCCGGCCCCGGGTGCTGCCTCCGGGGCTGTTTGTGCGGCTGGCACGGCTATCCCCACTGCTGCACGGGGGCCAGTCCCTCCCGGTCACTCTGCCTGCGCCGTCACGCCCGCCCTCCCCGCAGGTACTACCGCGGGGCCGTGGGGGCACTGCTGGTGTACGACATCGCCAAGCACCTCACCTACGAGAACGTGGAGCGGTGGCTGAAGGAGCTGCGCGACCACGCCGACAGCAACATCGTCATCATGCTCGTGGGCAACAAGAGCGACCTGCGCCACCTCCGCGCCGTCCCCACCGACGAGGCCAGAGCCTTCGCAGGTGTGTGAGCTCGAGGAACTCCCCAGCGCTGCCCGGGGACCTGCCGACCCAGCCTTGCTTGTGTGGGTCTGTTGGCAGGAGGGGAAAGCTGCTGCTGGTTGTGTCCCTCAGTGCCACATGGCTAATTCAGTCGGAAAGGAAACCTTGTAGAACACGCCTGTCGTTTCAAGCATCAGCCAGAGGCACTTGATAATTTTAAAGCAGGTTTATTCTCTTGCCTGGGCTCTGCTTCTCCCGCGGAAACTGTGCCTGGGGCTGTAGGTCTGAGTTGCCTGTGTGGTGGCAGCTTTGCACCTGCGTGTTGCCTGCTGTGCCCCAGCTGATCTGCAGCCCTGCGCAGGGCTGAACAGACCTCCTTTAAACTGTCTTTGTGACTCTTGTGGCACAATTACAGTCTGTGGACAGGGATTTTAGTTTCTGTATATCTTGCCTTGTTTCAGGCCCCGTTTCTTTCCTCCAGGAGTGTAGCTGGATTTCTTACATTAAGGCTTGCTGTAGCTGCAGTGGCAGAGTTTATGGCCAGTGAGGATCCCTGCCTGCAGCTGGAGGAGAGTCATTCCCCTCCCTGTTAAATAAGCTGCTGTGACATACTAGGTGGGAAGTGGAGAATCTGAATGAGGTTAAAGGAAATCCAGGAAACTTCCTCACACAGTCCTTGAAACTGTAACGGCTTCTCCCTTTCAGGGATGCAGGAAGATGTGCCTTAAAGTAACAGAGTGCTGTGCTGATCCCTGTGCTGGGCGTGGGTGTAGGTCCTGTTCTTGGTGCTGGGTGGTGTCACTTTCAGATCACCTGAGGGGGAAAACCCCACAGCTTGTTGTACTTCCTCGTGATACCCATGTGTCTCATCAGGAACACTGCAGATGGTACCTGGTACAGAAGCTTTTCCAGATGGGAAACAGATACATGAGGTGCCTCTCTAATTATAGTATTTCTGTCCACACAGAGAAGAATGGTTTGTCATTTATTGAGACGTCTGCTTTAGACTCTACAAATGTGGAAGCAGCTTTCCAGACTATTCTGACAGGTGAGTCATCCAGTGCTTTGTGTTTCAAGGGGGAAGGGCAGAAGGCTGCTCAGATAGGATGCAAATAGGCCTTTCTTTGCCTATAAAGTATTTAAAATTTTGGTATTTGATCATCCTTCATTAGCCCTAAGATTTGGAGTCCAGTTTCAAAGTGTTGCAGTTGAAAAGCCAGCCTTGAACTCAGGAACAAATCCTTGCTCACTTTGATCTGCCCTAGGTTTCTAGTCAGCCTGGTTTGTGTTTCAGTTCCCATCTCCCATTACAGGGAGTGCCCACAGGAGGGAATTGTCTCATGCAGGCATCGAGGTAGAACAGCCATTGTTTATCAAAGGAGAAGTCAGTGTAGTTTGTTTCCATCTGTAATGGTGACCACAGCAGTTGCCAAGGCAGAAGGGATGAAAGAGCAGAGATCCTCCCTTTGAGACCCAGTGACTGCTGAGCTGCAGGGTAATTCTGCCATGGCATTCAATAGCCCTGCCTGGACTTTGGGCCTGTGGAACATGTGACAGCAGTGAGTGCTGCATTTTTTATGCTCTCTGGATGAAGTACTTCCTTTTTGCTTAAAGCCCTGTTTAGATAAGCAGAACTTGTAAAGCCTCAGCTAAAGCTCCGTGGGGGACCTTAACTTACCCCTGGCCTATAAAGGCTGGGGTAGGAATTCCCAAATTGGTGTGGAAATGCCTGGCTGTCAGGAGACTTTTGTGTTGCCTGTACCCTGTCAGCTGTAGCCAGGGCACCGTGGCACGCGGTGGCCGGTGTGCTTCTGGGGCTTGCATCATTCCCAGCTTTGGCAAATGCCTCTCTAAATCTCTAGTCCGAGTTTTCAGCACATCTGAGGCACTTCTCTGTCTCTGTTCTAGGTGTGCCAGGCAGTCCCTCTCTTTTCTCCAAGTGTCTCCATCATGTTTTCCAAATTTAAACGCCCTCTTTCCCAACGTAGCATGTGCCAGGCTACATGATATGCTTGGTATGAGCAGTGGCCCCCCTTCTAAACTATAACTGTGTGTCTGTTAATCAGATCTTGTTGCTGTGACATTGGCACCGTGCTAGTTTTGAATTTTTTTCCTCTTTGCCAGCTAATTTAGACATTCTTTTACAAACACACCAAAGAGGACTTCATAGCCATACTGGAAAATACAGGTGAGGATAGAGCTAGAAAATCATTTACTGTAGTAAAAGTATAAAGTCTGTAGCATTTCTTCCATTCTTTAAAATGCTTTATAGACAGCCTAGCAGTGGAGAGAGGTGTTAGGCTAATGGGGTATTAGCTGCCTGTGCCCATCTGTTTCTGGTCTTATCCTTATTTGTAAGAGGTCTCCAAGAGTCCTGACTCTGTTATGTTTTTACAGTGGGTTCCTCAGTGCTCCTGTGCAGATACAGCTAGAAGTGTAGATGAATAAAAAACTTTTTTTTCCCTCTTTAGTTAAGCCACGTGGTTCCCCTTTAAATTCAGTGTAGTCATTTGGTTGTTATTCAGTGTTGCCCAAATTGAAAAAGACAAAGAGAGAAGTTCTGTCAGCTTACACATTGACTGCCTGCGTGAGTGACTGCTAATGCCATCAGAGAGCGGGTGACTGAGGAGTGGCTGCTGCATTTCCTGCTTCCCTCAACTCCCTAAAGGCAGCCCTGTCACAAACGCACAGAATTTTTCAGGCATGGATTTTCCATTGCTCACTGATAACTGCTAAACCCTGAGACTTCCTCCTTCATGCCTGTGTCCTTGGCAGCCCTTCTCTCGGGAGCACCCACCCAGACTCTGAGGGGAGATTCTGGCCAGATGTGCTGTGTGTCACGTAGTACAGACAGTCCTGATGCTTCTCCTGTTTGCAGAGGGGATGGGGGCTCTGAGGTGCAGGTTAGTTAATTAACTTTCACACACCAGCATTAATAAAACAACCGGAAATACATCAGGCAGTGTTTATTCCCTCCCAGGGCTGGCATAGCCAGTATAAACTGGTCACCTCACTGTCCCCATCCCCTGCTGGGCCGCTGTGCTCTCTGAGTGCTGCTGGAGGGGTGGGAAGTGTCCTGGTGGCCCGGGCTGCTGCAGCTTCCCCCAGAGCCCTGTGATGCTCAGAGGATGCTCTGCTGTTGCCATGGGAAGCAGTTCACCTCTGGGGCACAGCCTACGCTGCTCCCTTGGCTCTCCTCATGTGCTTCCGACAGTACCTTTTATTCCACAAGTTAGTTTGGATTCTAAGTCATGAGGGTTTGATTTTTATTTTTTTGTCTGGTTTAGTATTTCTATAAGCAAAGTGGTCTGCAGTGGGTGAAGAAGTGATTAAAACTTGCCCTCAGTGGACACTGTTGCTTTTCCGTGGATGTCAGTGTTCCCTGCTTGTTGCTGTGACAGTGTTCAGGGCAAAGAGCTCCTGGGCCTGTGGACAGGATCGCTGGGGTTGGTTCAGCTGTGCTGGGAGAAACACATGTGATTAGTGGGTGTGTGGCTCTCTCCAGACAGGGGCTCCTGTTGCAGGGAGATAAAGATGCAGTGAGTAGTGCCTTGGCAGCAGGTCGGCTCCACCAGGGCTATGACTGGCGTGCTCAGGAGACTGTGCTGCCAATAAACTAAGGATAACACTCCACAGCTGGCTTTTTCTGTTAATGGCCTGCTTTGAGGAAAGGAGGGGAGCATCTGAGGAATGTGGTTTTCAGTCAGCCTGCAGAGTCAGGGGTGGTTGGGCAGGGCTGCCCCCAGCTCAGTGCCTGTGGGTGGGATGCTCGCTGTCCTCTGGAGAAGGAAGTCGGCAAAGCCAACAGGCAGTGCCGGCGGCTGCGGAGGACGGGAGGGGCAGGGTGTGCTGCTGCACCAGCTCTGCTGGCATTTGCAGTGCTGGGAGCTGCTGCACAGGCACCCCAGGCTGCTCCAGAGCCTTTCCCTGACGTGTAGCAGCGGGTGTGTTAAGCACATCCACACCTGGGTTTTCAGATTGAGGCACTTTGAATGGCTTTGGCCAGGGGAAATGTGAATACGTAGCACAGCCTATGTGACCTGTTGCTAGAGGTGGAAGAAGGGATAAAAGCTCTTCTTCCCTCTCTCAGTATTAAAGAGAACTTTCAGAGGGGTTGTATTGTACAGCTAATGGGCTTCCTGGCCTGCTGTGGATTCCAGATGAAGTTTTGGGGGCCTTTCCTGTCTGTGGCTTAGAGCAATGGTCCCTGTCCAAATTCCTTTGCTCCAAGATGTCCAGCCTGCAAGGGCTGATTGTTGAGCACACAAAGCTGCTTTGTATCATCTGGCAAATAGGAGAGACTGGCGTTATGATCCCAGCCACTCTGAGCATTCACAGCAGGATAAAGCATCCTTAAAGTAAACTGGAGTCTGCCTGGCTCTGTGCTCTCTGTTCCCATACTGCATTCTGCTGTGGTTTCATCTCGAAGGAATCCCATCACCAAGGAAACAACATCAGAGAATTAGCATCAAAGAATCGAGGGATTTCCTCTTTTGTTTTCTCTGTGCACCTGGAAATGACTGAAACCCCAGTGCAGGCTGAGCAGCCAAGGGCTGCCTGGGCAGCAGTGCCACTTTTCCCCAGCTCTCCTGGTGCAAGGCCTGTCGCTCACAGTTCCCCATTATGCAGTGGTGCATTCTGCTGAATGTGTCCTTCCTGAGGTCTCATTCAGTAGCTGAGCAGAGCCCGAAGCACTGTGTCTTCATTAAAGAGCTCCCGTCTCCATTAGCTCTGCACACAGCTCAGTGGAGGCTTTGCTGCTGGGCTTTTTGGCCCAGGGCGAGCAGCTTCAGGCTGTCCCCCTGCCTTTGCACAGTGCAGCTCATCCAGGGAAGGGCAGGGTTTGCCCTGCAGGGGAGGGTGAAGCAGCAGGAGCAACAAACTTGGGAGTGCTGAAGGTGGATTCGCTTGCAGGCTGTGGAAGTGGAGATCTTGGAGTATGACCCAGAGTCGAAAGGGACAGAGCCTTTATCAGCAGTGCAATTGGTGCTGTTAACATTATCTCTAAGGCTCCGGGGCTGTTTGCTGAAGATCCTTGCTGTCAGCTCCAGGAGTGACCCCGTGTGAGCACTGCCTTACGGGGTGGGGACACTGGGACAGCTCCTGCAGGGACTTCACGAACTTGGTCAGGAAGTTCTCTGGGAAACAGAGCTGCTGCTGCTGAGGGTGCTGCTGGAGAGTTCCCAGTAACAAAGGTGGCGAGAGCCTTTTCCTGTTGATTCAGAAAGGCCATTGTTGTGCACTTGGAGGTGACCTGGCTGTCAGCCCTGAGCTGGGGCAGGGCAGTGGAGCACAAAGCGTGTCCTGAGCCTTGCAGGCAGATCCTGCTGTGCTCCTCCCACCTCACACAGGACTGCCAGGGCCAAGCTGATCCTTATCTGCACGCTCCCACACCGGGCTGCAGGTGGCTTTAAAGGTCTCATTTCATGGGCTTCACTTCGTTTGTGAAGTTGTTTGGCTCTTTGTTGGAAGGAAGAGTGAGCTCGAGAAAGGGTGAAATCAGAAAATCCTCTCACCTGAGGAGCTCTTGTTTGGTTGCCTCAGTGACTTGATCTGTACCTGAATGCATGTGTAAAATGCACTCTTCTGAACAGTTTGTCCCTGTCTGAACCCAAGCTGTCCGTTTGGAGGTCAGTGTTACCTGGGCAGTCCATAGATCCAGCACAGTGTCTGAGGGATGTCCCATGGGTGTGTGCAGCCCTGCTCCTGCTCTTCCTGGGAGCACCTGGCCTCTGTGTTGGCAGCTTAAATTAGTGCAGGCTTGTCCTCAAGGGGATGGTTTGGAAGCCTGGTTTGTCAGGGACCCTGTTCAGCTCCTCAGTGCTGTCCCATCCCATCCCAGATGCCCAGCTGCCTGAGGATCTCTCTGCACAAGGCTGCTCCACTTCCAGAAATGCTGTCAGGATGTGCACTAACCAGCAGCTCGTTAAAATTCCCATCAAAGGCTACTCACTGATGACAAATGTCTGGTGGAAATGACGTGTCTTGGTTTGGGATCAGGTGATATGTGTGTTTGGACACTCATCACCCAGCTGATTCGGGACTCCTGACCCCCAAGAGAGCTCAGGCCTTTGCTTTGTTTTGCCAGAGCTGCCTGAGAGCTGGGCTCTTCCCACTTTGTATGCAGCAGGGCAGTGCTGGCGCCCTGCCTGTGGCACCCTGGGCTTCTCTGGAGCCTTCTGCAGGGCCACGGAGTGTGGGAATGGGTGTGGGCACAGCTCCCTGCCCTGGGCTCTGCTGGGGCATTTGTTGCAGCACACTTCTCTCCGTGCAAGGCACAAGATGGGATGTTGTGTCAGGTTGGCTTTTTACTGGATCCAAAACACTTCGTCTTTTTGTATAACAGCTTTAGGAAGCTGTTTTTTTTTTTGAACTTTAGTGTTTTTCAAACTCAAATTTGCAAGTGAGTTCCCCATGCTCTATTTTTGGTGTGCTTTATTTCCTTTCTGGGGGTGAAGTGCTACACATGCTCTGCTCTTTCCCTGCGCACTGAAGTAGGTGCTGCTGCAGCTGCTCTGAGTTGGTGCACAGCACCCCAGGGACGGGCAGGGCTCTCAGTGCTGGGAAGGCAGTGGTGTTTAACCCGAGCTCTCTGGTCTCTCAGAGGTCCCAATCTCTTCGTCTGCAGCCCCCAGTTCTTACGCAGAAAGAGTTTATGTGCTGCTTAAGGGGCTGAGGCTCCCCTTTTGGGCCCAAATCAACCTTTTCTGAAGATTTAAAAGTGCTTGGCTGTTGACAAGCTGTTGTACATGATGGGTGTGCTGAGAGAGAAGACACTGCCCTTGCAGTCCTGTCAGGGAGAGGAACCTGTTAATCCTGGTGGTGCCTGTGGATACATCAGCAAACATGCAACCCCCATTCAGAGTCCTGAGAACCTCCAGAGGGAATGGCTGGGCACCTGGTTCCTGATTCCCAGCAGAGCAATGTGTGAATCCCGTCCATTTGCTATCTCTTACCTCAAGGGAAGTAAAACAGTTGTTAATTTCTTCCTGAATCTAGAAAGCAGCACAGCTGAACTTCTTGTGAACGCTTCTTTGCATTAGTTCTGCCATCCCAAACCCATGCCTGGTTGCTCTTTGGTGCCGTCGTGTTGGTGTGCCCCCCATGACCAGCTCTTTCTCCTCTTCCAGAGATCTATCGCATTGTTTCCCAGAAGCAAATGTCCGACAGACGTGAAAATGACATGTCTCCAAGCAACAACGTGGTCCCCATCCACGTCCCTCCCACCACTGAAAACAAACCAAAGATGCAGTGCTGTCAGAATATATAAAGTGTTCATTCTTTCCTGAAAGGCTGTGTATATTCCCCAGGTCCAAGATTTAAATATATTTGTAATTCTCGTGGTTACATTCTTGTGTTTAGTCACTGCTTGTTCCTTCTGAATTCCTCCATGTCTTAAACACTTTGATTTCAGTGTTTATAAATCTCTTACTTGGATGTGGCTGCAGTATTTTCCCAACACCGACCTGTCGGTTTGGATTCAGTAAATTGTTGGAACTCAACTGATCTCTTCCCAACATGATGCCCATTAGTCAGAGCACAGAAACCTTTAGTGAGCACTTGAAGACGTTATTCTGCTCCTCACAAAGCAATTACTGTCAGGTTAACGAGGAAAATATCTCCGGGCAGAATAATCTTTCCTTGTCTGAAGGTGTTGCATAAACTGCACCCAAAGCTTGTGAAGCGCCCGTTGCTCTGAAGTGCAATTTTAATGTAAGTTAAATGTTTTTGGCTACATCTTCAGTGATGTGCAGTGAAGTTCTGTAGGATGTTATGGGGGAGAAAAGAGAGCCATTTGTGAACCAGCAGCAGGTTCTGGCGAGCTGTGACGGAGGTGCTGTGGTTTGGCACGTGCTGCAGAGGAGGTTGAAGGGGAGCAGAGCTGCGCCCTGGGAAGGGTCGCTGCAGCCCTGGAACGTGTCTCTGTGCTGCTGAGACTTGGCCCCCACAGTGCCGGTGGTATCAGGATTTGGGGGTGCCTTTTTCCTTCTGTGGGACACAGACTTGAAGGGTGTTGTCACGTATTACATATCACACCTATTAATGCATGCCACATATATTAATATATTCAAACGCTTGAGTTGATGAATCAACAACTTCAACTACCTGGCCTTAGTCTTCGGTTCTGTCTGATCCAGTATTTGTAAATTGCTCCGGTGGTTTGGTGTCTGTTGTTGAACAAAACCATCTGGAGGGGTTTTGCTGCTGGACGTGTTCCTGCTGCGGGGTGTCGCTCCGTCCCGATCCTCGGTGGGATTCGCTTGTTCAGGGATACATGAACTGTGCCTTCTGTCACTGCACGTCACTCTGTGCTATTCCTAAACATGCCCACGCTGGGACTGGGCTGCTGGCACTGCGTTCCTGCAGCGTGCAGAGGAGCTGGTGGTTGTGGAAACGCCTGCCGTTATTTATACGAACACAGGGAAGCGATGGACTGTAGGGGATGTTTCTCAAGCTCTGATACGATCCACGTGGCACGGCCCGCTCTGGGTGGCGCTCCCAGCTGTGTCCATCCCAACCCTCTGTCTCGCGGTGCTCATGATGTGTGAGGCACACGGAGGGCATTGCTGTAGTCGGTCACTTCTTGTTTTCACTCCCTTTCTCCTCCTGGTATTAGTTCTGAAGATGCTATTTTGATCTGTTTGTAAATTACTTTGTATTTTATGCATGTACTGTACTTTGATTCATTATTTTTTTAGATTGATTTAAAATATATTCATCCATGATTCTAATAAAGAATTACAGGGGACAACTCACTGTGGTGTTGGGTGCACTTTTTGGGAGAACTGGGATTTGGCGTGAAGGTTTTTATGTGCTGGAAGCTGGTGAGCTCCTTGGGGCAGGCACTGAGAAGACACTGAAGTGGAAGATTCCCTGGAAAAGGGACTGGAAGGGTCGTGGAATACGGTTCTCTACCCTCAGAGTAGGTCTGCAGCTTTCAAAGCCAGGGCACTTTGGCAGCTTCAGGAGCTTTTGTACTCTGAAAGTCTGCGGGTTCACTCCAGGCAAACCTCTGAACAGCTTTTACAGACCTGGTTTTTTCCCCCATGTTGCCACCAGTGAGAAAATCCCGTGGGACACAAAGTGCTGCCTCCCGCAGGGGGTGATGGCAGCTTTGGATCCCGCTGTGGAGTCCCGTGCAGTGCCACCCGCTGGTGCTTGTGGTCTGAGATGGGGAGTGAGCCTGGCCCGGGATTCCTGTGGAGCTGTTCTCGCAGCTCCTTCTCTGCCCAGGCTGCAGCATGGTTTGGAAGTAATTAATTCCCTGCAGCAGCCAAGTTCTAAATTTGTCAGCTGGAAATGCAGCATGAGTTTCACTCTGCTTCCTTTCCTCATTCCTGTAAGCAGGTGACTCCACTCATCTGTCACATCAGCTCTGGATTTCGTGTGGTTTTAGGCAAAACTCTTCCTGCTGCAGCAGCTGCAATTGCAGAGCAGCCAGTGGGAGCACAAATCGCCGTGGGAGACAGAATCCAGTGGTGTCTGCACAGAGAGGGAAGTGCTTACCTGGGAACGCCTTTGTCTCCTGTTTGGGGGTCTCTGCTGCCTTTTCTTGGGCTGTGGCAGCAGATCCCGGCCAGCCTGGGGTAGGACACTCCTGGGATAGGACATTATTCCATCTGAGTGCTGACCCAAAGGGGGATTGTCGGTGTTCAGCTCCTGATTAATCATTCTGTTCCGTAACTGGCATTA
Organism: Sclerurus mexicanus; assembly: GCA_013396755.1. Taxonomy (NCBI): domain Eukaryota; kingdom Metazoa; phylum Chordata; class Aves; order Passeriformes; family Furnariidae; genus Sclerurus; species Sclerurus mexicanus. The sequence goes on along the minus strand of VWZF01004632.1, from coordinate 292,962 downwards.
CTTGTGTACTGAAGTGTCTCTTCCCTGCTAATGGGAGTCAACTGATGGTAACAGACACTGCTTTGGGCCCTAAAGGAGCTTTCTGAGATTCTGGGAACTCCACATAATGCTGCGAAATGGGCTTTCTTGGTAGAAGTTTTTGCTGTCATTTCTGTCTTTGAAAGTCCCAGTTTTATCAATCATGAAGCTGTTCATGAGCATCAGTGGTGCCTGTGTTTGATGGGAGTTGAGGTTCTGACTCTGAAGCAGAAATGACATTTATATTAAGCTAGAATTACTTATCCTATCCATTCAAAACCTGATGAATTTCCAGACTTAAACAGCTTATTGAGTGTGTCTTGTCAGATAAGATTCCACACTGAGCTTTAGTTAACAAGACTTTTAGAAATACTAAACACAGGTGCTGAAAAGCACCAGCACCTTGTGGTGCGTTGCCTGGGGGTCATTTGAAGGTGTTTCTGCTGCAAATCTGTGCTCCTGATTTATTGACTGGGCTCCCTGGGAGCTGCTGAGGCAGCTGCCACGTGTCCTGTGTCACCCCTGCAGGGAGCTGGGCTGGATCCTCACGCACCTGGGAGGGAGCTGTGAGTGGCCCAGGGCACTGTGAGCGCAGCACCGAGGTGCAGCACTGAGAGTCAGAGTGCTCTGCTGGGGCGTGGGGGCTCGTCCAGCTGGGATTGGGCATCCCCAGCACTCCCCTCAAACCCACCGGGGTCACAGTGCTGAGGAACTGGGAGAGGGGTGCAAAGAGCCACTTACCTTCTGGTTTAACTAGGCCTTACTCCAGGTTAATCTGGAACTACAGCACTGGGTTTTCTAAGCAATCCTGCCCTCTCTGTCCTGTGCCTGGTGCCCGTGGGGGTTTTTGGCAGCCCCTTGGTGAGCAGCCACATGCTCTGGAGAACTGGGACCTGTGCATGGGCCAGAGGTTCTGCTCTGCAAATGAGTGCGTTTGAGAAGTACACAGTGAGAGAAATTCAATTTATTTTGTACAAGGTAGGATACCTTTGCATGGTGAACAAATATTACAAATCTGTCTTGCCTTAAAAAAGTATTGCCATTTTGGTGCCTGTTTCCTAAGCTAATGCTAATATACAATAAGGTACCTTTTATTTGTTGGTTTTGCTTGTTTTTTTCCAGTTAAGCTCTATGCACATCGTTGCATTTGGTTTCAAAATCCTGCTTTGAAAAAAAACCCAACAGCTGAGCACATCTCTGCTCTCTGGAGTCTCACTGCAAACTGCAGCAACACACACCCGTGGGGCAGGCTGGCAGCTGGGGCTGCTTGTGCTGGGTGCCAGGGTCGGTCTGTACGAGAGTGTTCCTTACCCAACTGCCCTTCTCTTGATATTTCTGAGGTAAGTCAGTCCGGTCATGTACATAAAATATATCCCTACTGGCCCTACAAAACAACCGTTTCCTTAAATAAGGCTTTCCTGGAGAACAAAACTGCTCCTGCTGCTCAGTCAGGGCCCCCATGCACACATGCAGCATTCGGGAATTACGTGGGAATGATCCTGGGACACGGCACCGGCTGCCCGGGGAGCCTGGGGGGTCTCTGGGGGATCAGAGCCAGCCTGACCACCCAGCGGGTCCTGGCTCCGAGGAGAGGATGCCCAGGGGTGCCCTGCCAGGGGCTCCAGTCCGGGGCTGAGCCCTCTGCAGGGCCGTGCTGGACCCCACCGCGGTCTCCGAGGGACCCAGTGCCCAGTCCGACTCGGAGCTGGGGTCCAGCCGCCCTCTCCCCGCTGGAGGGGGCTCCTCTGGCCAGTCCCGAGCCCAGTGATCGTGCTGTGAGCAAACTGGTGGGGCTGGTTTCGTTCTCTTCTGCTTCCATCAGGCTGGCGAATGTGCAACAGAATAGCTTTGTATATTTAAGAGGCATCAACTTGCTACTTCCACGCTTGCCTAATAAAATTACATACTTGGAGTCAATACTACTTCATGCTCAAAATCTACAAGGAACTAACGGCAAGTACTCTACTGTCTAGGTCAATAAAGATCATAAATTAAAAGAAATACCATGGTGGCTCAGTGCAAAGCTCTACCAGGGTTCAGCCCCGTGATAATTAGTTCACAAACAGCTGCTGAAAAAGAAAACCCAGTTTCAGCTCAATTTAATGACATTTCAGGTAGAATCACCAACGGATAAAGTTGCACTACATGGTAATGCACATCAAATTAAAGGGTGTCATCGTGGCATGCTGACAAGTGATCCATGAGGAGATGGTTTGGAAGGATGGAGAGAGAAGCTGATGGGGCTCAGCTTTGGGAAAGGAAACGAAACCAGGGCTGGTCTGTGCAAACCTGCAGCGTCCCCGGGCAGCAGTTCACAGGCCTGACAGATCTGCTGGGTTTGCCAGCAAAAGGGAAGCTGTGTAAGGAAAATGAAAGCCCACAGGTGTGCCAGTCAAAAGTGTGGTAAGGCAGGTGGGAGACTCGTAGTGGAAACTGGTCCTTAGCAAAGATCAGGGGACCATCAGAAGGATTTAAAACCTGCACAGAAAGTATCTGTGTCAGTATTTCTCAACTCAAATTCTCTGCTACTGAACATAAAGATGAAAATCTCAGTGCTAGTTACCAAGCATGATCTGCACAGGTGATGGCAGTAAATGAGGTTTCCAGACAGTGAAATGACAAGTTTCCCTGCTCTCATTCAGAAAATGTCCATTCCCATGACAGAGATGAAAATAAATTCCAGTGCATTCCTGGTCACCTTGTTCCTAACAGTAAAAGGTTTCTTGATGCAGTTGGCAGAAATGTACATCTCTAAGTCCTTCTACTTAGCATGTTTTTGTGGTTTATTTTACAGCAAAGCCAGGGTTAGAATACACGCCACGGAGAGTTTCTGCCTGGAGCACGTGGACACCTTCCAGGGGTGATGTACTCCAGCCACACGTGGAGGAGGTTCTGTTAGTTCCAGTTACCCATATAAAAATGTCTTCATAAATAACATCATGCAGCAGCAGTTGGCCCAAGCTGATGTCGTGTCACGCCAGGTCCTTGCGTAAGCCAGTCCACCTCCGTCAGCATCCCAGAGCGCGGGGCAGGAGCGGCCTCTGCTCTGCCTCCTCACAGTCTCTGCTGGCAGCAAGGGCCCCAGTGGAGTCCAGCCCTTGGATTTAAGACTGCTTGTCCCAAGAGGGCCCGTGTGTGGGGCTGTGCCTGACGGGGAGGAGGTCGTAGTGACCAGGGATGTGGCTGTTCCTGGGCAGGTCGTAGGGATTCTGCAGGTAACCGGCACTCCGGCTGCGGCCGTCCGGGACTATGCTGACAGTGGGCTCTGGGGGGGGCAAGGGCACCCGGGTTATGGCAGCCAGCAGCACCCCCAGAACACCTACTGCCCTCCTGTGCTTTGTCCCAGCACAGGACATCGGCTTCCCAACCCACCTCAGCCCCCCTGGGTTCACTGGGGGCAGCACGTGGGGCAGAGAGGGGGGAAGCACCAAACAGCACCCAGGGAAGGGCTGGAGTTGTGTCAGGGCAGGGTCAGGTGGGATCTCAGGACAAAGTCCTTCCCCAGAGGGTGGTGGGCACTGACCAGGCTCCCCAGGGCAGTGGGCACGGCCCCAAGGCTGACGGAACTCTCAGGCACGGGGTGGGATCGCTGGGGTGTCTGTGCAGGGCCAGGAGCCAGACTGGATGATCCTTGTGGGTCCCTTCCAACTCGGGATATCCACCAACCCCAACCCACATCACCACACAACGCTCAGGCCTTCTCTCCCTGCCCTGTGCCAAGGCCAGGCTACTTGTGTAAGGAAAGGGAAAAACCCGGCATGCCCAGTAAACCCCCCAGGTGCTGGGGCAGCCCTCGTGCCCCCCACTGCTCACCAACTTCGTAGATGTTTTTATTGGCTGTGGATGACGTTGGCATGTCGGAGTACGGGGACTCCCTGTGACCAGGTGATTTCATTTCCACGTAGCTGCTCTCGGAGTGTTTGCAGGTTAAGATGGGGGGGTCTTTAATGGTGGCGTAGGGGTTTTCGCTGCTGTTCAGGGAACAAGTGCTGGAGCTGCACACGGACTCTTTCATATAATCTGCAAAACAAGAGCGGAGTGGGAGCGTCAGGCTCGTTAGCTTCCTTCAGTTAATTACAAGTGAGCCTCTGCAGGAAGGCTGGGGGTGGCAGGGGGACGGGGGTGAGGAGGATCCTCGACGCATCCAGCACAGACACCAGGGGCTGGTGCTCTGGGTGTCCCACACCATTGCATCCACAACTCACTGGCAGGAGAGAATGGAAACCTGCTCAGTACCGAAGGTGTTCCTGTGAAAGGTTCTGGTTGTCGTTCACTGCAGCGTTCAATTTGAGGTGGCCATCCCTGCCCTCCCTCCCCCAATTCCCGAGGAGCCGTGTTTAACCCCGCATGGAACCTCCACAGGCAGGACCCTCTGCTGGGGCTGGGGCTGCTGGGGCAGCTGCAGGGGGAGCGGGCACAGCGGTGCCCTGTGCTGGAGGGCACGGCACTGCCGCAGGCTCGGAGCTGCGGCCTTTGCGCGTGCTGGGGCTGCGCAGCATCCTACAAGGGGGAGCGCTTGGGTTTCCACAGGAGGGCACAAGCCTCCAGCTGAGCCTCACTTCTGCTTTGCTTTTGCCCCCTCTTTGCTGGGCACATCTCCCGCTCCTCTCCCTGGGCTGCAGAGAAGGAGAGGGTGACGGAGGTGCTACGTGGGGGGAACAAGGTTGGCGTGAGAGCTGTGGCCACCGTCGGTGACCCTGGCTGGGCTGTGCCAGCCTGCTGCAAGGTACAGTGCCAGTTTTGCTTTAAAAAATAAAAAACAATAGAGAATAAATAGGTCTTAACATTGACATTCAAGAACGTGCCATTGCTGCTGTGTGCATCCTGCTGGGCAGTGCCAGTAATTTAGAATTAGAGCGATGCAATGAAAGATGAGGCATTTTCTTGTGCTGGGTTACAGTACAAAGGCAGATCCTGGTATATATGAAATACTCCCGGTGAAATAGTGGGACTTGCAAAATAGCTGCAATCCCAGCTGCCCCCGCTGTCTACTATGGGAGACAAAAAGAGAAATTCAGGTTAAGAAATGACAGACAACACGACATCGCTCCTCCCTTACACACCTCGACTCCGAGCCCCTCCTGCTCCCTCACTCGCCAGGTTTGCTGCACTGGGGGTGGTTGTCCCTCCATCAGCTCTGGGGCTGTGTCTGTGTGTCTGCGTGTCCATCACCCCCTGGGCCTGCTGCCCCTGCCTTGGTGCAGCCCTGAGCACGGTGCCAGGCTGTGCCCTGCCGCCTGCAGCAAGGGGTTGCCTTTCTGGGCTCCAGTTTCAGGGACACGAGCAAGTCTGGAGAGCCCTCAGCTCTCAGGGTAGTGACACCAGCTCCACTGCATACAAACCAGCAGGACATGCTGGGACCATTGGGGATGGGAGGCTGGCAGAGGCCCTGGCACCAGCGCAATCTTTATTTACTTGTAAAACTCAGAAACTCCTCGTCTGACCTCAGCCTGGGTAGGATTAGCAGTACCTTTGCTTCCAAGTGAAACATGCCTGGCTTGGTACATCACAGGAGATGGGAACCAAGGCAACACCAAAATTCCCTGGCTGTTGGACACAGGGTTTGACCCTCCAGCTTCACCAACCCCATCCCAGTAAAAGCCAGTGGAAAACTGCCCCATCCTGTCCTCCTGGGGAATGAAAGAGCAACCCTGCGAGACCAAAGGCTCCCGCACAAGTGAGCTCTGTGTGTAACTTAAATTCAGGTGCCAGTCTGGGATCTGTTAGTGTTAGAGGTGAGGAAGCCACGGACAAGGACTAACAAATGAACTAATCAATTAATCAGAATCTGTAGGTCGAAAAGAGCTGTGCTATTTGGACTGGGCCCCAGTCTTCAGTCACTGGGAGGGCTGTCCATGAGAGAACTCTCATGGGGACAAGGAGCCGAAGAGCACCCACTGCTCCAGGGACACGGATGGACGAGGAGACACAGCCCCAGGGCTTCTACTCCATCCTCAGCCAAAGAAAGGCTCAGCTCCACCTGCCAGCAAGTTACAGTCCTGGTGGCTACTACAGGTCCAGAGTGCTTGTTAGGAGAGCCTGTGCAGCCTCTAATGAGCCAGCTCTAAATTCTGGGGTGAGACGACAGGGAGATGATCACAAACCTCCTCCTTTGTCTCAAGCTGTGCTGCTGAGCAACATTTTCTGGGGCAAATGTTCATGGGGCAAAAGGCCGGATTCTCTCCGTGCCCCGAGCGTCCACTACAAAGCATTGCCTGTCAGCTGGGGGGGAACAAACCAAACCAGAGCTGGGCTTAGAATAATAAAATGTCAGTTCTGAAGGACTGCTGGCGACTCCAGCAAAAAAGGGCAGAGTGAGAAACCCTGCCCCTGTGGGTCAGTGCTGTGTTGCTCATGGAACTGGGCACATCGGAGCTGGCACAGGCAAAAATCCCAGCACAGCAGCTCTTTTAGGAAGTCCGGCTCAGCTGCTCTTACCTGCCTAAGCTAAAATTCACCTGCACTGTGGGCAGGGCCCACACGGCCCCCAGGCAGGTGTCCCTCGGCAGCAGCCCTGCCAGGACCCTGCTGGAAGAGACCAGCCAGATACCGCTGGGGCTGCCCAGACCTGTTTGGCCTCTCGCAGGAACTGCCCTTCCCCAGAAGACATTGGGAAACAACATGCCCAGGAGCTGATTCCCGCTGACGCAGATGGGATCAGACCTCTGCTCTGCATACAACATATTTTATGGGAATGTGCTGCACACCAGGGAGTCATCAGCCCACGAGAAACACTACGTGTAAGGTCACGGAGAAGCAGCCGAGTTACTTTGTTATTAAGGTAATTTGGGGATAATTAAGAAGTCTGGCACCAATTGCCGAATTTCGTTTCACGAACTAATTTAACGAGAACAAAGGTATTTATAAATTTTCAGTGCGTGGTGCTGCAGGTCCTGTGTGAGCTCTGGCCCTGCTGCCTCCTCATCCTCCCCCTGTACCCACAGGGCTGAGCTCTCCTGGAGGTGCAGGCTCAGCTCCACCCGTGGCACTGTCACCATGGGGCTCCCTGGAAGCACTGGATCAGCTGGACTTCCAGAGAAATATGGGGAATAAGCTCTAATTTTGAACTCCCTGCCTTCTGCGTTGCCTGGATACCAATCACCAGACCTTTGGAGGGTTTATTTTTGTTAGCAGGGACTGGAAATGTCCCTCCCACAGACAGGGTTCCTCTCTTTTGCCCTGAATTTCCCCTGGCATCCTAATGACAAGCCTTGGAACCTGCTGCCCCTTGGAAGGGCTCAGGAAAGGTGCTGTGCACAGGAAGAACGTGCTGTCCTGCTGCTTGACCCCCTTCAGGGGTGGCACACCTGGCTGGTTCCTGTCCCTGTCCTGCTGCAGGGACAGGGACACAGCGAGGGCTCAGTGCTGCTGTGCAGGGGGACACAGCAGTGGGGACACATCCTGGCCACAGCCCAGATGAACCAGGCTGCACCCAGCCCCGTGTCCCTGAGATTAGTGCTTCCAGCTCCAGGGGTTTTCCTGGCTGTTGTGCAAGGCATAGGGGGCTTTCCCTTAAAATGTTACTTCCTGAGGTCACATTATCCCACCAGTGCATCAGCACTCGTTTAAAAACACCTCTAAAAAATAGAACAAGGACCCAGCTGCAAGGAAAAGCTTGGAAATGGTATCACTGAGCACCACACACAGGAAAGAAGCTGCTCAGAAACCTGCTCTGGAAATCTTGTGACTGCTCAGGCCCTGCCACCAGGTGCCACCGGCACTGTGCCACCCAGCCCTTGCTGCCTCAGGTTCCTGCTGCTCTCAGGCACTGGAGCTTGAGCTGGGCTTGTCCAGGAGGGACCCTGGCAAGCCCCAACCTCTGTGCTGGTGTCCTGCTCTGGGGACAGCCTCCAGCAGCCCCCGGGGACAAGCCCTGTGTCCTCAGAGGGGAAGGGGTGGTGGCCAGGGCACCACAGCCCCCCGTGCCCCCTCCTGGGCTCTGAGCTGGTCCAGCAGCACCAGCCACCACTCTGCAGGAATAGCCTTCCCCAGCTTGACCACCCCGGTGGGAAAGGACAAGATTCTGAAAGTGGATGAGATAAAAATGAAGCACCAGCCTGCCGAGTCTTTCTGCTGACAGAATCCAACTGTTTGGGACTGGGAGTTTCTTCCTCTCCATCTTTCAGAGGAACGGGGTGAGTCAGGGCTGCCTCTGGACGTGGCAGGGCCAGAGGAGCTGCACACTGAGCACGGGGCACATTCCCAGCTCCTTTTGGCAGGAGACTCCCCCGGCTCTGGGGCTGCCTGGGCCCAGGAAGGGACCTTCTCAAGGGGCTGGGGGAACCTCCAGCCAGGCAGGGGCAGCTGCTGCTGAGAAACCTCAGCTGCCTGCAGGTAAGCTCCCAGAAGTCCCGGGGGGCCAGGAGTGTCCCCGTGTCCCGGCACCCTGTCCCTGTCAGTGCCAGCCCTGCCTGTCCGAGCCAGCTGAGCAGCACGAGCAACACCCCAGCTGTGCTGACACGGCTTCTGGGCCTGCTTTATAAGGAGATAAATACGTAAGAGAAATGGTCCAGACCTTAAATAATAGACAGAGTGTGTAGGAAGAGAAAAGACAGTTCACAGTTCCCTGCCACTGGGATTCCTTCCCTCTTCCCGCTGGTTCCCCCTGTGTGACTGTGCCTATGGATGGGAGCTCCTGCTGCACGTGTTTAAAGCAGCCTTTAAACCTTGTCGACACAGGAACTTAGTTTAAAATAATGAAATTAATAGTTCCCCATAAAGAGAACAACTAGCTATAATGTATTAAGATTTTTCTTCTGAAAAAGAGAATCATTGGAGTAGCTGAAACCAGGGGATTGAGTATATTGTATAAAATATATATATGTACATCACCCTTTTAATATTTTAAATTTAGCTTAAGAAAGACTGGGTCATGGATGATTGGTTTGCTTTGGTGATTCGGTGCAGTAAGGTGATTTTTTAGCAAATATTGCATCCCTGTATTTTGAGAGCAGCAGTTCCAAAGTGATTACTGGTGTCCAGGCCTGGCTGTGGGCTGGTCGCTGCTCTGTACGTGGAACAGCTTTGGGCATTCCCTGTTAGCTCAGCTGAGGCTCTGGTCCTGGCAGAGCAGCGGGTGCCTGGACCCCCCCCCTGCCTGAGGCACCGCTGTGCCCACGGCTCAGCCCACACCAGCTCCAGGGCACCACTGAAGGGGCCGGGTGGGATTCACCCCCTCCCTCACGGAGGGACGTTCCCAGGCGTGTACAGACACCACAGCCTTGGATTCAGGTCAAGGACCCCAGCCTGAAACCTGCCTGTTCCCCATGAGACAGACTCCTTGCTCCAGCTTCTGGAGCACAAGGTCCACGCGCTAAATCCCAGCCCACACTACCTGCAATGTTCTGGATGGAAAGCTGGAGGACAAGGGCAGTGTAAAACCTCTGGCCTGTGCTCAGGACTCCTGTGTGATCCCCTTCAGGCTGCCCTGCGGTCCGTGCCCGTCACTGCTGGTGCCCCGAGAGGGCTCAGTGACCTCCGGCAGGGCTGTTCCCCAGCCCTGCTCTCAATCCCTCAGCAAAGGGGCACCAGCAGCTTGTTCTGTCTAAGGCTTGTGCTTGAGCTCAGGGTGGCCAAGAGAGGGAGACACCCTGGCCTGTGCCCAGCAGCTGCCAGCAGGTCCCTGTGGGTGGCCAGCGGGTCCTACAGGAGCGTCCCCTGCCCAGCCGGCTCCACCTGCAGCTGAGCCCTCCCTTGTCACCCTGTGCTGCTGTGCCAGGCAGAGCCCGTGGCCTGGGGAGCCCTAACCCACAGTTCCTGCCAGCAGGCAGCCCGTGCGGGTCGCTGCTCTGTCCCTCCCTGTCTCTCCCGGCCACTCTCCCAGGTGCTCCTATCTCACCTCTTCTAGGACACCCTCCTCACACCTGGCAGGGTTCTGCAGCTCTGGATACCATACCTTTGAAGCTTTTTTCCATTATGTATGTGTTCTGACGTCTATCCATCCCACAAGCACCTGCATAAAAATGATATATAATGGAAAACAAATAAATATTTATGTAAATTGGATTGCTTTGACTACCGAGAAGCATATATTCTTCCCTCTAAATTGTACATCAAGGCCCTCATTTAGGGAGGCTTTTAAGCACATGCTCAGCTGTGAGCACACACTCAGCTTCAGTGGGGAGCCTGTGCCTGCCTGGAATTATGCATGTGCTTAAGAGGTTCCCTGGAAGGGAGGCTTTCCTGCAGCAGGGTTACCAAGAACAGCCACCCATCAGGAGACCAGGAAAAATCAGCAGCTGGTACATTCATTACTGAAACACTGGGCTGGATTGGTGAAAGAAGCCTGAAACGTGTCCCTTCACATCTGAGTCTGCAGGTTGTGTTACATCACCCTGTGACTAATTTTAGGCTTTGTTTTGTTTGTGGTCATTTCACTCGCAGCCTTAGACTCTGAGGTGTTTGCAATCTGCTTCAATTACCTCCTGTACCTTTGCCCATAAATTTGCAGAGTTCAGTAACTGCTGTGACAGCAGTCCCCAAGTGACCACTGTGGTCTGACAGTAGAGCTGACAGCAGCACCTGTGCCTTGTGCAGCTCCACAGGAATGGCTGCTCCTCGCAGGGCAGGGGCAGAAGGGGATGGGAACCTCTCCTGCACGGCACCCTCCACATCCACCAAAAGGAAAATCTAATGTAAGCCTTTAAATCTCTTTAACTATAGAGTCTGGTGTTCCTTATTGACGAGGAAAATCAATACAAATTTGGTTACTGAGAAAAGTCTTTGTGGCTTATGGGATTCCCAATGAAGTAACTCAGCTGGGCTGGGAAAAGAGCCCTGCAAACACTGTGTCCCAGAGGCTTCCCAGCTATTTGTCCTTGAGTGTCCCCTGGTCTCTGCAGAGGAGTTGTCACAGCCATGGGCAATGCTGTATAAGTGCCTGTTTCATCACGGCTTTGGGTTTTTGCTAAATAAGGAAAATGACTAAATTAGACAATAAATGTGTTCCTGGCACATCAAAGACAACCCCCCTTTGCTCTGGCTCTCGGAGCCCACCCCTGAGCACAGCACGAGCTGCACCCCCGGCTCTCTGTGATGGGGCTCTTCCCTTCTGGCCAGCAGTGACCCCAGTGCACTGGAGCACCTCCTGCTTTGTTTCCCAGCACTGATGCTGAGCCAATTCCCAGAGTCACCCCCAGGCAGAGGGCAGGGCGGCTGGGAGGTGTGGGAAGCTCTGCCACACGGCAGGGTTAGCTCAGTGCTGCTTTTCTCTCCTGGACCGTGCCAGGGCAGAGCCCCGAGCGAGGAGGATGGAGCTAATTCATCCCTTGGGCTGGGGCTCCCTTTCCCAGCACTGCTGCTCCCCAAGGCCAGCCCTGGTGGGCACGCACCTCCTGCCAGGCTGAGCCAACCTCGGGGGCAGGAGCACCCAGGCAGTGTCTGGGCAGCTTCACACGGTGCCTGCAGCAGGGAGGACTCAAGCAGGAGCCAGGCTGGGGCAGGAGCAGCTGCAGAGGTGCCAGGGGAGCAAAGGCACCCAGGCTGACCCATGGGGAGGTGCACTGCCCTTGGGAGGGCCACATGACCCTTCCAACCTATTCCCTGTGGTTCTGCCTCTAGTTTTCTCTTTTATCTGTTGTAATACTGGGGGTTTATGACCCATTTTTGTGTACGCACTGCGTTCCTCAGGAGGGGAAATGAATGATGGGCACATTATTTTTTAAACTGCAGAAGTAGTTAATGTGGAAAAGTCCTAAACAGGCCAGGAATGGGGCACTTTAGGAAAGTCCAGGTTTAACTGCTGGGTGAAATCAGAGTCTCGGCTGGAAACGCTTTCCAGAGCTCTGGGCTTTGAGAAAAATGCCAAGTCATCTGTGAATCAAACTGCGTGGCTTTGGTGCTCTGGAATAAATGCAGCTCCGAGCCACTCACGACGTGCAAACCACACTTTAGTCCCTGCATCAAGGACTGCGCTCAAAAAACATTACACCCCAAGCCATTCCCACTGGGAAGGAACGTGGACCTGGCAAACAAAGTCCTGCACACCTGGTGAAACACCTGCAGGCTGCTGAGATCCACTGGAGTGAAGAAAACTCCTCATGAGTGCAGGTTTTGGAAGATGAGTGCCCCAGTTAATCTCCACATGGATATTCTCACAGCCTCCTCTCCCCCACCTATAATCCATATTTAGGACACTTGCAATTTCTAAGGAGCCCACGGACAGCTGTGTGAGGCTGATGCTCCTCGTCTGGTTGCTCCCGTGCTGTGGGACACTGCCACACTCAGGGGGGTCACTGGCAGGGGGACCAGCAGGGCTGAGGGTTTCCACCCATTCCAGATTTCTCTTCCCTTCCCCTCTCTGTTCTCTGCCCACCCTTCTGCTCTCCAGGATATTTCCCGGGGCACAGCAGAGGAGCTGTGAGCTGCCCAAGGCTGTTCTAACCCCTTTTCACTGACCCCAGCCCTGCCCATGCTTGGCTGCTCTTCCAAACCACGGGCTGCAGCACCGGTGCCATCAGCCCAAGGCTGACGGGGGCATGAGAACCTGCAGCACCTCTTCAACTGCGGCGCTTCCACGCCCGAGCCAGTTTGAAGGTCGAGACCCCCTGTGGGACCTCACTGGGCTTCACTAATATTTTATGTTCAGAACTGAAGATTTTCACTCCTTTCCTGAAGCTTGCACTGGTGCAATCTGTGGCTTTTACTGCACGGAAGTAATACCAAGAAATGAAAATATTTTAGAGTTTCATGTAAAAATGGCTTTGATCTGAGCAAGGATTCAACGTTATGAAAGTCAGCATGAGCAGGCATTAATTCTGGTACTGAAAAGGAAGGAAAAAACATCATTTTCATCAATTAGTGTTAAAAAAAGAAAGAAGAAGACATGCTGGATGCAAAATGCCGTGGGAAACCCTGAGTGTTTTGCTGCAGACCACTCAGCTACAGTATTTGTCACTTCTTTCTGCAGAGTCATTTGGCATCGCTTCTGCCAGTAAAATAAAATGCATGAATGCAGGACAGATGTGGCACGCAGGGAGCTCAGGACACAGCAAGATACACACACATAAAGCAAACAGTGGGCAAAAAAAGCGCAGCAAAATGGCAAAACCAAAATTAACCTGATTTGAGGAGCATTTGGACACCGTGCTCCCCCTCCATGTCATGTACAGATAAGCACAACAGCAGCTCTGCAGTTATTACACGGAAGAAGACCCGGATGGTTTCGCTGCTGAGGAGGTTTAGCACTGAAGCTGGACAGGTTTGTGATTTTCCTGATGCAGGGAAGGCTCGTGTTTGGAGCGAGGCCTGGTGTGGGCAGTGACAGGGGGGCTGTGCTGCCCTGTGCTCGTCCCTTTGCCACGTGGGCTCTGAGGTAGCTGGCTCAAAACCCCCCCAGTGCCCTCAAATGCTGCACTTTCCTCCCTACGGCATATTTTCAGTAAGATATCAGTAATCCCAGTAAAGAACAAGGCAAGTGCTTCCTGCCACTGACAAGCCAAACTCCAAGTGCTCAGACAGGAGAACAAACGGCATCCCAAGCACTAAATCCGGGCAGGATTGGAGCTAAGGGCTGCTAAAAACCCTGTTAAAACTTAAGCCAGGGAGAAAAAACTCAGAAAAGGCAATTAAACTTCCCTCTTGGCTTGGCTGCACGGGCTGGGGGTTCAGAATTGCCCGGGAACTGGGCAGGGTGTGATTTCCTGGGAGGTAACGGGGCTCCCACAGAGCCTCCACACTGCCGTCAACATGCCAGCCTTTACTGCTGGGCTTTATTAAGCATGAAAGAAAAGAAAAAAAATCCCAAATCTGAATTCTTAATGTCCTCAGTCCTTATAAAAACATTTACGGAGTAGATAATAGTGATCCAACCCAGCAACCTCGGAAGGGAGACTGGAATGAATATTGACGCTGCTTTTCTAGTTTGTGGTTTGTGGTGAAGGAAACAATGCTCAATTCTCCATCTTTCACTACTGGCAATTCTGATGGTGGAATAAAGACAACACCAATATTAATCCTTATTGTTAATGCCTTTACGAAAGGCTGACTTGGACTTGGAATTGCTCTAAAGTCTACTCAAGTGATTAAAGTGTTTAAAAATTACTGACCTAGTTCACTCAGATAGCTGTAGGGTCTCCAGTCTGCAGTTTCTCTGTCAAGGATTTTGTTACTGAGCTGTTCAAAAAGTATGATAATGGGTTAATGCTGGAAGAAACACACAGTCCCCACCCGAGACTACAGCCCAAAGATGCCAGGAACAAAAAAGGGACGTGACTGTTACCTTGGCCTCCCATTTCTGTCCTTTATTTCTGACAAGTGTCCACCAGCATTAGGGAAAATCACAAAGGAAAGTCACTTCGCCAGGCAATGAACAGGGCCATGCTGGGAAATACAGGATTTCCTGGGTGCCAGCACTGGGGTGCCCGTGGACATGGAGTGACATGCTGGCAGCTCCAAAACAACTGATGGGGATGGATGGATGGACCAAACCCACCCAGGTGAGCATGCAGGCAGGGGCTGTGTGGGACCGAGCCCAGGGAGAAGAGACAGCGACACATTGAGTTCTCTCAATTCAAGGAAAATAACTGGCACCGAGCCCGGTGCAGCTCTGCCAGTGAGGAGGGGATGCCAGGGCTGCCAGCCAGATGCAGCTGGGACCCTCTGTGTGCCCAGGGCATGGAGTGGACACAGCCCAGCCCTCTGTGCTGGGAATGCCTGGGACAGGCTGCTGGTGTACTGACCACCCATGCCAGCCCGCTCTGGGTTCCTCTGCCCTCCCGAGGCCTCACCCGAGCAGGGCAATGCTCAAACACAACACCAAGGCGAGCGGCGTCAGCCAAGGGATGGGCATTTTGGAGACCTGGGTGAGCCGGCTGGAGCACCTCTGGTCAGTGAGAGGGCAGGGGGCACAAGGGCCCCCTGGCCAGGGGCTCCCCAGCAAAAGGGGCTCTGCACAGCCCGGGGTGATCAGGTGAGCACTGTCCTTGCTGAAGCTGCTGAGTTTTCCACCTTGCCACTCTTCCCTTGAAAGCCACACCTGGTCCTGAGCAAGAGTCAGCTCAAGGGCAAATCCCAACCCTGTTCCTGAGCCATTGCGGTTGGGAAGCCGTCGCTGCTCCCCTGTGTGTGCTTCCAGAGTGGGAAGGCTCCTGTCTGCTCCGAGGGCTCAGCTCTGCTATGTCACTGTATTTACAAGAAAATGCTTAACAAAAAGGAGGCTGAATTTGAAAGACGATGTTCCAAATTGCCACAGCATTTGATCTTTGCCAATCTCTCATTAATTTTTGCTTCGCTTTCCTGGAGGGTTTTTAGACCTGGAACAAAACAACCCCCCACTGACATACTGAAGTGCATTGGGACATTAAATCCCAGCTGGCACCCGGTGCCCCCAGCCAACTCCAAAGGGGTTTGCACCCACCTGCACAGCCCTGAATTTGGGGAGGGATTCGGGTCCTGGCCCAACACACCTGAGCACCAGTGCCAGCTCTCGGAGCCCACGGTCTCGTCCCTCACTTCAGAACTTGCAGCCCCAACACAAAGGCTGATTTCCAGCCCAAATGCTGATTTCCAGCCCAGCTGCACCATTCAGAGCACATTTATTAAAGTCTTGGGGTTTCTATTAAAAGCTGTGGGTTTGCAGGATTTATAAATCAGCTCTCAAACCTAAAATTTGGCATGAAGAGCTACGGGCTAGAATTGATTTTTTTTAATGAAATGATTTGGGGACATTTCTAAGTTTTTCTGAATGCAGCAATTAGGAAGAAATGTGAGTATAGCTGTCTCTTTGTGCTACTATCATTTCTTAACACACTATAATTTGTTAACTTTTTTTTAAGACAGAGAATACTTCAGTTTTTAGTGTGAAGCAAAATTGCTTTTCTGAAGGAAGAAATCCTTCATAGTAAATTCCTGCATTAAGATTCCTCGCTGGTAATTTCAGCAATTTGGTTAAAACTGCCTCATATCTGGCAACTTCTCCTTTCAGACTGACGAGACCCCAGCAGGAGCAAAGCCAAGCCATTCTGTGGCTGGCTGGAGAGATGGCAGTGGCCACCTGATCCCCACGAGCCACTTGTCAGTGCCCAGGCTTCCTAAGCCGTGGTGACCAGGCAGGGCAGTGCTGGCAGCAGCTCCATCACACCCTGATCCTCCAGGACAGCAACCAGCAGGAGCTTTGCCATTCACTTCCCTGGCTGCTGGCCCCAGATTTCCACAGCCCCAGCCAGTGCTGTTCGGTTTTCCTGCCCATCCTGCAGCCACTCTGTACGTGCAGCCTTCCTTCTTCCTGGGCAAGGTTTAGGCAAAGGTACCTTAATGATGCCTTCTGCGGCCGAACTCCTTTTTATGAGCTGGGTGACATCCAGTCAGACCATTTCCAGTGACCTCTGTTTTGCAGTTTCTAATTTTATGTGAAGCCTTCGGTGGAATTTAGGACTTCCTTTAATAGATGTGAAACTACTGGCTTTAAAAATTCAGGACATCTAATAGCAATTGATTTTTATGATGTCTGTGGAAACCAGGAACACCTGGACTTGAGCTGCAATGCTGGAAGGGGGTGAGGGTGGAATTAGGAGCTCTGCAAAAGCTCAAGGTGAGAATCCTCCATTTGCTCATGACCAAATCCTCCATTTGCTCGTGCAGCAGCCCCTGCTTTATACAGAGGGTTCTTCCCAAACTTTATAGGGTCCAGTAAAAGTGAGATACATCTCTACTTTAATGCACAGTTGAAAACTCAAATATAGAGCTGGCACTGAAGCCCTGAGAGTGGTTCTGCCAAATGCCCTCTGAGCAAAATTGGTCCCGACACCTGAAATCTGGCCTTTGGCGCAGTGAGAGCTCCGCTGTGAAGACACAGGGATGGAGGTGGGTGAGTATCTCTGTTCATCTGCTTTGCAAGGTTTTGGTGCGTTAATTCTGTGGCACAGTTTCACTCGAGTTCATGTCTGACACCCCGTGGGAATTTGCAGTATCATTGTTAGTTATTGCTGCACATGTCATAAGAAAAAAGGCCAAACCTACTTGTAGGAGCAAAGGTCAAGTTTTGGCTTCACTTAAACTGGCAGTAAAATGTCTCTTGACTTCAACAGGGCCAAGGTTTCACCCCAGCTGACGTGGCAAACTGGCCCACATGTGAAGAGCAGGTACTGGTGCAAGGTGCTGGTAGCTGAAAACTTGCACTGGGATGGTGGGGTCTCCTCCTCACCCCCAGAGATGCAGCTCCATTGCCCTGGACCTTGCACAGACACAAAGCTCAGCCCAACAAGCTCCTGCTGGCAGCTGGACCAGGCTTTGATCACAGAGTCCCTGCGTCCTGCTGCCTTTTACTGCAAACACCCAGCCACATAATCCCTTATATAGCTGATCAAGCTCCATTTTAACAGTAATCAGACTTCTTTGTCCCATTAGTCTTCCTGGGAAGCTGTTCCAAAATCTCCCTGGTCTGATGTTAGAAATCTCATTTCCAGCTTCGATGCATTCGTGGCCAGTTCATCCCCATCTGTTCTGGAGCCAGCGCTGCCATCTCACTTCAACAGCTCTCCTCCCTGCTCGTGTTTACCTTGCTGTATTTAGAGATGGCAATCATGCTCCCCCTCAGCATTCGTTCTGCCACATAAAAGAAGCCAAGCCAAGCCTTTTTTTAGTCTCCTCTCATACACTCCCTCTTATCCTCCCACTTGTTTTCCTCCTGCCTGTGTTCCAGCCTGGGCTCCACTGGCACAACCACCCGCCCTGTGCATTTTAACACCTCCACTGGCATTTGTCTCTCAGCAGCTTCAATGATTTACCTTCAGGACGTGTGTAGGGTCCTGAGCTGGGGCCAAATGTCTGTCTGGCAAAGGGAACTGAGGAGTGGGATACCTTCCCCTGGTGCTGGGAGGGGCGTGGGGAGCTTGGTGCTGCTCCTGTCCTGTGCAGACAGACCCAGGTCCCAAACTGAAGCCCTCAGTGCAGTGCTGGGCCCTTCAGCCCCTGCCCTCTGCCACCCCCTTCCCTTGGGAGGTGCCACTGTGCCCCTGGGAAGGGCACTGAACAGCCACGGCGTGGGGCAGCTGTGCTGGGAGCCCTGGAGCCAGGAGTCCTGGGGCTGGGAGGGCAGAGCAGGAAGGGAAACAGGAGTAATATGTGCAGTGTTGGGGGAGAAAAGGGAATAGGAGAGGGGATATGAGAAAAACAAAGATGATAGAAAGGAGAGAACACCAAGGGAAGAAGAGAGGAGAGAAAAGGCAAAATAAGCCACAGAAAGAGGGAAGAGGACAAGAGGGGCTTGGGGAGCACGGGAGAGAAACTCCTCCTGGAACTGGAGCAGGGCTGCATCTCCCATGCCCGGCCTTTGTAGGTGCCCAGGCTGTCTCTGGGAGCAGGGAGAGAGGAATGGCTCCAGTCCATTGCCTAAGGCATGATCTCCTTGGAGCACAGGCAGGAGAACACATCCAGGGCTCTGGCTCAGCACTGCACAGACTCCTCTGCCATTCTTCCTCATTTTGCATCTGTGCTGGTTCCTTTGTGACCCCAGCTGGCACCATAAAGAAACGAATCCTCCAAGTACAACTTGTGCACATTTCCCTGCAGAAAGTGGGAATTGCACCAGGCAAACTGATTTGGAAACGAGCTCGCTAAGGCAGCCACTGGGGCTTTATGTGCTCCTTTGTCTCACTTGGCTGGAGAGCTGCAGACAGACAAAGCGTGACTGTGGCCACCTCAGCTCTTCAGTCCCGTTAATAAGTGAGGTGCTGGGAGAGCTGAAGGAAATATCAGGCCATATGTTGAGATAAATGCCCTGAAAACACCAGACGCACTGGTTTTCTCTCAGTGACTATCAGGACAACCTGCTGAGCCTGGGTAGCCAGTGCTGCAGCTGGGGGAGCAGCTCCCAGGCTGATCCCGCTGCATCACTCGGGGCTTAAACCTCTCCAGCAGCTTCATGTCTGAAGTAGCTCTGTGAGGAGATGGCACTGCAGCCGGGGAATCCACCAGAGGTGCTGGCTTTGACCTTTTCTGAATTCATTTAAATTTCTGCAGCAGGATTAGCGGTCCAGATGGACACTCATCCTAAATCTGACATTATGAGCATTTGCACTTTCAATTTGGGGAGCAAAATGTATGATGCAAGGGGACCACCTACATCAGAAAACATATTTACACATCTGTCTAAACACTTCCCTGAGAAATCTCTGGAGCCAGCCCTTTTATTACATTTTAATGAGATTTTCTTTTAATAACTAAGAAATGATTTCCAGCAGCACATGCAGAGATATTTTTGCCTGTCTTGTACAATACTGTCCTTTTTGTTCCTATGGCTTTCCAGTGAGTAGTTACATTTGGATTAGGGTGGCACAGCCTGAAGTACCATCATTTTCAGAGCTGTCAACCTTGATGAAACCAACTGCATTTCCTTTTTCTCCCTATGCGTTGTCCCACCTCAACTTATTCAGGCTCCAAAGGAAGAGCTGTTTTACCACTTGCCATATCTAAATCTGCTGCTGAAGTGGTGGATTGAGTCAGTGTTGTCCATGAATGGGCTGAGGGAATCAATAGCAACATGTGAAGCAAGGAAGGTACTCCTGGATTTTTGAGGAATACAGCTGGAACAGCTCTGCTGGAGAGTCAGGAGGGTCAGCAAACTCCCAGAATGTCCCTGGATGAGGCAGGACACTGCTCAGAAGCACCCCAGGTACCTTCCTGCCTCTATCTGCTTGTCTGTGTCAGCAGGGAATTGGTGTGTCTGCTGGTTTGGGAAACAGTGAAGCAGCAAAGTGAGATTACTGACCTGGTGCTTCACTGATTTCCTTGTGCTACATTCATGGATAATTACATTTATCTGGTTATTTATCTCTTCTGAGAAGCAAGAACACCTTAGAGTTGCTAAGACACCAAGCCTTGCTGACCCAGACAGGCATGGGCTGAGACTCCAGTGACCATTCCCAGGGACTGGGGAGATACAGGGAAGGGAAAGCCGACTTGTGTCTGGGATGTCAGGAATGCTACCCTGGAGTTTTAAACAGAGCTGGCAGACAGCAGGATCCAACAGACAGTGCTTGGGTTGATTTTCTTGAACTGATAAGAACATTGCCACAGCGGGGTGGGGGAATATCTACCTTACTGGAGCTGTTTCCATCCAGATTACTGGGAAAGAAGCGTGAGGTCACACCACATGAGAGCGTGTGGTAGCTGGGATTGGAAAAGCAATGTACACTGCTGCTACCTTGAGATATATCTGGGAAGAAAACAAGTCATCACAAAATACTTTGGAAGCCAAAACAATCCGTAAGAGACTGAAAACATGGTAGAGACGATCTAGATGAGAAATCTTTGTTAGAGTTCTGGGTGTTGTAAAACATCTGCAGATACAGTCTATCCTGAATTAAGGGATGAAGCTCTTGGCTATTAACATTACACATAAGAGAAAGCAAAATATTTCATTAATACAGCGTTATCTTTTTGAAGGTGTTAAACAAACTCATTGCTGACAGTCCAGCTGCTTTGCAGGTGAGGGAGGGAATGCAAAACTTGGGAAATGCATGGGCTGCAACACAGCTGCTTCCTCGGTCTGCAGCCTGTACCAGCTGCTGGGCAGAACAGCCCCTGTGCTCAGGAGCCAAATTAAACTGTTTTGTTACCAAAGTTAGAAATCAAGGGGCTACAGCCCTACCAGGGAGTCCAAGGCTCATTAAAGCAGAAAGCTGGAGCCCCGAAAGGCAAACCTGGGCAGGTACGTTGTCATGTTCACAGACATTTTATCTATTTCCTCAGTTTAGCTGAAAAACACATCTACCAAGAAAGGCATCATATTTATACTGGCAGTTCTAATGAAAACATCAATCCCAATCTGGTTCCAGCTGCATAACAAATTGATAAATATTTCAAAGTACCATCAGAAGAAAGGATGGAAAATTGAAAGTGGAGCAGCATCATTTAAACAACACAGCCCTGTAAGAAGCAAATGAATGGGGTTTAATAAACCACAGGCAGAGAGGTTGGTTATAGGTCACACCTTCAGTGGAAAGGGCAGAGCAGTGCTGGGGGGTCTGGGCAGCCCATGCCCCCTGTGCTGAGGGCTGGCAGGGGGCACAGGGGCTGGCTGGCACCGGGGGGTTCCAGCCCCCACACCCTCTCCCTTGCCCTCTGCCTGGCTCTGCACATGCACTTGGCTCTGCTGACACCTTGTGGAGGTCCGGGCTGGGCTCCACTGCTGCACAGCACCCTGGATCACAGAATGCCTGTGGCTGAGGGGTGTCTGAACCAGGGCTGGGACAGAGGGGTCACTGTGACA
This sequence comes from Sclerurus mexicanus, assembly GCA_013396755.1. Taxonomy (NCBI): domain Eukaryota; kingdom Metazoa; phylum Chordata; class Aves; order Passeriformes; family Furnariidae; genus Sclerurus; species Sclerurus mexicanus. The sequence continues at coordinate 271,736 of VWZF01004632.1, read as the reverse complement.
CCAGAGCTGGGACAGAGGGGTCACTCTGACACCAGGGCTGGGACAGAGGGGTCACTCTGACACCAGGGCTGTGGCTGAGGGGTGTCTGAACCAGGGCTGGGACAGAAGGGTCACTCTGACACCAGGGCTGTGACAGGGGGGTCACTCTGACACCAGGGCTGTGACAGAGGGGTCACTCTGACACCAGGGCTGGGACAGAGGGGTGTCTGACACCAGGGCTGTGACAGAGGGGTGTCTGACACCAGAGCTGTGACAGAGGGGTGTCTGACACCAGGGCTGGGACAGAAGGGTCACTCTGACACCAGGGCTGTGGCTGAGGGGAAGCTGCTCCTGCATGTGCAGGTCTGGCCAGGCACCTTTTCCTGCTGACCACGCAGAGGGGTTCCCGAGGCCAGCCCTGGTTTGTGGGAGTGCAGAACCTTTGAGCCTTGGCTGTTTTCTGGGATTGTAGCTCATGAAGCAGATCAGTCTCTGCACTGACCTTCTTTCAGCCAGGCTATCAGGGCTCTGCCACCTCCCCCAGCTCCAACTCCGTGGTATTTGCAGTCAAATTCCCACGAAATATTGGGGTCTGCCAGTGAGAACTGGGGCTGGAACCCCCTTGGTGTCAGGTGTGCCCACACTGAGCCCTGAGCCCGCTGGGGAGGGCTCCTTGCCCTCCTCACAACCTGTGCTCCCAGTTAAATAAGACTGGGAATAAAACTGGGAAAAAACCACTTGGGAAGACACGCTGAGCTCTGTTGGTGAGTGCTGATGGCTGAGTCACAGCAGCCCTGCCACCCCATCCCTCAGCACTCAGCTGAGGGCAGGGACCAGCCCACACCTCGCAAGGGCAGCCCCAGCCTCTCTGGCCACAGCTTTTGGGTGTTCTGCACCCAAAATGAGCCGAAACAGAAGTGTCCCAGCCCACCCCACATTCGGCACAGTGCTGGATTAATGACCTTGAGCTCATACCCATCACCACAGCCCTCTCCTTCCACACCCTGTGCTCAGAATTACTCCTTCTACACAGTTCCATTTGGTCGATACTTAAGTACCCACCCAGGCTGATTTACCTTGATAGCACAGTCCATTTTCTACACATTTATTCATGAAGCTCTTGTAACTGCTGGCTGGAAATATTCAATCAAATTCAAATCTAATGCTGTCTCTGCTTAAAAAAAAAAAACCCAGCAAAAAACACACAACCTACGAAAAAAGCCTCTCTTCACAAAGGTGAGAATTTTCCTCTGCTCTGAACTGTAAGGGAAGACTGAAATGCCTAAGAGAAAGGGAACAATTTAAATTGAAACAAAACCAGAAGAGCCCCAAGGTAATGGTAACGTTACCATGGGGAGGTCAGGCCTGTGAAGGGACACAGGAGGGCAGAGTCTGGCTGTGAGCCCCTCAAGGCTGAGGCTGCTCCAGAGGAAGACCCACGAGGTCACTGCAGCAGACACAAACCCAGAGTGCCCAAGTGCCAAAGGGAGCAGCTTTTGTGGGGTCCCCTCTGCCCACACAGTGCCAGCCAGGGCTGCAGGCTCGAGGCAGGAGGTTCTCTCTGCCACCTCCCACCACTGCACATCACCCCTGGAACTGCTGTCTAGGCTTCAGGATCCACGGTGCTTTGTTTTCATCCAGCTTTGCTTAGCTCTTGGCTCTCAGCAGAGGATTCACCCATACCAGAAAGTTTGGTAAGACCTCGGTAAGACCTCAAACATCACCCCATACCCAAGTGTTTGTGAAAGTCCTGGTAAGAAATCTCTGCTGTTCTCCAGCACTGCCACACAGTTTTCCCTTCTGTTCCCACCTCCTTGATCTAAGCAACCTGCACTTCAAAACCTTTTTTGGATGCAATGCACTGTTTCCCTGCTGGGGAGCACCATTTTGATTTCAGCCTTAGTTGGGAAAGTCTGCTCTCAGATCCCTGTGTTGTGGATAAGCTCTCCCAGCATGGGTGGCTTTCTTCTCCTCTGGCTGCTGGGCTGAGTGTGTGTTTCACTGCCACATCCTTCATCCACAAATGCAAAAGAGTCCAAGGGCTGCCCAGGGGGTTCCCCTGCCTTATAATCTCTCTCACACATATGCAGGGATTATCAGCCTCAGAAGAGCTGAGGACACAAACACCAAAAACATCCTCCAGAAATAAATTAACGTGCTGGAAGAAATTGCTGCCTCCAGGAGCCTGGGATCTGTGTATGTGACTCTGTTGTGAAACAACACCAGCATTACCCAAATGAGAGCAAACAGGCAAAGTAACAGCTGGTGACTCAGGAGAGCCATGAAGTTACAACCACAGAGAGCTGGGTACTGCAGCCATCCACGTGGAATTCCTGCCCAAGTACATGAGTTTACACGGGATTATATTCACTGGACAAGTACATCTGCAGAGTATCCTGCCCTTAATCCACGTACAAACCTTCATCTGGAGGTTGGAACCCCTCTTTCCTCACTGCAGTACTGTTACTGTCCTTCGGCATCCTCTGCAACACACACCTGCACTCAGATGCAGGTGTTGTCTAGCCATCCAGATACTCCTTATCTCTGATCCTGTCTCAGGATCCACCTTGTCCTGTCCCTCTGCTCTGTGGGGGTGAAGCAGCACTGGCAAGGCCCAGGCTGGGATGGTCACTGGCAGGCAGAAAGCCCTCAGCAGGAGAATGCACTGGAGACAGCCAGAATTTGGCAGGGAGATTTCAGAAGCTCTTGCCTAGAACTTGGAGATGCCCTTCTAGAACAGAGACCAACACTTGAAACAATGCTGATACCTGCAGGCAATTTATAATGAGATGAAGATGGAGCAGAGTGTTTCTAACTTCTTGTCTTTCTCTGCAAGCTCAGATGGCAGAGCTTTCCAAGGAGGAGCAGAAGGAAAACTGTTCTTGTGACCCCAAAAAGAGATGGTTGACCCCACTCTGCTGTAGCTTCCTGAGTGATAAAATATCTATTGCTACAAGGACTGCACAAAGACAGAAGCAAAGACCCAGTCCCTGCATCCCCAGCCCTGAGAGACGAACAGGAAAGAACCATTATCCAATTTCCATCTGGAGGAGGCCAAGCAACACCACTGGGCTGGTGCTGTTGGGATTGTGAGGAGCTGGTACTTCAGGGCTCTTACAAAGCGAGCTGACACAGCAGCAATGCCACAAAGGCCACAATTAAACTCACTGGCAGCGCCCAAGGTTCAGTGGGGATGAGGTGCGTGATCCCCCAGATATTTATGGTGTATCCAGGAATTCAGCCATCCCTAAACCACTTCTTTTTTCCTCATGGAATTAAGTATCACGTGGCCTCAGGAGCTGTGGGATAGGTGGCTGCACCTTAGAGGAATATGAAGAACATTTTACAGGACAAGTCAATGCCCACAAAGACACAACCTACAAAAATAGTCCTGGGCTACCAACATCTTCAGACATCATGGCTTTCTCTCTGGGGATCAGGAGGAAAGTAATGTCTCTCTGTTAACTTTCCAGGACGAGGGATTCCCTTCTCAGCACTAGCCTTTTGTCAGACTTCTTGCAGAGGGAGACTGGGACACCCCTGGGCCCACTGGGAACTCTCCATTCACAGTAAAATATGGACAAAAACCAACGGAGATGTTTTTCTTGGTTCATGGTCTGGCTCCTCAAATGATGTTACAACGACAAATCTCAGGCCAAGCTGTGCTGGCAATTAGTCAAGGCTTAGATGAGCCCTCTGTGTCAACACTTTCACTCATTTCTTACCCAAATGGGCAGCTGAAGGCAGAGCCAGCAAAGCCAAAGTTCAAACGTACGAAGGAACGGGAGGCAATCCAAGGATGGCTTTGCCCCCCACCTTGCAGCTATCAGAAGGGATGTTCTAATGTAGAGATGAGTGGTCACATATGAACTAGATCAATGGTGTTCAGCGAACACCCCCCAGGTGGGACGTGCCAGTGCAGGAAAACGTGTCCCTGACACGAGGACTGAAGTCACAGTGCCACCAGAGAGGATCTCTGAGTAAGTTCCAGGTGCATCCTGGGCAGGGAAGCCCAGAAGGAAGGGTCCAGCCACATCCCCCTGGGACAGCACTCAAGCTGAGGGACCTCGTGCACCTGCCCCAGAAAGCAGGGAGGAAAAGGCACTGCGGGCCCAGGGAAGCAGAGCTGCTGGGCCAGCCTCTGTCTCTACCAGGGGCTTGTGTTCACTGGGACTTACAGTTTCAGCATTTAAAGGGAAGAGAAGCAGTCAGAGGGCAGCAAATCCCGAGAAGATCCTCACTAGAGGCAGCAGGGAAACCAGAAGGAAGTAAATCCATCTCCTGCCTGGCATCCTCTCTGATATTGGCCAGAGAGGAATGAAGGAGAATGACAGTGTTAAAAAGGAGGTCACGTCCTCCAAAACTTAGCCAATCTGTCAAGACAAGCTGTCCTCCACAGCAGCAGGAGAAGACAGAAAGGAGGAGGAATGCTTTGATCCCAAAGAGCCTTCCCCTTCCTCCCTCCTGCCTTCACGAGCCCCGGGAAGAGAACTCACACCAGCAGTTTGGGTGACAGGGACAGGTCTGCACACAGCACAGAGTGACAATCAAAGGACACCTCACCTCACAAACTGCAGCACAGCCAAACCCCAAACCTCCTGAGTGACCCAGTCAGTCCCACTGCTCAGGCAGAGAAAGGCTCCTCAGTGTTTCACGAAGGGAAGACTTCTCTGCACCGCAAGAGGATGCAGATGATTTAAACCCCTTGCAGCACAGCTCTTGCCTGGGTGTGTCCTGCATTGTGCTAAGCAAACCTCCACACAGGAAGCAGCTGAAATCAGTCTGAAGTTACATCTGCCTTCCTGTCCTGTCACGTGTTTAAAGATCAGGGTATTGAGGGGAAGGACGAGGCGCCGTTATTGTTGAGGCTCAATAACACATGTTACACACCACAGAACCTTGTATTTCCCCAACACACAGGAACACAAGTCTATATTTGATTAACAAAAAAGACCCTTACCAGAAAGTGAGTAATCTGCATTAGTCATCCTCATGGCTGGAGTGTAAGATACACTTGGCATGTCATGGCCCTTCTCCTTCTGTTTCCGTCGATACCACACAAACAGTGCCAGCAAGACCATAATAATTAGAAGGAGAATAATAATTCCAATGATTGCTCCCACTGAGTGCCTCTCTGATCCAAGAGCAGGGCTAATTTTAGTATAGGGGTTTAATTCTTCCATCATAAGAGCCGCTGTTAAAAGTAATTCATAACACACTGTAAATTGAACCGTGCATTTCATTGTGGAAATACTGTTTTTTTAAAGCAAGTAAATCATTGGAGAGGGAGAGAGAGATGAGGAGAGAGGGATTTCACAGAGAGAACCCCACTGTACCTTGGTCACACCGGATTCCTTTGAAGCCTGGGCTGCAGTAGCAGGTTCCTGTGACATGGTCACACGTAGCATTATTCATGCACTCACACAGCTGTTTGCACCCATAACCAAACGTTCCTGGGGAGCACTCTGGGAAGCCAAAGAAAAGCATTGGAAAGAATTCCTGCTGTTGTCAGGAATGGGTGCAATGGAGAAGTCAGTAGAAAAGTCTCCCTGGTTTCAGGGTCTCTAGGATAACACTCCCAAGTAAGATGATAATTATTATTTTAAAGCACAAGATAAATGTATTTCATGCACGGTTTATTAAGCTGCAGCTTTCTGGAAAAGTCACACAAGACTTCCCAAGGATGAAACCAACAGTGGGTACAAAGGCTTCAATAGTTTTGGTATATATTATAAATGGTCAGAATTTGGCAGAGCATGAGCTCAGAAGCTGCAGACAACATCCTGACAGAACTGAGCATTCCACACCAACCTATGTCATTTTTTTTCATGGGGTAGTTGCAAAGGAAAGTTTTAATGAACCTTTCCGTGAACCCAATAGACTTTTAGCAAACAAATCCCACATGCTTTCCCACTCATCCCTACCAGTGCCAGGAGGTGAGCAGAATATTGTAGGTGGAATTACAGAACTGAGCATCTGAATGGTTTGATTTGTTCCGCTTCTGTACCAGGACTCCTAATACAGAAGGCATTTCTGCCCTGTCTTTGTATTTCTATCAAAGACAAAATGATTGAATGTCCAGCTGAGAAATTTATTCACACAATCACCACGATGGGCCATTACAATAAATCTGTAGGCAGCTGACTTTACCTCTGCAGGCACTGTTCAATAATAAATTGGAAGAAACAATGTCTGTCACATCCCACTTATTTCCATGGAGAAGAAGCACCACTGACAGCACTCACACTTGCTATGATACTACAGGATATATCTTGTTTAAGGTGTGACTCCCTGTGTGCCACTGCGAGTCTTTTGCATAGCATGAGATACCTCCTGACATCAATCTCTAAGTAGCTTCTAGTAGCCAGAATTTAATATTTAGTACTGAACTCTAGCCAGTATCTGTGTAATGATTTGCAACGTGTATTAAAGTTGTATCTCTTCCTTTAATCTGCTTTCCTCAAATAAGGAAAAAAAATTACAATTAATGCTCATTCTGATAGTAAACTGTAGCCTACTTAAAATGAATAAAGCCTGAATTTGGGACTGCACCACAGAAACGATGCCTGCAATTAGGCATTTCATCTGCAATGCAGTGTGACTGCCCATTCAGCAGGATCTGGAGAAGGAAGGAGTCCTAATGAAGAGATGCTTTTAGATTAAACAGCAGAAAAACAAATAAATAAATATATTGCGGTTTGGATAGAAAAGAAAGCCTCAGGCTTTTTACAGAGGTCAAATTAAAAAGCAGTTTCTTGCATAAAATCTGCTATTGTGCAGTTCTACTGTGGGACTTTTCGGCTTCCTATTCTGATGATGGTTGCAGTTGGCCACTTAGAGATATACAATCCTCCACAGGGACACAGACTTGGACCCGAGACATTCCTTCTGCTGAATGCAAGTGTGTGCAAGAAGATGTTTGTGAATGAAGTTACATGTGCAAACACTTTCACAAAGATCCGTGGGGTGAGCTCCAGTTAAAGCCTTCCCTTGCAAATCAAACAGGAATGTTACTGCCCAAAAAAGGGAAGGGAACCCTGTGGAATGAATGCCTGGGTAAGGCGAGATGGATTTCAAGCTGCATTTAGAACCTGAGTAAGTGTGTGAGAATTTCCCTGTGATTTACTATACTGCATAAACAAGTAATTTATTCAGCTACAGCACCTCCAGTTCCCACTACCCTCATTCCTTGCTCTCTAAAGAAGCCATTTGGCACAGCCTGCTAAATATAGCCAGCAGGACAGGGACAACAATGGCAGTGGAACGTGCCGGGTCCCTGCCGAGGTCACTGGAGTTCATTGTTAGACACTTGCTCACCGCTCAGTAAACACACATCCTCCCCAAAACGGCAAACAGCTTTGTCTCCCTGCTCTGCTTCCACTGGGAAGGTGAATCTTCATTTGCTCCACACCTATAGCAAAACAACCTATGCAGGGAAGGCCCAATATTCCTTGGGAGGCACAGAGCAGAAAGGACTTACTTCTTGTAACCCGTGCCTTGCTTTGTGTTTGAGGAAACTGATGCTCTGCTCTCACCTGCATTAGCAAGGCACGATGCAGCTTTTGGGCTGCCCTTGTGTTCATTAGGTACACGTGTTTGGGGAGGCTCCACCCAGTGAGCACTGAGTGCAGTCACACTTGCTTTCTCTCACCTAACTTCAGCCTGGGAATGAAAAGGCCCACTTGGCAGAGCATTCACTGCATTTCCTTATGCTCAGACTGCCCAGTTTTCCACAGACACCTTCTCCCTGTGGTGAGTGCCAGGGTCACCGTCCTGCTGACAGCAAGAGCTCATTGAGGAGCCAATCTGTGCAGGGAATTCTGGAACACCCCCTCCCTGGAGAAGGAGAACCCCGAGGTGATGCTGGTACTTACTCTGCTCACACTGCTTGCCTGTGAAGCCTGTCCTGCAGGTGCACTGCCCAGTGATGTGGTCACAGTCGGCCCCGTTCTGACACTGGCACACGTTGGCACAGTTCTTCCCATAAAAAGCAGCTGGGCAACCTTTCAGGGATCAGAAGAAGGGAAGAGTAAGAAATGAGCTGAAACCCAAACTCAAATGCGTTATCAGCACAAAATGTGCAGGCCTATAAACCTATGGATTTTCAGCCTCTGTATATTTAATAACATTTATTTGATGGTCTAAATGCAGAGACACTACGACAGCCAATTTTCTTGAAGTAATGTTTCTCATCTCTTTCAGAATTGCCTCTTAAGTGTTCCAGAAGAATGAAAACTTGACCCATCTACACAAACTACATTTTCAAGAAGGGAAAGAAGATGCTAAACAGAAACTCTCTGGAAGACTGGAGATCAATCAATTACTTGCAAGGGAAAGAGCCTTCTTAAGAGGCTCACCAGAATTGGATCTCCTCCTGTACAGTGCTGGCAAGTGGCACTAGGATGAGAAAGCTCATTTCCCTAAATCAGACTGCATATACTGGGGCAGGGACATCGACCAGGCAAATTCTGACAAATGAATCAATAATCTGAACGCTCTGCCCCCCCTTTAAAGGCAGAAAAACCCGCGGGAAGCTTCAGGACTGCTCCCCGTGGGGTGATGCGAGGCTATCCCGAGCAGGGAGCGGTGTCTTTGCAGGGCAGGCTGCAGTACTGGGCAGAGACACGAGGCAGCAGCACACGCTTTGAAGGCTCCCCGTGCCCGCACTCTTACGCTGGGTGCAGTAGAGCCCCGTCCAGCCGTGGGTGCACCGGCACTCTCCGTCGGAGGGGCTGCACAGCGCTCCGTTGTGGCAGTTGCACGAGTGGAAGCAGTCGGGGCCCCAGAACCCAGCGGGACAGGCTGCGGGAATAGAAAACACTTGTCAGCCGGCAGCACAGAAGCAGTGGTGCTGTGTTGGTGCTGCAGAGGAGCGGCCGTGGAGGGAGAACCCGAGGCCCCAGCAAAGGCACAGCCTCACCCTGCAGAGCTTGGCGTGGCTGCAGGGACTCCGGCTCTCCCAAGCCGGCAAAAGCTCTGCAAACCCCGGTGCCAACCTCTAACCTTTCCCAGTCTGCCAAGTCCTGCCACGGGGATTCCTCCCTGCAGGTCAAAGGAGGGGATCCTGCCCCTCTGTCCCCTCAGGTGAGACCTCACCTGTAGAGCTGCTCCAGCCCTGGGGAAGAACGGCACAAGGATGTGGAGCTGCTGGGNAATTCTGTGATTCTGTGATTCCCTGGGTAGGTCAGCTCTGCAGTGAGAACCACAGAGCCAGTGACCCTGGCACAACACCCCCTGTGTGCTCTGGGCACTCTCCCTCACTGGCATTATCTGTGAAGACAATTTAGACAGGGTTGTAAGATATGGAGGTAATTTAATTTTCTTCTTGACATTCTGGAATTCTTGCATAATAAAGCCCAGCTATTCAGGTTTACTTTGCCATGCAATCAACCACTAAAATTACCACATTCAGCCGAAGCACAGAGTGCTGCTCCAATTACGTAAAAATGTAAAGAAAACTTCTTCCAATATGAATTCCCATCCAGAAATTCAGATTGCTTTTGTTGATGGGACCAATATTAAATTGAAATCTCCGGGTCTATTTTATATTTCAACAAGTACAATATTAATATGTTTTAAAAGAAATATTTTAAGCCTCCCTCCAAAAAATGAATGCAGTAAGTTACAGTTATTAGTGCCAGACTAAAAGATCCAAGATGATGATAGCCCTTCAATATAACAACTATATTTTTGCTTTAAAAAGCACTTTCCATTGCTTGCTATTAAAGACATGAATTAATAAGGCACAGTTCCCAGGAAACCTGAAAGTACAGAGACCATGCCTACTTGCACGGATGCCAGTGGCTCCAGCGTGGACCGTAAATGCAAGTTCCTGGCACGTGACAGACACCCCCAAAGCCAGAATGGACAGCCAAAAACCCTGCCATGACGTGAGTCCCACAAAAGGTCACTGAACTCACACAACGTGAAGCTGAGCGGGGTCTGGCCTAAAGCATTTGTGCTGCAAGAACCAGAATTAGACTCAGCGCAGGTGCTGGTTGGAAGGGACCCCTGAGGACCATCGAGTCCCACTCCTGGCCCTGCACGGACACCTCCAGGTGAGCCCCTGCAGGGGGAGGGCAGGTGCTGCCAGCAGCCTGCTGGGGCCAGGGCCACCCTGGGAGACACACAGAGCCCCGCGGGGAGGGAACTCAGCAAACAGACACGTCCCCCCTCGGCTCACACCAGCCACAGCCTGGGCTGCTGCCTCCTGAGCCCACAGCGGTCGCTCTCCGAGAGCAAACCATCCCTCTCCAAGGTTAGCAGGAACCTGCAGTCATTTCCCAATTACACGGCTGAATACGAGGAGGAATCTCAGCAGCTTTCTGTCTTTTTTGTTCCCCCCTTATTTTTGAGTGACAGCAATATTCTGCCTGTGGAAGACACACAATAAAAGCAAAATTACAGCCGTCTGTTTTTATTCGATTCCTGCTTTATCACTTGAAGTTTAATATATTTTTCTCTGGAATGCTGTCTAATATGCTAGTTGTATCCTGAATATGAAGTAACATTTCTGAATGATCGGATATTGCCTCCCTCTGTGATCCAGCTTCAATTAAGGGATGCTCTCAGGAAATGACACTTTGGGATCAGCAAATGCCAATCTTCTACCTGGGCAATTTTCAAGAAGAAATCCTCCATCCCTCCAAGCCCACATTGACTTTTACAATTAAATTACATTTAATAGAACTATTTCAGCTGCCTAATTTCTCAATTCTGGGGGTTTGGTACATGAAAACATTTACTGGTTAATAAATTCTAAATGTAATAGCTGAAAGAAAATGATTTGAAAAAAAAAATAAATAAAAGGGAATCCAGCTGGAAATTAAAAGGGAGCATGGAGCTTTCTTTCCTGATAAGAGCTTGTGACCTCCCTTTCCTGGAATAAAAGCCAGTCACGGCTTCTGCAAACTCCAAATGTAGACACTAATTCAATCCAAAGCCAACTTGGATTAATTAAAAGAAATTAGCCCTGCAGAGAGCAAGGCAGTGGCTGTAAGACAGCAGCGACTTCCCCCGCACGCCGGCAACTTTCAGCAAACACAAAGCCACGTGGCTTGGCAGAAGAGGAGGGAAGGCAGCTTACTCTGGGAGCAGTCCATGCCGATCCAGCCCGGGAAGCACTGGCAGGAGCCGTCGATGGGGTTGCACGTCCCGTTTTCCGTGCACTGGCAGAACTCAGCGCAGTCCTTCCCGAACCTCCCGCTGGGACACACTGCAACACAGGGCACAGGGACCGTGAGCAACCCACAGGCCTCTGCCTCCACCAAGCACAGACACAATTCATCGGCATGTTTTTCTCTGATGGAGACAAATCGGGCAGAACTCTTCTGGGAAGTTGAAAAAGGCAGGAAAGGTTCAAGCCTGGATTTTTTGCTTACATTCCAATCATAAAAACAAAAGGGAAAAGTCAGATCAAAATCCGTTTTTCTGCTGGAAGATGAAGCTAATATAGTTAGAGGATTCCAATTACTGAAGGGCAGTATGGAAGGATGAAAAGAGCAGAGGCAACCAGAGAAAAGGGGTTATTGGCAGAGGAAGAGAACAGGGGAGTGGAGGAGAATTCAATGAGCAGCAGCGAACACAAGTGAGTGGCTGGAAGGGATCGATCCGAGGGCTTGGGAAGGGAAAGCGATTCGGTGGCAAATGTGGTTCCCAAGGACTAGATACATGTCTGAGTGACAGCTCTTACACAGATGTGCTGCACCCCAACAACGGCAGCACTACCCCCGTGTGCTCCCCTGGCTCAGTCCTGAAGTTGGAAGAAGAGAAACTCTGGATTTTTTCCAGAGTCATCCTCTGGGAGCCTAAGCACGGTGACAGGAAACCAATAGACATGTAGATCTTCAACCTCCCACCAAATTATTGGAAATCTTTAACGTTAAAGTTGATGGAAAGCTCTGCTCAGTAACGAATGAAATGTTTCATTTCTGGGCTCTTACTGGCTGAGTTCCCTGACAAAAACAGATGTATTTTCAAAACAGGATAAAACATACAGTCCATCTTTGCAAAGAGAGTAACAAATGGGACTGGACTTGTATCCTGGTAAATAATAGCGATGTCAAAAAAGTGATTAAGGCACTTCCCTGAATTATGCAGCTGTTCCACCACTCCAGCCTCTCTCCCTTGCTCAAAAGTAAGTCTCTGCAGGTGACCTCAATCTATCCTGACTGTGAATCAGCCACAGATTGAAATCCTGAGCTGTGATTCATTGGCTTTTATATAATATGCCATCCTCTACTCTTACTCCGGCAGAAAGCTGACAATGTGCAGGGTATTGTTTTCTGCCTGCATTCCTTTACACTATGGGCTTATCTGTAGGAGTGGATAAAGTTGGGTTTGGCTTTCAAATGATGTGCTAAACAGAACAGTTCCTAACTGAAAAGAGATAAAACTAAACACAATATACAGCCACAAGGGAAAGAACAATACATGGACACAAAGAGAGGGGGGAAGCAAAGCCCTCAAATCACAGGCAGAGCAAAGACTGAAATGACCTGTCAGCCCAGGCTCTCCTACAGGCCACACCATCACTCACTTGCAGTGCTCCACAGCCAGCAGCAGCATGCACTATTTATGGCATCTTTAAGGTGGAGATAGATAACATCACCTCAGTGGTTTTTTATAGGTACACACAAAGTAGTTCTCAAAAGACTTTACTCAGAACAGGAGCTGATTTGTACTGCAACATGGAATACTGATGGCTCAGGACACGGCCTGTGGTCCAGGCAGAGCTGCCGCCAAAGGCACCAGGTCCCACTTCCCAAGGCGCTGCTGTGGTGCCCACAGGGCGGGCTGGCAGCGGGTCCCTTTGCCAGGAGCACCCCTTTCCGCGGGCAACGGGACGATGCCCTCCGGGATGCCGGCACAGACCGACGGCAAAAGGCTTGTTCTCAACTGAAACAACCCGGCTGCGGACTGACACATCATGAGCCCTCCTGAGAGGACGCGAGACCCAACCACAAGCCCTCCTGAAACGTCTCGACCCCTCCCTAACAGAGCTGCAAACAGGGCCCGGTGCCGCTTTGCTGAGGAGCGGCAATGAGCCAGGAAGGCCCTGCGGTGGGGCTCCCGAAGTCCTGGGGGGCGTCGGGTGCTCCAGCAGCACCAACGGGGGACCGTCAACCCATCCCGCTCCACGGTTGTGGGAGATACTCCTCCAACAGCTCTTTGCAGCTCAGAACCCTCGGACAACAGTGTGGGGGTCACGCGGCTCCTCACAAGCGCGTGCTGCTGCCGCTGCTGCCAGAAAGGAGGTGGAAATTCCAAAGAGGAATCCTCGTTTCACGTTTTTCTAACGGAAAACATTAATTAGCATTTTTCTTTCTCCCAAATAAAGTTACATGTTAACTCATTACGACAAACTGCAACACAAATTGATTTTAATTAGGACATGAATATTTTAAAATTAATTTACTGGATAGATCGACGTTTCAAAGTAAAACCAGAAGTGCTGAACATCCGAGCAAAAATAAAATAGTTTCCTTAAGAGGATAATTAGACCTGCTTACGCTTTGAAATCTGGCTAACGTTTCACACAAAATGGACAGATTCACTGAAATATGTTCATTTTAATAAATTAATTGGGATAACGTTCAGTTGACTATAGAGCAGAGGAAAAAGAAAACGTGGTTGCACTTAATCTATGTTTAATGACTCTGCGTAAGCGCTGCCCGCGGTTCCCAGCTTAGGGAGAAGCAGGTCGTGGAGCAGGGACACTCGGTCTGGCAGCGGTGGTGACTCCACCAAGGGCAGTCACCTCTTAAATGCCCGTGCAGAAAACACCCACAGCAGGGTGGAACCACTGAGGCTGCAGAGCACTGAATGATTTCGTGGGTGTTTCTAGAAAACTGTACTTAGAAGGGGAGTGACTTCCAAAGGTACAGAAAGGGGATGGACGTTTGGGGGAGCTGAAGCTCCTCTCCACCCGTGAAAATAAGCTTACTTGCCCTGCCTTATTGCAAGCTCTCCTGCCTCCTGCACTGGTGCCCGTGATCTCAGCTGCTCCCAGGCAGGTCCTGCGCGGGGGCGATGAGCTGGGAATCCCTCAGTGGGTGTCTGTGCTCCTGAGCTGGCCTCTCCCTCAGCCAGCCCCTGCTCGTCCTGCTGCAAAGATCACAGCGAGGTGCCATCAGCATTCAGGGCAGGACAGGCTGAGCAGAGAGAAAAATGAACCCATTGGGTGCTGATGTATTTACAGCAGGTGTCTCATTCCATAGTCATTTCAATCCAGCACTGCAGACCCGGATTTATGAAACCAGGAGCACATCATATTTACAAAAGGGTGACTAAGTACCTATTTGCATTTCCCTTCTGAAGGAAAGGATTTCTTGGGATCTAAACTGCTGGGACAAGGGAAAAAGGCAGGAACCTCGTGACGGGCCTTGCTGCAAAGCCACAGCCACCCAGGAAAGGAGGTGGAATCGGGGGTTTGGGCTCAGTACCTTGGTTGCAGAGAGGGCCAAAGAATCCAGGCAGGCAGTCGCAGTGTCCCGACACGTGGTGACAGGGCCCGTTGCTGTGCACACACTGGGGACAGGGCTGGCCACAGTGGTGTCCGTAAAAACCAGGGGGGCAGACTGAAACGAAACACAACAAGCTCTCACGGGTTTGCCAAAGTCTTCTTTCTCACTGCTGAGGGCTCGAGAATTCTCTGCCTTGATCCCACATGGTTATTTCTTAACCTATAGAACCAGTTTTGTGCACAGCTGTAAGGACGAAGCCTGTTGGATTGCTCCATGTCTAACAAAGTGCAAGCCCTGAGTAAAACTGCTCCTGTGTTCAGACATTCCCACCTTCCCACCTCATGCAAGTCCTTGGCTATTTAATAACCCAGTGGAGTTCTCAGCAGCCTCTCTCTGTCAGGACACTCATTAGAGTCTCTCTAACCTACTCCAGACAAACATATGAGTTTAAGATGTCTGAGACCTCAGAGCCTACTGCAGATATGGATAATAACACATATTCCAGAGCTTTTAAGGTAGGTAGGCAGAGAAACACATGCACACATGTAGAGACATCAGAAAGTCAGGATACCATTTCCCTTGGAAACAGCTGAGAATTCAGAGCAGCTGTATTAGGAAACAACACTTTATGTCTAAACAGCTGTGCCAAACGGTGATTTCCAAACCTGCCAGGAGCAATACCTGTGCCCTGGGGGGGCAGAGAGGTTGTACATGGTGTGGAAGGAGCAGCAGCCACTGCCAGTCATGAGCAGCATCTAAAGATGGTAATTACAGTAACAGCATACAAAATCACCTGCTTTGCATGAGAAATGACACAGGGTAGCTGAGCAAACTTGCCATGAACTGTGTGCTTAATTTGCCTAAAACCCGGACTGAGACTATTACAGAATTTGCACACAGGGTACAGAGCCAAGATTATGGCTCAGGATCTCTTCTGAACACAGACTGTTGCTTCTAAGCACAAGTAGAGTGAAAAACCATCCACTGTCCAAACATCCACTGCAACAGATAACACAAAGAAATGTTAAGTTGCAGTGAGTGAATGCAAAAATGACTTTCTATATTTTTATTTTTAGTCCTGTGATTCTCTGCTGTACAGTTCTGGCTCAGTGGTTACTTTATCACGCCTGTTCCATTTCCCCACCAAAGGAGACTTTTCTCTTGGTCTGGATGTGCACAGAGGGTGTCAGGCTCTTACGCCACTGCACATTTCCAGCTGGAACTTAGCTGACAGGTTTGTTGATATATATACTAGCTTTAAAACACCCTGGATCATTCCTGGAGACATTTCTGCCGGCTTATGAGCACTGAACTGTCCTGGTATCTCATGTAATCCTGATTACACCGACAGAGCAAGTCAGCTGAGAACCATCTTCAGTATCATCTTCAGTGCTGCCCTGTACAGGCTGAATTCTGTTTCTAAATGAATTTCCAAGAGAAGAACGTGGATGATTTTGAGAACAAGCTCAGCAAGCTAAAGCTGCCCTCAGCCACAGCAGTGTCCTCTTCACCAGGCAGCCTCGAGCCCAAATGCCACGCAGAGGTGGAAGCAGGCTGAGCTCCCACGCCGTGTGCTCATAGAGCCATTGCAGCAGCATGAGGCAACAGCAGAAGCATCCACAGGAGGAAAGTTTCTCCCCACTGGATCCCAGCAAACATCCTCAGGGAGCAGCCTGATGGCTGGGCTTGCAGCCTGGGCACATGCTTTGCCTCTTGTAGCCTCTGTGCCACCAGCTGATAAAACTAAGCCGGGTTTTTTCATCTCAGAAAGGTCAGAAACTATTAACTTCTGGAAGTTTTGCACTCTTAAGGTTTCAGATTTGTAAAACATTTCCTTCCCCAATTCCCTGAAGCTCTGAGCACCACATTTTAGCCTTGGAGAGAGGGTTTTACAGCTACATAGATATGCTGAAGCACCTGGAAATTGGGGTTTATAATGGAAATGCTTATAGGCCATTAACTACAGCAGTGCTAGAGGTCATTGTTATAATGGCTTTAAATAAAAACTGTCAGCTACAAATTATTTTTAGAGATGAGTGTGTTCCAGTGTCAAGTGTAACTGGTGAAATCAAAGGGGATGTATGAACTGGGAATGCAGAATGTCTTACAGGAAGAAGAAGAGGAGCTGCTGCAGAACAGAAAGACAAATGCACTCCTTGTTTACACGGGAAGATGGTTGTGTGTAGTTTGGATCAGTGAATTGGGGTCCCTGAGGGGCAAATGCAGCTTCCCAGATAAAGCAAATGAGAGGATTTTTATCTGCTTGGCACATTTTAATATGTAGCAGCAGAGCATCAGACAGGAGCTATTTCAGGCTGCTGTTTCTTTTTCTGGCATATAGGAAAACATTGCCTTGTTATTTTGATGCCAAGGCTCATCCACTTGTCATTATGTGACGGGTCGTAGCTGACTCTGTTTAAGAGGCCTCCTGCAGATCTCCAGGACTTCACTGCGAATCTGTGCCCTGCCAGGTCTGGCACGGAAGGGTGTTGCTCCTTTCAGGTCACCTGTGACCTCCAGGTGCAGTGAAAGACCAGAAGGAGAAACACCAGGCACGACTGAGCACAGTGGAGTCCTGACTTCCTGATCGAGCAGCACCTTTGAGGCTCTTTCACCCTTAGGGAGCTCGAGCAGCTCACAAAGCGTGGGTCTGTCTGCCTGGTGTCACAAAGGGGCACTTCTACCTGCTTTGCTTCTGCCAAGGATGGAAAGCCTTACTTCTCTGGCACAGGGGTCCCCTGTAGCCCGGGGCGCAGTCGCAGGTGCCGTCCTCGGGCGAGCAGGACCCGCCGTTCTCGCAGCTGCAGGAGATGGAGCAGTTGGGGCCCCAGCGGCCCTGGCTGCAGGTGTTGTCACAGTGGATGCCTGGGGATGGGAAGACACACGTGAGGGTCCCCACAGCCCGCTCTGCTCACGGATCAAAGGCGCTCTTGGCTGGACTGATGCCTCGCAGAGCCAGCGAGGGAGCCCGGCAAGGAAACAGCTCTCCTTTCATCTGCTTAATAAAGTGAAAATTAAGAAAATGCCAGAGAGGTGAATTCTGTAGGTGTTAGTGGGCTCCTGTTCAGTCCTCAGCACCATTAAAGAAACTCTGCATGTCATCTGAGAGATGAAGGTCAGGAACTGCTTTAAAGTCACAAAATAGCGCAAATAACTGGCCTGGAAATAGGCAGTTGATTGAAGCCTGATTACTTACCTGTTGTGAACTGGAAGACCTAAAAAAGAAAAATCACGGTTCCACCAAACATGTTCAGTGTTTGGATCCTCGAACACAAGTAAACCCAGCTCTGGGCTGTGTTCTGTTCCCCTCCTGCCTCAAAGCACCGTGCTCTGGGGCCTTGTGCACACACCCCGTGTGCACCCAGAGCTCTCCAGGCTGGGATAATGAGCCCAGTTCTGCCCCAGCACGTGGCCATGTGTGAGCACAGACGGATCGTTTGCATCTTCAGTGGAGACTGAGACCTGCCAGTCCAGCTCCCAGCCATTCCCGGGGTGCTTCGTTGGTATTTATTAGTATGAAGAGTAAAGCTTGCAAACACCCAAAGAAGCACGCAGCCAGGAAACGTAATGCGAGGCTTCTGGCATGGTTTCAGCAGGTCCTGTTTGAAATGGGGACTTCTAAAAAACAACCTTGTGCCACAGTCTGTCACATATAAATGTGATCCAAGGACCTGGCCCTGCACACCATGTCCAGAGGCTCAGACTCCCCTGGGACAAGGCAGTACCAAGACCCGCAACGAGCAGAGCTATTTGCACGATCAAGGGCTCTGTGGATGGAAAATGGTTTGCAGGACCAAGAACTAAGGGGGTTATTAAGCAGTGCCAGCTGCAGGGAGTGGCAGTGGCAGGACAGACTGAGAACACCAGGGAAAACGAACCACAGACTGGCTTGGAACTTCTCCTGGCAACGGGAGCACATCGGGCACCCCATGGCTGGGCTGGGGGCACCCCATGGCTGGGCTGGGCTTCCAGCACTGGGACGTCCTCTATGAGCCCTGCACGTGTGGGGTGCCAGAGGCTGGCTCAGTGCTCCACCCCAAGGAATTGTCTCCATCCCTGGGAACCTCACCAGGAGCTGCAGGGGCTGTGGAGCAGCTGGGGTTGGAGCTGCACAGCCCCAAAGCAGCTGAGTGTCACCATAAACACACTGACAGTGCAGCTCCCAGCTGCCTTTATAAATCTCTGAGGTTCACACAGTAAGAAATGCTGCAGAGCCAAAATGTCCCTTTTCTGAAGATTAATCACACAATTATAATGTCCCTTCCTAGAAAATCTTAACCAAGTCTGGCAAAAGTACGGTTTGAAATGTGGTTTCTAGTAAGACATGATCGTAGTTTTATTTATAAAGAGCACGGTCCATGCTGAAGAGCTTAATAAAAACCACATTAAAATACAGTAAAAACTTAATACAAGCTCAATTCCTTCCTATCTAAGTAAATACATCTGAAAAAAGGGAGTGCAAAAAGAGACAAGTAACATTTGTATTAGTAAAATCAAGAAAAACAATTATTTTAAACAGTCCTCCCTGCTCAGTTTGAAATCAAATATATCCTTGGAATACTTAAACAACAAATGCTTTGTGCGTGAATTTATGTAATATATCCATGGCGCTGTGTAATTAAAAAGTCAGACAATAAATTGTAAATAAATAAATGCACTTTGTATTTCTAAACACACATGTGTGATCATTTACAGCTTTGAGCCCCAGCGTGAGCTCCCAGAAATGAAATTCAGACACAAACGTAGAAAAATGTGTGTTTTTCCTCCTGATTGCAGCATTTAAATTACAATTCTGTCCCTGTGAATGGGCTATTTATAAACTGGGACAATTAAACAGCATTATTTCCTGTCTCTTCTTGACAAAGTTTGGGGAAGGATGATGCTGGCTCCTTCCTCAGGAAGGCACCTGAATTAAAATGCCAGGGCTGTTCCTCACAGCAGCAAAGTCCTTCCCTGGTAATGAGTAATGAGGGATGTCTTCCCACTGCTGGGGAAGGGAATGAGTCATTGTGGAGCTGATTGTTGTGAGGAAATGCAAAGGGGGAAAGGGAACCTTCCAGAAGGCACTGACACCCATCCCAGCACTTACCCAGTTACACCTTTCCAGGAGACAGCCGGGACATGGGGATGGGGCCACAATTTTGTGGCACTTCGTATTACTCCAAGTTAATTCTCGTGGGAGATCTCAGGTTTGGAGGCTCCCACACATGCTGCACTGCGAGCGTAAGTGAGGAGGTGGAACTGCAGCTGGACGTGCATGCCCTGGGGAGCTGTGCTAGAAAAAGCACCTTAATTCCACAACTGCCTCCCCTGCCAGTGTGTGGAGGACAGTCCTTCCCTCCCAGTTACTCCACAGCTGGAGCCAGGGAAGCAGGAGGCTTCTGTAAGGTGAAACGCTAATATTTACTTTGGAACCTGCTGATGAACATTTCTGATAAGCAATTAGCTTTCAACTTCCAGAGCTATAGAAAGCACTGAGGTTGACACACCTCTGTGTTATCCGGCGTTGCAACCACGGACTCCCAATTCACGAGCGAAATGCTGGTTCCACAAGCATGATACAGAAATTAGAAAGACAACCATCAGAAGAAGAAGCCCTTGAAGCTGCAGGAATCAGTTCTATACATAAGCTCTACTGCCTGGATACCAGGGAATTATCTTCCAGCCTGAGGCTGTGGTTCACAATTGCAGGCACCGGTATAAAATTACACTTCCAAGACCTTCTTACACAACGTTCTGGGGGTGAATTGCAAATGAAATTCACCTAACTTCTACGGAATTGTAGTTATCCACCGGGTGTGGGCAAGGGACGTGCCCTCTGGCAGTAATGCAGAGCCCACGGTGGCTCCAGTGCAGCCAGTGGCACAGCAGCCCCAGTCCCTGCCTGTGCCAGTGTGCCTTTGGGCGCTGCATTTCTGCAAACACTGCCCGCTCTCCAGGGGCACTTCCACCGCCTCCTCTGCCCTGCCCTGCAGTGCTGGGAGTGCCCTGCCTGCCCCCTCCCCACGCCACCCTCCTCTGCACACACAGAGGGCAGGAACACCAGCCCCAAGGGCCCGAATTGCTGTGGGACACACGCCCTGGGCTGAACTTCACCGCCCGGAGCAGCCAGAGCAGAGCTGTGCTGAGGGACAGCTCCATGGGACAGCTCCTCCCCAGGGCTTCTCCCCCAGGCCCTTCCAGGACAGTTTACCACCATGTGGCCAAGGGACATGGAGAGTATCCAGTGAAACTCCAGCCAAGGGGTTGTGCAAACTTCCAAAGTGGAGCTGCAGATGGAAACTTGGCAAAGGACAGCAACAGGGACAGAGAAAGGGGAGGAAGAGAATGGCTTGGGTTCGAAGAGACTTCAAAGCCCATCCACTGCCACCCCCTGCCATGGGCAGGGACACCTCCCACCAGCCCAGGTTGCTCCAAGCCCCGTCCAGCCTGGCCTTGGGCACTTCCAGGGATCCAGGGGCAGCCACAGCTTCTCTGCCCAACCTGTGCCAGAGCCTGCCCACCCTGCCAGCCACGAATTCCTTCCCAATATCCCATCCATACCTGCCTTCTGGCAGTGGGAAGCCATTCCCTGTGTCCTGTCCCTCCATCCCTTGTCCCCAGTCCCTCTCCAGCTCTCCTGGAGCCCCTTTAGGCTCTGGAAGGGGCTCTCAGGTCTCCCTGGAGCCTTCTCTTCTCCCCCAGCTCTCCCAGCCTGGCTCCAGAGTAGAGTGGCTCCAGCCCTTGAATGAACTTTGTGTCTGTCAAGAGCACTGGCTGATGGAAACTCACCAAGTAACACATGTTTTATCCCAATAATATAAATCACATCTTACAGTCCAGCTCTGCTGCAGAGTGGCCAGAGAGGTGGGGGTCTGGTGTCTCAGTGCCATAGGTTTGCATGGAGCAGCTCCAATTTGCACCAGATGAAGTTGGTTCTTTGTATTAAAATTTACAAATCAAGCTGGGATGGATTAAGCGAAACATCCCCAGAACCATGAGGAAAAGGAGCAAGAAAAAGGACAAAAGCCCTCCAAGCCATACAACTGGGACGTGAGGCATCTACTGAAGAGCTCCTTCATAGGCTGCTTCCATGAATAATCTTCAGTGGCTGCAAGAAAGTTTGTCAAACTCATGCAGATTTAGTGCTGCCTGTAAATGCATCACACTGAAGGATTTTGGAGGGTGAGATTCCTGAAAGCTAGGCAGAAGTAGAATTCCTTTTCTTCCCTCTCCAGCTTCCTCCTGCAACCACACTCGTGCCTGGGGATTACGTCTGTGGCTCTTAATAAGGCCTGCCATTGTTTCCCTGCCGCGTGTCTGGGTAGCTGGAAACTAATACTCCAAACACAATAGAAGGGCAAAACTGGCTGGGATAAATGAGAACCAGTGGCCTATTTTGGCCCACTGCTGTCCCCCTGGCAGCAGCCTCTGCAGCAGTGCCCCTGTGCTGCCCAGCAGCTCGTTATGTTTCAGGGCTGGAGGAATTTGATAAATTATACGATGTAGCTCCCTTCCCCCCATGTACTTTAATTTTCCATCTACCAGCCTATAACTGTAATTATTCCTCTGAATAAGATCTTCGGGTTTTTTTATTTTGTTCCCCTCAATAGTCCCAATCTAAAGACAGATGCAACATCAATTAGGGATGACAGGGACGATTTCAGCAGACGTTTGAATCCAACACAAACATTGTGCTCTCCTCCACCTGTCTTTCAACATGACATGAAGTCATAATAATCTCTTATTTCTGGCATTTGAATAGCTTTGGGAAGAACTGCTTTTCATGCAAAAATAGGCTCTGGATTTGGCAGGCAATGCCATGGAGGTCTGAGTTTGGTGAGTCACGCTGGGCTGTGATCTCTGACCTTTGAACCTTGTTCCCTTCTCCTTCCCCAGTACTCACTGCTGTGATATTTAAGCTGCCCCTATAAATTCTATTTAAATCAGCTGTGTATTTCAGATTAGATCCACGTGCTTTGCTATTTTGCTGCTTCAGTCTATAAAAGGTAGCAGAAAATCCAATAAGAACATAAGAAAGGCCTGCCCAAGCCACGATCAGCTGCTCAGAGCTGTTATGACAACGCACCAACAAGAGTTCACAAAGAATTCTTGATGCTTTTCCACCACTTTCTGCATCTTTATATTTATTCCTACCTGAGGCAAACCCTGAAGTATTTGACTCAGATCCAGTCGGAAGCACCACAGCTCAATTCCTGACAGCTCAGCATTTAAGAATGCTGAAGAATGAGAAAATCAGTGTGGGGAGGGCAGCAGATAGAAGAAAACATAAAGGGATCTCTCATAAAATTAAATGGAAACATTAAGAACTGGTGGCTGCTCATCCAGTCTGCAAATAAGCTATTTCTGTTTTTATATAGTGAAGCTACTCACCAGAGATAACAGCAGCCACACTCACATTATCTGTGAACTTCTGTGGTGTTCTCAAATGCTTTTTTGACTGATTTTCCCCCAAACTGGTGTCACGGAGCCCTTCCCACCCTCACTAAGCACCGCTCACCGCTGGGCTTTGGAGGGGCTATCAGCCCATCAGTCCAAATGAAAGCTCTGTGATCTGGTCCTAAATAATGAAGAACGAGCCCTCCCCTGCAGCCAGTGAAAAATTGCCCGTTGTCCCCTCTCTCATCTCTGCACGGGCGATTTATGCACCCATTAAGGTCAGTGTTCCCTGCAGGTAACACACTCAGAGCTGATGCAGCTCCCTGCAGCCCCCATCGCACCCCGAGTTTGAATCACCCGGGGAAATCCAGACACGAACCACCCACGCTGGGGAATTTATGCTCTAGAAGCTTTTGGGCAAGAGGCCTCCCTGCCAAGGAGTGGGGTGAGCCCAACTGTTTGCCCCAGGGTACTCTCCGGGGTGCAGTGCTGCACGAGGGGCAGCCCCCAAGAGGATGGTGCTAAAAGGAGCCAAGCCCTACGGAGCCCTCCTGCACCCTCACAGCGATCCCTTCCCACTCCTCACGTGCTGGCCATGGTTTCAGGCCAGGGAAGATCCAAGCAGACCGGCACTGTTTTCCTGGCTGAAATGTTTGAGCCCCAGGCTAAGCCATGAGTGAAGAGCAGCTTAGCAAGAGCTGGTGTGCAACCCAAGACTTTTGTGTTCAGCGACTGAAACTCGACCTTTTCTCCGTGGGGGAGAAAGGGAGGAAGACATTAACCTATGTCTGTCACTGCAAACTCTTTCACCACTAACATATATGCAGATATGAAAAACAGAATCATAGAATTCCAGAGTGGTTTGGGTGGGAAGGGACCATCAAGCTCATGTCATTCCATCCCCTGCCATGGCAGGGACACCTTCCACCAGCCCAGGTGGCTCCAGCCTGGCCTTGGGCACTCCCAGGGATCCAGGGGCAGCCACAGCTTCTCTGGGCACCCTGTGCCAGGGCCTGCCCACCCTCCCAGGGGAGAGGGTGTAAGGAATTTTTCCATTTTTTCTAATATGCCATCTAAGCCCCCTGTCCTGTCCCTACGTGCTCCTGTAAACAGTCTCTCTTCACTATATATGTATATATATATAATCTCCCCACTTTAGCTTGCAGGCTATTTACTGAGTGCTCTTCCCTCTCCCCTTCACACAGAGCAAGCCAAACATCCAGGATTTGCTCTGCTGAAATGTGCACAAACAATTTTTCACCGTTTCTCGCCCACATTTATTTATAGGTGACTATTGTACACACAGCCAAGCTTATATATAGAATGGCTCCATGTTAGAATGGGAAAGGGTTGGGTATCTCCAGCATGGAGCTTCTCGTTTTTAGATCCCATTAAATTAGCATCACCCAGGATGCCATCCAAGCTACATCTTCTCTCATCACTTTGAAAGCTGTCCTTTAATAAGCGAAAATAAACCCAAAAATAAATACAAAGATGAGTGAACTTGTACATCTCCTGTGTTTGTGAGACTAATACTGCAATGATTTGCATACATGCTGAAGTTCAGCAGTAGCCTTACTGCAGATGCTAATTATAGGCGAAGGGTCTGATCCAACTCCCACTGAATGAGTGGCAAAAATCCAAGTGATTTCACAAAAGGTGAAATATATTCAGTCTGGCACAGGACAAACCCAACCAAACCTCACAGAGATGAGAATCAGGAGCCCCCCAGACATCTGCCACGGAAGGCACAGATATAATTAATGTCAGGACATCAATGCACTCTTTGATATAACTTCATAATTCATATTTTTGAAAATTAGCCCTATATCAGCAAGAACCATCCTTAAAGGCTCCTGTCAAAGAGGGAATTTTTAAGCACAGCCTGACATTAAAATCTTATCAACTCACTTGAAATTAAGTCAATGAAAAATTAAAGCTAATTTCTAATAAGCTTATCTTACATTCATAGACTAAAGGGCACTTGTCGAATCCAGAGAGTAAGCACACCTTTTCATATGGAAAAGATTCCCACTCGGGGAAGGCAGAGGCCAGAAGAGGGGCTAAAACGCACCACTGGAGACTGACTCTAGAAATTTCTAGTTTTCCTGTCTGTTCAAAGCTAATGTAAGGATACAGAATAATCACAGAAATAAATTATTAATCTAAAAATCTGGGATAAGACTGCCAAAAGTGATAAATGCAAAATATGGTGCAGATAATGGGATTAGACATCTAGAAAATGCATGTTTAATAGGAACTTACTATTGCTCCATTCTGATATTTTAAGCTCTGTGTTACAAACCAATGGTATGAAACAGTCTAATGTAAAAAAAAAAAAAAGGCAACCCACGACACTGTGAATTCTAAAATCCTGTGGATCTTCAGCTAAAAAAACCCTGTAGGTGCATGAAACAAGTTCTAGATTTTTTTTTTTCTGGCTTTAAATATGCATGGAAAAGTCAGCTCCCAATTATATCAACATACTCTGGGTTGATCTACTAATGACAAGAGAATTATTTGGGTTTCAGCCTAGCACAGCTGAGGACAGGAGCTGGCCCTAGGAGTATAAACTGGAAGAAAAGTCATATTAATGCAAACAAAATGCATTTTACAGGAAGGATTTTTTTTCTTCAAATGTTTTTCACCTTCTTGCAAAGAACTCAGAGAAACCGAAGCTGAAAACACCTCAGAGCTCCCCGTCAAAGTGGTCACTGTGCCTTTAAAATTCAAAAAGGCTTCCCTTGAGTACCAGGCTGATGAGTTTTCCTGAATTAATGTGTCCACAGGAGGGAAGAGACATGTTCTGCGTTTGAGTGGCAGTGCAGATGCCCCTGGCAGCCTGCAAATGCTGCCCCCCTCGGGGCTCCCCTGCTCTGAGCCCAGTGACACCAGTGACACCAGTGACCCCCTTCCAGCACCAGCCCTGGGATGCTGCAGCTCCACACCCCGCAGCTGCTGGGCTGCACATCTGGGCACGGGAAGACACAATTAGGGCCGGTGTTCCTGGCAACCCGTGGAATTATTGAGGGTGTAAAGGACAGGGAAATATGTATTTTGATTTCCTGTATGTACCAGCAAAGGGGGAGCTGCTCCTGTGAGGCACGAGCCAAGCCTGAAGGGGAAAAGCCCCAGGGCAACAACAAGATGTTTGTTCCTCAGCACAGATCATTTTCATACCTGTGTTTGCCGTCCTGATTAATTAAGGGAAATCCATGAGGGCTTCTCTTACAATTAACCATGGGATGCACCCTTTTATGTTCTCTATCTCAGAGCTACAGGGCCACTCCACTTCCCCCACACATCTTTGGGATGTTAAAATAAACTGAATAAACTTTGGCTGCAGAGAAGCCTCTGAATAAGCAGCTCAGTGGATAACCAAGATAGCATCTGCAGAACCAGAGCACCAGACAAAGAGAGGGAGGCAGAACAAGATGCAGATAAGAGAGCATTTCAGATTAAAGGAATTCAGATAAACAGGATTTAAACTGACCTTAACGTTCTGAGGAAGGGAATATATCCCCCTGCAGATCGCCTCCCACTTAATCCCCTGTGAGAAGCCCTTCCTGGTACCAAACCTGCTGCCAGTGGGCACCTCGAGGAGGGTGGACCCAGCCGGAGGGTTTGCAGCTCATCCTGCACAGCCCCCACGGCTTGGCTGGAGCTGTCACCTCCAGAGCCACCAGCACTGCCCCCACCACAGGAACACTGTCATCTGTGTCCTCCCTGCTCACCCCGAGCCCACCAGGGCAGCGGGTCCTGTGCTGTCCTGGGTCAGGTTAGTTATTGAGTAAGAGGAGTCCAATTGATATTTATGACCTTCTCCTTGTCACTGAGCATCCAGGAGAGGAGGCTGCACCTCACAAAGATGAGACAGCTGCCTCCTTCTCCAGGACTCATCTACCTCTAGGACTCTGCTGCATCTCCAGGACTCATCTACATCTCCAGGACCTGCCTGCTTGCAAAGCCCTTTCAGGAGCTGCTCCACCACACATCACTTCTGTGCTTCCACTCCCTCTATGTATTCTGTGTATGCAGGATCCCTAATTAACCACATGCAATTAGCACCGTAGCACTCCAATTTCAAGCGTTTTGCCTTTACCCTAAACGCACACAAAGGAACACCTCTGCCCCAGCTGAGTGGTGTGCTGGGAGCTCTGAGCACACACACAGGTGCAGGCACACAAGTGTCTGTGTGTAAAACACACGGCAGGGCCGAGTGAGAGACAGCTTATTAATCTCCAGGAAACAGTCTGATCAGGCAGGACTCGATCCCCTGAGGGCTGCACTTCTCCCTTTTAACCCAGCAGCAGACAGGAACACCTCTCCTCTGGATCTCCAGTCTGTATGGTGAGGTTACACAGAAGCAGACTGGTGCAGCTGGAGAACTCCATCCAGAGCAAGGCTGAGCCCTGGGTGTTGCTGCATCCCACATTCCCTTCGTGTGGAGGGAAGTCAGCCCTGCATCCCGTCAGCAGGTCACAGACCCCATTTTGGCCAACATTTGAACAAGTTTCACTTTGTTTGCACCACATTTTTCCAGCGTGGGTTTTGACTTTCAAGCACCCGTGTCCTGCTTGCCATGCCGCCTCCCGAGCCATTCGTGGTGCCACGTGCCCGTGTGCTGGGCTGGGTGACTTTCAGCAACAGCACCAGGCTCACCCATCCCTAGAGCTGGTCTGGTCCCTGCCTCTGGCTGCACACTGCAGTTCCCCAGGGACTCCAGGGAAAGGGAACCTGCACGGCTCAGAGCAGCCTGTTGCCACTGTGCTTATTTATGCATCCAGCTGGTTCGCACAGCTTTGTGATCTGCTGGCTGATATGTGGGGATCTCTCTATCATCTTCCCATCTGCCAGGTACACTCAGCTCCTGAAAATTACCTTCCCCCAGCTGGCACTCACAGAAGGTCACTGTCCTCAAAAACAGCCCTGATGGGTGGCAGCCATGGCACAGTAAGAGGATGGTGCTGTTAACTTACACTGTGTGCCACTCTTGACATGCCTCTTCCCTTCCCCGTCCTCCTCCGTGCCCTTACCATCTATCAGTCCCTGAAGGTTTGTATGAGGAACATCTTGAAACCACTTTAAAGAAAATGGGTTCAATCTTCCCCTTGATCTTTACATAAAACACCGACATCAAGAGGGAGTCCCAGGCCTGGGATGAACACACGGAATATGCTGTTTGCAGATGAGGTTTGGTGGCTATTAGGATCAGAAAGCCATGTGAGTTCTCTGTTTGGTGTGAGTGGGCAGGAAAACCGTCAGATGTTCCATGATCCTGAACTTTTCTGATCTTTTTCAGGCCATGCCTAATTAGTACCAAATCCAGAAAGCAAAAATCTCAGCCTGAATTATTTATCGCCTCGTATTTATGAAATGCACCGCAATACACATCATGGCCCAGTTCACAACAACTACAGATAAGATTAATCTTTCACTGATGCCATACTCCTTAATATGAAAATATAATTATCTAGCTGAAGAGTTTCTTAAATTACATACTTTCAAACTAGTATGAGCAGAATTTATCCCTGTGTTTGGTGCTAAGCCAAGTGGAAAAAACATTGGAAGCAGAATTGACAAAACACATGTTGGCTCTGTCTATCAACATTTCCACCTTACACGGCCCTGTCAACATCTCAGCTCCAACCTGGGCTTGAATATCAACATATTTGCCTCCCTGAAATGCGATCCTGAAGGAGGAGTTCCAGAACTGCAGGGGCACACTGAAGGATAAAGTGCTTAGGTTGCAGCTAATCCCTGCAAGGTAATATACATTTATCTTGCCCAATATGGAAATTAAAAGAAGAAAGACATCAGAAATCACTCGTACCTTTCCTCAGAGTAATCAGAACTAAATTAAATGAACCTGAAGTTCATTTACAGGTGTGCATGGCAGTAAGCACAAAGCATTGGTTGCAAATGGCTTTGAGAAAAAGCCCCACCTTCAGTATTTGCACAGCCTGCAAAGTTCCTTCCTTGCAGTTTCCTCTGGACTGCTCCATCCAGAAGGATGTGCAAGACATTTTTAGAGTAAGTGTGTATAAACATCTCCCTTCAATTTACTGTACTTTTGAAAACCATTTTCTCCCTTGCAGAAACTCCCAGTGACCACAGGAAAGCCCACCAGCTATTAGTGAGCTTAGGAAATGGATTTTCTTGGGGCAAAATGCCCTTTCCAGGGATACCTGCCCAGTATCTTTGAAAAGTAGCTTTGTTGTAAGCAATGTGTAGAACTCCCTATTTTTACATTTTATTTAATTCTTAAAGGATTATTTCCATTCTATGTTCCAGGCATAATTTCAGTGCTCTTGCTTTGTGCTGCTGGGAGCTGAGTGTGTGTCCTCCCCACCAGAAACAGCAGGCGTGCATTGCTTGAAGGCACAAAACAGGGGCAAAGGGGACAGGACCCCAAATGCTGACTGCCTGATCAGCCTGCCCTGCTCCACACATTCCTTCAACTTGTTGGAAAAACAATTAAGTTTTCCAAATGACTTGCTGGTAATACAAATGCACATTGACTGTCAGTGCCACTGGTGGTTCTGCAGTTGTGGCAAGAAGAGACCTTTACCTCCCCCAGGGCCCTGATGGGGAGCAGAGGGACATGAACCAGCACTTCAGGCAGCCACGTGTGAAACACTGGGTGGGTCAATAACCTGCCCCCTGTGCTGTTGTGTCAGCTGGCAAAGACACCCTCAGGTGGAGTCAAGCGCAGGTCTGATGACAGTGAGATCTCCAGCCTGGACTCTCCCACCCCACTGAATATTGTCCCCTGCTGCTGTGTCACCACCAGAGCTCTGTGAGGCACTGCCTGCTCTCTGCTCCTGCCCTTCCGTGGGGCAGGGAGCAGAGGGGGACAGTGGGAATCTGAGTGCTGTGTGATGGAGCAGCTGTACTGGCTCTCAGCACTCCGAAAAGCCCTCTCTGCACCCGCAGGATGAGGGTCCCAGGATGTGTCACCACCCCACAGCTGCACCCCTGTGGAAAGGGCTGTTCAAGGAGAAAAGCTCTGCAGGGCTTCCAGCTGATCTGCATTCCTCCTGAGGATGCTTTTCCAGAAGGCTAACATCTGGCTCCAGGTTTGGAGCCATCCTTGATTCATCTGAATACAAATTTAATGAATGCCAATTATCATCACCATCACAAGTGATTTAAATATGGGCAAGTTCAGCTGATCTTGTCTCAATCTATTATTTAAAAGTTTGCAGTCACAAGTCCAGTGCTATAACCAATGCAATGGTGAAGCAAAACAACCCAACAAAATCCCCCAAACCAACAAATCCCCCAAGGTTTCCAAAGGTAATCCTTCATTTTACCTGTCCAGCCTGCAAGGCAGCAGCAGTAGCCAGTGACAGGATCACACCCATCTGCGTGGTTACAGTCACAACGCTCACTGCAATTAAGACCATATGTCCCATCCTTCAAAAATATAAAGAAAAAAAGGCACTCAGTAATCAGTTTTTGGTTCTGAAATGTGCAAAATCATCTATCATGTCCCCCTTAATGCTGAGTCGCATTTTTTAAATTAACATACAGAGAAGATAGAAACTCAGTGCCTAATGTTTCTATATGGAACCAAATGAAGAATCACTTTAAAAAATGATGCTCAAGAAAATGCAGATAACACAGCAACAGCTCTGATAAAATATAACGCAAAGTATAATACATCTACTCAACTGCTACAACCCCAATCTGTTATTTACACGTGGTTTCCTTCAGACATCCCCAGACAAAATGAGATGCTGCCCCTGCTCTGTGCTCAGCAGAGCCACGTGGGCTGTGGCTTAAGGGAGGTGCAAGAGCACCCCAGCTGTCCTCAGGGGCAGGGCTGGGCACAGAACTCTGTACTCACAGGGCAGGGCTGCTCACAGAACTCCCCCTGCCAGCCCGGGGAGCAGAGGCAGAAGCCGTCGGCCGGCCTGCAGGCAGCTCCGTTGGTGCAGGAACACGTCTGGTTACAGTTCAGACCCCAGCTTCCACTGGAACATGGAATAGAGCAGTCCACTCCTTGCCACCCTAAAGAAACAGGTGAGAGAAGCAGCATTTGGGATGTTTTCATGACAAACAGGTGAGGTTGAGACAGCAAGAAAGACAGCTGCAGCTGTTCAGTTCTACGAGCAGCTTCTTGGTGAAAATGAAGACCGTCTCGGGGTCCAAGACTGACCCTTCCACTCTGACCTCCCAGCTTCTGTCCGTGCAGAGGGGGTGCTGGTATCAGGGTGTTGGCTGTTCACAGATGGAGGTCTCGGGTGCCTCTCTGGGAGCTCTGGGGCAGCACAAGAGACTGTGCTGCCTGTCAGGCTGGACACCTGCTGACACACAGGGATGCAAGAAACTTGCCATTTGATGCTGCCTGTTTCTTGCCTCCTAGTTTTATTTTTTTTGACAACGCTACTTAATCTAAAGCAGCTATTACACCTAAAAAAAGACTAAGGCCATCATTTCTAGCCATTAAGGCTCAAATCTTAACTACCAGCCACACAATGACTTTCATTACACTGCAGCTGTATGTAATGGAGTTGAGCAGTAACTCATGGTTTATAATCCCTCATTAAATGGGGTTCTACAGTGATCCATTAATTCATGTCTGAAATGCCAGATTTTATCGTTATTTGCCTCACTTCTGTTTTAGGGCTTGTGTGTGTCAGCCAGGCACAGCTCCTGTTGGGATCTGGGGGAGCACAAGAGACCCCGTGCGTGGAGCAGTGCAGGATTTCTGGATGGGCACATGGGCCGTGCTCATCACCAAGCACACGAGGGGATCGTGTGGGAAGAAAAGGGGTCAGTGTTGCAGAGAGACTGAAGCAGGTAAGACTGCCTGTTTCCCCAGGCTGGCTCAGGAGACAGCAGGGACCTGCACGTGGCTGGGGTGTCCCAGGGCCCACCCCACAGCCCACAGGGCTGGCATGGGGGCAGCCAGGAGCCCAGAGCAGCAGCAGTGGGGCAGCCCAAGGCTCAGAGGAGCAGGCGGTGTGCAGGTCAGTCAGCTCTGGTGAGGATCCACAGCGCTGGGCACAGCCCAGAGCAATGGCATGGAGAAACCACTTCCGCTCCCGTGCCCAGTGTGTCACGGAGGGAGAACAGGGGCTTTGGAACCCTGGAGAGACAGGGCAGCCAAGGGGAGAAAACCCTGCGAGAACGTGGGGCTTGCTTTGTGTTTCCTCTGCGGAGGAGCCCGGCCCTGCCAGCACCCCGAGCGCCGTGCGGCTCCCGCAGCAGCGCAGGGAAGTCTGGCCCCGGTGCCGGGCAGAGACAAAGCGCCCAGCCAAGCCCCTGCTGAGTTTGGACTCGGGCAGACAGGAAAACAGCGGAGTCAGTGACCGCAGAGCGGTGCCACGCTAGAAGGGCAGAGGGAGGCACCGATGCCAAGGCGCGGAGAAGCGCTAACCAGCTGCGCTCACCTTCCCTGCAGTCGCACAGCCCGTCCACGGGCGAACAGGCTCCGTCGTTCTGGCAGCTGCACAGCGAGGAGCAGTTGGTCCCGTAGGTTCCCGGCGCGCAGGTGATGCTGCAGTCCTCTCCCTGCAAACCACAGACAGACAGTCACCCGCGGCAACCCGGGCTGCGGGCAATTCCCATCTCGGCGCAGGGGGGCTTGTCTCCCTCCACGCACAGAGCAGAGAGTTGATTGCTGAGTCTTCGGCACTTGAGCAGTCACCGCTGCTTCCCGTGATTATGATGCAATTAGTGCTTTGATTGACTTGGAGGAAAGGGACAAGTTTCTGGCATTGGTTCAGCAGGAGGTGGGGAAGCTACAAAAACAAACCTCCTAGAACAGATGTTAGATCATTAAGCAAAACATCACTTACGAAACACTAATCACAAAATATACAGTCTGAGACCGTGCAAAGATTGCCCTGCGTTTCTGGGGAAATATATTCCAAGAGCAGGGTTGTTAAAAAGCTCAAGGATCTCGTACGTGCTCGTCTTCCTCAGATTGGCAGAGGGGAAAAGGACATGGCAGGTGCATCAGGGCTTTCTGATGCATTGCTGGTACCTGCATTTGTTTTCAATTAATTTGCATGAGATTGGGACTTTAGAAAGGTTGAACAGGAGTGATGTGCCTGTCAGAGAGAGCAGGCACACAGCAGAACACGTTTCTGCTTTAGGTGTGGGGAAAGGGGGGGAGAGAAGAGTAAATACTTACATTTTACAGAAATACAGAACATTTCAACACCACACTCTGGTAAACTGTACCCACTGAGCTGCCTATGTGGTTGTAAGGGGAGACACAGTTCTTACCAATACTGTTGATCTGATACAACAAGGGAATTAAAATGTGAGCACAATGAAGTTTAAAGGAATTGTGGTTTAACCTCACTAATTGAAGTTCAAACCTTACTAAACTTCCCGAGTCCCACGGCTGGGTCTGCACACATTATCATATACAAGGTATTTTTTCTTGTGTGTAGTCCTTATTGCACATCACAGATTAGCTCCTGAATTTACTACTTCAGTGAGTCACTCTTTAATAATTTAGCTCTATGTCAGAGAAAGAGAACCCACTCCAAGTCCAGAAGTAACTACATTGCATGGTGTGACCTATACCATAGCTCAGGGGAAAAGATATTGGTCAAATGCATTTCTGCAGGTGAGAGGCTTCGCTGTCTGATAGCAGGATCCATTTATCAGGAGATAAATGCACACCATGGCAGCTTCCCTGTGTCGTGGCAAGGACCTCCAGGAGCCTGTATATCTCACATCACACACCCAGACACTGAAAGGAAATATGAACAGATTTCTGAGCACCATAAACCCCCCGATGCTTTCTATAGCAGCTCTGCCTCACGCCAGAGTGACTCATCCCACTTCACACTAAAAACTTTGGGGCTGGGGGAAGCAGAGGAAACAGTTAAAATATGTGCTGCTCACAAGTAAATCCTGCAAGCCCCTGACTTTTGAGTGAAGGCAGGGTTTGTAAAGATGCTATCTTTGACCTTGGTGGAGTAAAACAAGTTCCCCTGAAAAGGCCTGGCAGGGAAAGATGCTGCCTTGACAGGCAGCAAATCCAAAGCACGCTGCCCCTCATTACCCTGCCAGCATGCCTGTGGAATGAGCTCCAGGACCCCGGGCTGGCAGAGGGGCACTCAGTCTCCACGCCTAATCAATCCTCTGCCTTTCTCCTGCCTGTGACAATTAGACAGCCAATTAGTGCCACTTAGGAACCCGGACCGTGTGTGAGTGAAACTCCCGACTCATTGCACGTACCACGACGCAGGACTGCTGGTACTGCCAATAATTTCTATGACAACTGACCTTATCTGGATGGGAACTAGTGATCCAGAAGCGAGAGAAAATTCCTTTGAAAAGGGAAGTGGAGCAGGGTAACGTGGGGCTAAAACATCCCCTTGGGAAGCAGGTTAACTAAGCACAGACTCATCAAGGTTGGAAGGGACCTTGAAGACCATGGAGTCCAACCACCAGCCGTACCCCCGCGTACATCCAGACACCTCTAAAAATCCCCTGGGCCAGGGCTGGAGAAGGCAGGGGCACTGCAGTCCTCAGCTGACGTCCTGTGACTGCAGAGCAGCTCGTGCTGGGGGTCAGCTCTGCCCGGCCATGGCCCAGCTGCAGTGCGTTCACTGGCTTCCCATGGGCAGACACAGACACAGACAGCACTTGGGTGTCCCAAAGGGAAGGGACACAAGGCCCTGAGAGGAGGTTGTGGTGAGGTGGGAGTTAGTGTCTTCTCCCAGAGGACAAGTGACAGGACAGTAATGGGAGGTTTAGATCAGATATTAGCAAAGATTTCTGCACAGAAAGGGGTGGCACAGGCTGCCCAGGGCAGTGGGGCAATCACCACCCCTGGAAGTCTTCAGCAAACATGTGGATGTGGCACTTGAGGACACGGCTTAGGGGTGGGCACAGCGGTGGTGCTGGGTGGACAGTGGGGGCCTCAGAGGTCTTTTCCAACCTTAGAGATGATTCTGTGATTCCTACAAGCTGTTCCATCTGAATTCACCACGGCTTTGAGTGCTGCATTCGCTTTAATGTGCTTTACCTTCTGGACTGAGAGAGGCTGGGCATTCTGGCTGCCCACCACCTACACACTTCCTTGGCAAACAAACCTAACCTGAAAAACCACCTGGCTTAATGAGATTTCTATCCCCAGGTTTGACAAGCGAGACCTTCAGAGCTCTCTGAGTGACAACTGCCAAATACACTTAAATTCTTAATTACATAAGAGGAAAATGCACTTGAACTATAGCACTGGCTCTAAGATTTTATTAATTATAAATGCACACCCTGTTATTAACATTTTGAACTTGATTTGGGAGAGTGACCTCTGAAATGAAATGCATTCAGGTACTGTTAGAGATATGTAAATTCTCCCTCCCTCTCACCTGCCCAAGTGGATAATGCTGCCGTACAAGTCTATCCAGCTGTTAATGAGTTACATATTCTAATAAACTGATTTCAAATGTGGTGTATTGAATCTTCACTCTGGCAATATGGTACTTTATATTTCTATCCTATTTAGTAAAATTAATCAACAGCTGTGCTCCTTATGTTGATTATTCTTTTTTTCCTATTAAGATCAGGAGGTTAATGAGGACAGTGGAATGCCTGGATGTGGTATCCCTGCTAGGAAGGAGAAGCTAATTCAATCAAACAGACACCCCTGAAAATGTTAAAGTTGTATTAAGAAATGGAGCTATAAATAGCTTGGTATTTTACATCTCCATTTTCCAAGTCACGATGACCCATATGGACACCACAGACTTTCAAAAGGGCTTCATTTTCCTCATCATTTTCACGCAGAAGACTCAGTCTATCCAAACACACCCCTGATATCTATCCAATGTACTATTTTTAATTCTAGGGGTCGCATCTCCGTGAGGAACAGCTCACTCCTGTCCCCTGCCCTGCATCCCACACCTCCCAACGCGGGAGATGCCACCAAGGCCGGGGTGTCCCACATCTGCTCAGCAGGTAACACCAGTGAGCCTCCGTCTGTTTGAAACCCAGGCCTGACGGGAGCACCTCGATCCCTGTGGCCCTGAAGGTGACCCCAAAGTCCCCTTTACATCAGGATGGACGGGGGCAGGATGGACGCAGCCCGTCTCCAGCCTTCCGTGCCTGTAAGGACCCCAGGGACGCTCCCTGTTGCTGGAACTGGCAGTCCCTCCCAGCACCCCGAGAGGTTTGGGCACACGGTCCTTGTTCTGGTTGATTCTCCCCCCTGGATCAAGGGCGAGGTCTGAGGAACCAAACTCCATTAATAACTCAGCTGCCAGCTCCCATCCATCAGCATCAAATATTAATAGACTCGGAGGGCCAGCGCATTCATCTTTCCCACAGCACTCAATAACATGTCTTGTTTCTGTTCAGGGAGAGGGGAAGATTTTCTTCCACCAAAATTATTATTGTTCAATATTACTAGAGCTTAAAGACACAGAGCTGCCCTAGGTGTTGGCTGTGTTAACAAGCTCTGGCCGCTCCAGAAAGTGTTTTCCCTGGATTAATGTTGCTCTAACAGATTGCATTTCTTGTTTCTGTTAAAAGTACATTCTTGCTGTAAACAATGACCAACTCCCTTTAAAATCCTTTTCTGGTGATCAATACACAGACTTGTATTTATTCCTGTACATTCTGGATCAGGCCTTTCGATCTGTGAAATGCATTTTCAAAGGAGGGGGGGGGAAAAGCATTACAGACCATAAGGGGAGTTAATAACCCAGCCATGGTCAACAACCCCCAACGAAGCCTGCACCCATACCTGGCCTGTCTCAAAGCGTGACTATTTAAGAATGTGAAATTAAGGATTTCAGAAGCAGCTCCAGCTTACAGGAACACAATTCCCTCGGAGGGCTAAAGCCTGGTTCCACGGAAGGCAGTGGCAAAACAGAAAATCAATTTTTCAAGGCTTCCGCAATGCAGAAGAGTAACAGGATGTTATTGAGCTTGGCCTCAAGTTTGCATGACAAAGACCTGGGTGGCAGCTTTGCTTTGGAGGCTTAATCTGTCAGGGTGCTGAAAATCCTCCACTCCTGCAGGTCACTGGGGGCACTGACAGCACTGGAAGGGAAATATTGGAACTTCTGGTGATCTGTAACGGGACTCCAACTAATTGGAGGGTTTCCCTGCAGTGTCTGATTCCCTCCCTGTCTGTGCCAGGGGAACTGCGGGTGCAGCCCCCGTCACCCACCCCTGGGACCTGAGGGCACACGTTCCCGTGTCACACCCCCGCGGGACACGGCCGTGCTGGGACACGGTGCCTGTGCGCTGACGCCGATCGCAGGCACGCTGCTGCCTATTTACTGATTTAATTGTGACATTTACAATTAACCCAGAGTGGTTCTCCACAAACATTCCCTCAAGGTAAACATATGGTATCCAGCAACACAAACTGTCAGAACAAACTAATTTCCTTAATGGTGTTCAGTGGAAATTACTGTGCTCTTCATCAGCGTTTCAGCAGCGCTGGGGAACTTTGTACTTGCGCCGGGCTTGTCCTCCACCCTGCACTCAAACCATTTATTCATGACCTTACTACACAGCATCTTTAGTTTTCCGGACATAATGATGTCCTCTGGCAGAATTCCTTTCCCCTCGGGGTGTTACTAATTACTCCCTGCAGAGGCTGTTATTGGAGCTCATGATAAAATGCAGTGGAGGGTTGGGGAAGGCTCCCCTGGCTGTTCCACGGGCAGCTGAGCACTGTCACTGAGCACTGACAATGCTCCTTCACCCACCTCGTAACATGACGTGGCTGTGCTGGAGTTTGATCTACATCTAAAAAGAGCTTACTCAGACTCCTTTTCCCTTTGCCCTTTTCCTGGGAAAGACTGGGTAAGGTGGGAAGGATGGGAGAGAGTTTCCTTACACTTCAACAGTGACTTTACAGCTCATGACTCAACCGAAGACACAACCACTGGCAGCCTGAATGCCAAAGCCTTTCATTAGAGCAAAATCCCCTCCAAGAGCCATCTGCAAAGCTGCTCCTCGTGCTCTGGGCACGCCAAAGAACATGGGCGTGCCCTATGGACCAAGCAGGGACACCTTTGGGAATGAGCAGAACTCCCCTCTCTGCTTCCTATAACCTTACCAGCCTCTACAAATGGATATCAGCATTTTATTCCACCTCTGAATTCGTGCTAATATGCTAATTCATACAACAAGGTTCACAGTAAAGGCCAAGTTCAAAATCAGTCAGCCTGGTACTAATCCTTAAATTTGATGCTTCATCAAAAGTATTCAGCAAAACATGCACAAACAAAATGGAAACTTCATTTGTTACAGAGAGAGTAGTAGGTAAAATATTATAAATAATACCAATTTTAAGTACTTACAGTACTTCATTAAATACAATTTAATTTAATTTTACTGGTTTGAGTCTTTGTTTCGAAAAGCCAAGCTGGGAGCACCGTCTGCCAGAGGAGTAAAAGCCACCTCAAGGTAACCGTGGTTTGCTGTTTTCCAAATTGTACCAAACCTGGCTGAACTTTGGGGGTTCCTGTTTTCTGAACGCAGACATTGCTGCTGTGGCCTGTTAGAGGCTGCTCCTGGTGGGACACACGGTGCTCCTTCAGAAGGGCCACAGAGGGCCCAGGGGCTCACCTCTGTCGCTTCCCACTGCGTGGACTCAGCCACATTAACACTGTATTTGGGTTACTTTTATCTCAGCCTGTGGTCCCACAGCTGGAGGGCATTCAGAGCAACCACTCCCCATCCACCTTCCCAGCAGGGCCCTTGCCCATCCCACTGCCCAGGCACCTTGGGAAGCCTCTGCAGGGCTCAGGGAAGCCTTTGAGTAGGATTTGGCTGCCTGGAGAATAAATTGTACCTGTGGGGATGGGAGAACTTGTGCAGCCTTCCAGCCTGGACACCACGAGTGTGTATGGAGAACTGGAATTAAGTGCCCGTGGTTTCCAGCCCAGCAAATCCCAGCTGGGCAGGATGCAGGGAGTCAGGGTGCTCTCACACTGGGCATCCACTGGGAACCCACCTTCTGAAGAGGAGGGAGCCCAGAACCTCCCCACTGCCCTGCCTGCACCACCTGAGCTCCAACGTGCTCCATGCAGCCAGAAGGAGCAGTGCTCTGGCACAGGAAAGCTGAGGAATAAAAGCAAATTCCAGCTTTGGGAGGGGGTTTTTCCCCCTCCATGAAATCAAGTGAAAAAGAACACAAATAAAACCTTCATTAAAAAAATTGGATTTTGCATAGTAAAAGTCAGCAAACCTGAGCTGGATTTCTCTCAGTGAGCACCATAATCCCCCTCACCACCAGGGAACAGTTTTCTAGTTTGCACTAAAAATACGCCCAATACCAGTCAGTTATCTGCAATTAAAAAAATCCATTCCTACTGTTCAAGTCACCTAAATACGGGCATTAAAAAAAAGAAAGAGAATTCAATAAAGAAAGCAGGCAAGAGATCTCACCCTCCCTCCTGCTTCCCGTAAATCAGCGCAGGACTCGTGCTGGCAAAAACATCTACCCTGACTTTACAGCACTTGAATATCTGCCTGGTTTAGTCTTTAGGCTTAACTGCAGAGCCCTTTAGTGTCAGCGAGGCAATGAATACAGCATCATATAATTAAATGTATTCAGAAGGAAAGGAGTGTGGAGAGCAAAAGAGATGATCATCAACCTCTGAACGAGGGGGTTTTTATACAGTCAGCACTTTTCACCTAATAAAATACCACAAAACACATTTATCCAGGAGGGGCCTCTCCAAAAAGAGGCGATTGGATTTAGACTGGGTAAAACAGGTAGGTTATCAGGGCAGGCCAACCATCTCTGTACCAGTGTGGGGCCAGCTGGATCACCAAGCTCCCATTTAAAGCTGGAATAGGGTCACTTCGGGTCTATACAGGTGGGGAAGGGCATAGGGAACAAACTCCCGGGGTATTTTCAGCTGAGCCCTGGGGAAGCTGCGAGGAATCAAACATGCATGGGGCTCGCTGCTTCACTACAGCCAACTCTGACCAGCTGCTTTCCTAGCTCAAAACCATGGCCAGATCACAACTAAAGGTTCCAAGAGGTAGAACAGCCGAAGCATCATTTGCATCCCAGATTTGGGCAGCCCAGATCGGTGGCTGAGAGGAGCCTCGGCCATTTGGAAATGCAGAATAGCATTTCAGTGTCCTTCAGGGTGAGATCTCGGAGCTGGCTGTGACAATCCTGCCCCGGCCTTTTTTATGGAGGTATCTTTGTCTGGAAATCAGAGATGTTTCTGCTCTGTTCACGCAGCCTGAGATCCCTCTCGCAGAACAACTGTGGCCTCCTGACTCCTTTGCAATAAAAAATCTGAGCTCTGGCTGCCTGCTCTGGACAGTTCTGCAAAAAGGACACCAACTAAAGCAGGAAACAAAAGGTATCATTTATACCTTCGGCCTCTATGACATCCTCTGGCAAGAAGATCCACAGTTTAATTATAAATACAAAGGAGAAAAAACATCTTTATCTGCTTGCTTCTAACCCACTGCCTGATTTTTAATTGGGAAACTTCTTACACTGTGATAAGCAGCGAGCAAGCCTTCCTTGTGGCCCTTCCCTGTGGAGGGAGAGGCCTCTCACACCCCTACCCTTGGTGACCCCTTTCCTGAGCAAACTCATCCCACTCTCTGACTCTCATTTTATGGGAGCCATTTCACAATTTAATTACGCATTCCGTGAAAAGCACTCTCTTTGTCTTTAAACCTGCTGTGCAATCATTTAATTGGCTGCCCCCTGTTCCTGTGTTATTAGAAATAGTAAATAACCAGTCCTTGTTCGTGTTCCTTGCTCCATCCCCAGCTCCACAGATCCCTATCACATCCCTACCCTGCCATCTGTTTTTGGAGCCGACTTCTGCCTTATTGAGTGACTCTCTATAGAAGCCATTCCATATAAAAGATGATCTTTGTCACTACTTCCATTCTCTCCTTTGTAAGCAGGAATCAGCCAGGCTGTGTGCAATAATTTGAGATTTGGATATATTATGGATTTGCACAATACCACCAAAATGGGTTTTCCATCCTGTTTTATTCTCTCCCTGATCATTGTAACTATTCTGCCAGGCACTCTGGCTTCATTTGAGTTTTTCACACTCATTGAGGGTTGGAGTTTTTCAGAAAACTCCCCACAGTGATGGCCTGATCTCTTTCCCTGAATGGAGGGCTTAAATTAGAATTCACCTTTTGTGTATTTCCTTACCTTTATTTTCCCATCGTTTACTACTCTGCGTTTCTAACCGCTGAATGTCAACACACCCTTTCATTCAGTAAGAGGAACCTTCCCCAGATCTGCTGTCCTGACAATCGCAGTAGCTTTGTGTCCCTCTCAGCACTCTGCCCCAGCTGTGCTGTGGAACTGAGGAGAATGCCCAGGCAGGTCTCCAAACGCCCCACCAGTGCACACCTGGATCTGCTAAAATTTCAGCTGCTCTTTGGCCTAAGAAAGCAAAAGCAGGATTTTCCATTCGACATGTCTGATTGTGAGGGATGAAGTCTTTTCCTTTGACAGCACACTTGCACAGGAAATACAATGCAAAACTAACCTGTGACTTCAGTCCTCTCCTTAGGAGCTTTTAATGAAGTCAGTTTTCAATTTGGACTACCAGGAGAGCCAGCTACCAACCCTTTCATGCACAGACCCACAGATAGTGTGGATAAAGATATATACATTTAGAAGCCTAGGAGATGAAAGGAGGTACACTGCTATTGGCAAGCAGTTTATTCCTCTGCAAAATTCAGATCAAATAACTCAGCCAGGACAGAATATTGAGCTCCACTGGTTCTGAATGAGGCTCCAGGAACAGAAATGCAATTTGACACAGCCACATTGCCAATTAAGGGTAAAACACATGGAATATGTCAACCAGCAACAAAGGCAGAGGCTTTCAGGCTCTCTGTACCAAGTTGGTTCCTCTGGACCCACTTACGAAAACTTTGGAGTTACTCGGGTAAATAAAACTGCAGCAGAGCCCAGCAAAAGTAAATCTGAGAAGCAGGAGAAGGCCTGGGATCGCTCAGAGTTCTTATCAAATTATAAGCTGTGTGTGTGGCTGAATAAGTTCTCATTAGCAGAGACAGACACTGAGGCACACCCCCCCGTGCACCTGGGACGATCCCACTGAAGGCAGCACTTGCGTTCGGGTAAACCTGGGCTGACAACGTAGAATTTGAGCTGTCACAGCCAATTTCTGGAGCTCGTGCATTG
This sequence comes from Sclerurus mexicanus, assembly GCA_013396755.1. Lineage (NCBI taxonomy): Eukaryota > Metazoa > Chordata > Aves > Passeriformes > Furnariidae > Sclerurus > Sclerurus mexicanus. The sequence continues at coordinate 229,769 of VWZF01004632.1, read as the reverse complement.
CCGAGAGAGCGAGCAAACCGAAGGAAAGGGAATAGCTCATAAAAGGCTCTGCAAAGTTGCACTGAATTCAAAGAAAAGGATGCAGCTGCAGCAGCTGGGGGAGAACCACCGTGACCTCGTTAAACAGGCGGTACAATAGTGCCATAAGCATCCCCCAAATGCCCTGAGGAGGGAGCAGAGCCTTTGCCACGGCTCCTGCAGCCAGGGCTTGGGAAAACACAGGCTCCAAAGGCTGCAGCCACCGGCACTCCCGCAGCAACCACTAATTGGTCCACGGGAGCTCCGGGGAGAACAGCACCGAGCCCAAGAGACGGCACGGCCACAAAAATACCGTACAGAACGGATCTAAACACTGATATCAAAATCAACAGGGGAGCAGCACGGGCTGAAAGGCTGGGAATACAGAGGTGAGCTCCTCATAATGACCTGCCCTGCCGGGAGCAGAAGGGGGATGTTCTCTGCTGTCACTCAGCAGAGCCACAAGGATCCACCTGCAAGCTGCTATTGAAGTGCTGGGCTTAGCCCACAGCCGGCTCCCCTGCACTGAGGGGAGGTCCATCGCTTCCCAGGTGACATGTGGCAGGGCCACCTCGGGGCTGGGCTGACTCTTCTGCCTCCACCTGCCCTCTGGGGAAGGTGCAGGACAATCTGGGTGGCTCACAGCGCTCACCAGGGCTGCTCCGCACTCTTTGTCCCCACGAGGGACCTGGAAGCGGATCCCGCAGCCAGGCCACCAGGTGTGACCAGCAGCAATGGTCTGTGAAGGGGCTCCACAGGGAGCTGGCCCGGACCAAGCCGTGCCGTGCAGCCACTGCACAGCCAAGGGGAGATCCTTCTCAGTCCGTACTGACCCGGCCTGCATCACACTGAGTGGCGTTGGGACGGAAAACTTTACAGTCTGTCACTAGTCCCTACAAAATATAAAAGCACAGCCATTGTTTCCTCAGAAATATGCTGTATGCAGAGATAGGGGTAAGAACATTCAGAGGGCATCAATGAGAAGGATCTCAAGATACGGTTCAGTCAGTTTTCATCTGGTCCACAAATACACAGAAATCCTGATAGGTACAAATGATCCCTGACCAGCTCCATTTACGTGAGGAATGTACCAAAACGCTGGGTGTGAGATGTTTTCATTTCTCTTAATAAACTCAGGCCTTCCAACTTGCAGCCCAGCTGTGAGAAAAACCTCTGTTCAAGGAGAAGGTGACAGTTCCTTCATTTCAGGAACATTTTCCCAGCTCGCTCTTAGGCTGCATGGAACAGAGAGGGTTTTCTTGCCTACTGGAGACTCCCTTCTTGTCTCACAGGCCCTTGTGAAGTAATTTGTAAGCTTAAAAAAATGATCAGATGAGCTTTCAGACTTATCTCTGCTTGGAAGACATCAAGACACTGCAAGTTTGAAGGACAGTGCAATCCTCAGGCACCAAAACCAGCAAAGAGGTGTCTGGGATGCAGCCACAGTTAGTGCAGAGAACCTGGTCGTGTTGCTGTGACTGTCTCACTATTATTAGGATTTTTATCTTTATCCACCTTTCAAACACATAATTTTTAGCTTCTCCCATCGTAGTTTCCCAGGGCACAGCTACAACTCCCATGTTTTTCACACTTCTTTTAGTTGAATTTCCCACATCCCTCTACTTCACGTCATGCCCAGCCCTCAAACTGGCACTGACATCTATTATCAAAGAGGCTGCATTTCCTTCTTGCTCCTTTGACAAAATGAACCTCTCAAACCTGTTCAGAACACTTTGAATCTGCCAGGTCTTTCTGCTGTTTCTTCAGCTGCATCTCACTACTCCCTGAATACAAGCAGCAGGGACTTTCCCTCTGGAGCTGCTGCCTGGAACAACCAGGGACAGCCCTGCTGGGCTCTTGACTTCAAGGGTAGCAGAGGAATTCACCAAGGCTACAGCAGGATATTCCCAAAATTCTCAAAATTACTAAGGACTTCTGGAGGATTGGGGGAAACAAAGGAAAACCCAATAAACAGGAAAGAGTTCGAAGGCTGGGGGCATGGGAATCAACTTCCCTGCCACGACTTGATATTCCGTGTTTGTTGAGCCAAATCCTTTCCTGTTCTAGGGAATGTGATCCATGGTCCTTTCAACCTGATTATGTGAGTCTGAGGTCCATAAGCCCACCTGAGTGTCCAGGGCAGAAAGGGCAGCACTCTGTGGCAAACAAGGCTCCGGTAGCTCCACAACTTGTTTAACTTCTACTATTAATTAATAATTCACTCTCTGCCAGCTGCAGCCCACGCTCAGACCCACCTGGGTGCCCTTCCCTGTCCCCCCTCCACTGCTCCTTGCCCTTCACCGGTGCTTGGAGACGTTGGGTCAGGAGCACAGATGGGAAACCAGGGAGGAGAAAATGCATCTTGCTCGTGCACTTGGGTAATTCATGAAACCAGAGCGGGCAAACCATTCCTGTTGCCTGTAATACTCCAGTTAATTGGACAACTGCTGTGCCAGAAAACCTCTCCCGCACCTACAGCAAGTAAAATTTATACTGGTGGCTGGTAACAAGAACATCTTGATAAAATGGCTGAATTTATTTTATACCCAGAAATGAAAAGAGCTCTTAACAAAGGGGGGTAACTGATATGCTCGGTAAATCAAGGATAAAAGGACACAGCCTCTATTGAAGATTTTTTCCCCTCGTCTTTTCTTTTTAAACCTTTTGATGAGGTGCCCTGTTGCTCTGAGATGAGCTTCCACTGAAGTACTTTTGGAATTATCTCAAAGAGAAACGGATCATTTAAATGAGTTAAAGCCCCCAAACCAGATCCACTATCTCCTACCTCGGGTTCATTTTTTATATTGAGAATTTTGTGAAATTTATAAAATTATTTTACTACTGAACCAGGGGTTTAGAAGACAAAAAAGTCTCATTCATTTTTTCCCTGCTCCCTTCTGAAGTGGTGAAGAATGATGATGATACATTTAGAATAAAGATGAAAGCAAATATGTAGAAGAGAGGGAATATTCTGATAAATTTGTACCTTGTGTGTTTAGAAAACACCTACAGGCAACGATTCTTCAAACTGCTCCCGAGCTACCTGGGACTTCGGTCCTTCAGGGAAAATTCCATTGAAGATAAGGTGCTCCCTTCGATTTACTTTTTTTTCCTTTTAGACAACAGAGAGAATTTTCAAGGTATGGGACAGGAGAACAGGCTTCCATTTTTCTTACTAGAGAGGGAAAGATTGTTTTTCCTCTCCTGTATGTTTTCCTCAGGGAACCGGAGACACGGTCTGTGCCAGAAGGGAGCCAGGTGTGGGTGGAATGCTCAGCAGACTGGACCTGCAAGTCCCTGTGGACTGTACAGGGAACACATAAACCGGTGTCCTCCTCCTGTCTAGGGAAGAGTAAATTGCTCATTTTACTCACTGAGCAGACAAAGGGTGGCCTGCGTGCATCTCTTGGCAGCGACTGAGACATTATCCAATACAAAGTTTGTTATACGCTTGCTGTGCATTTGAACAGCTTTACAGCACTACAATATATACTTATTTTTACTAAGTGCTCCAGCTATTGTTTATTGTGTGTGCCAGGGGCTGACTGGAACTCCAGTGTGCAGCAGGCTGTAAACTTTTCCTCTGACGTAAACCTGGGAAGCAATTTGTGCCCCTGTGGTAGAGAAAACATTATGCTGAGAAATTCTGGCACGTCAGACAAAATTATGGACTTACAGACCCAGATTAAGCCTGTGCTTCAGTCCTTAAGTGCCCAGATTCCCACTGAGCCCAGCCAGAGATCCACACACAAAAACACTTCTATAGGCATGTATTTGAAAGGCATTAATTATGGTTTTAAAATGCAATTTCGATGCAATGACAACAGAAGATGCAAAGGGCTATAGATGCACAGCACTGGGATAAATCTTGGAAGGGAATCCAAGTAACATTCCAAAACATGAAAAATCTTCTACTTAGAAGTCAGCACTGCCACAGTTTCCATACTTTGCTGCACGTGACTGGCCTGTGTGGGATCTACCAATATACTCAAGGAACAGAGAAATGTCAGAATGGATTCTTTCATCTGGGTGATAAAGTGCCCGCTCTGCTCGCCAGCAATGCAGGGTTCAATAAAAGCAGACAGGTCTTCAAAAAATAGCAGCATAAATAGATGAACTCTTTAAAGTAATATAAGTTCTGTCATCTGGATGTGAAATATGGAGCTAAGTGGCCGCTGCAGTGAGAGCTGAGCACGGTGCACGGAGGAGGGCTCCGAGTCTCCTCCCAGTGTCTGGGGCTGAGCAGTGCCTTAACTACAGCTCTCCTGGCCACAGCATCAGAAGGGAAGCACTTCAAGTTAAACCCATTTTTCAAAGGAAGAAAACAAAGCATCCATAAGGAAACAAAGGCACATCACGGGATGAGGTCTCCAGATAGCCACTGTTTTCAGGGAAGTTGCAATTAGCTGTGCAATGGAGAGGGTGAACTCAGTTGTATTTCAATAGCATTTATAATGATTTCAGCAGCTAAAATGCTGATAGGTACATGCAGGGGGTTGGTTTCAAGATTTCCTTGTGAGACACAAGGTCAGGATTCCTGTGGTCTCCTGTCATATTTAATTCATATCCTCTGGCCTTCCTCACCACATTTATTGAATTATAGGAATAAAATTCAATGAACCAAAAACAAAAGAAGAGAGGACACAGCAAGTCCTGATTTCTATTATGCTGAGTTCAGTGGGCTTGCAGAGGAGCCTCTTGGAGCAGGATGTGGAAGGAGGGGGAGGTGCAAGTTAGTACAACCCCTCTCACCACCTCCTAACTGCATCCAAGGAATTTATTGCACAGAGCAACTATTTGCATGTGGGAGTGAGGATCTAATTTCTCCCAGTGCAGGCTCTCCCCATGGACTTTGTAAGGCTCATCTGCGCACCCCCTGTGTGTGTTTACCAGCTTCCTACTTGCACAAATGGGATGGAGGTACCTGGCTTTGCAAAACCATCCTTCAGAGGAGCATCACTGGTGAGTCCTCCCATCAGTGCTGAGAGGCAACACTAACACGTGGCAAAACACCAGTTCCAGGAAGGGCCCTACTGGTGTGCTTGTAAAGATCATTCCCTGCAATCACCTTGGTTAAACTGGTCCAGCCTTTCTCCTCCCTTCACAAGTGGGACACAACAAGCACAGTGGACTTTACTGCTGGAGCAATGGGGAGCAGCTCTGTGATTTGGGGCAAAACTCTCCTCTGCTCCCGTTATCCCATTTGTATTGCCCTGTCTGCTGCCTCCAAGAACTGGAGGTTTGGGTATAATTGTGGATCACTCAGATTTCTCAGCTGCTTTTACAGTCAAATGCACCCCCAGAGTTAAAGCAGAGCCGTCCCCCGGTGTGAGCACAGTCACATCAGAACCTCACACAAACACCCCGTACTGGTACCAAGAACACCTTCAAAAGGGTGTCCTTTGGTTTTAGAGCCACAACTATGCAAATCTCATTGTTGAGTCTGACCCAAAATAATCGTTGAAAAAAATAAGACAAAAAATGTTTCAAAATTCTATCCAAACCTGCAAGCTCATCACTATTTAGCTTTGCCATTTGAGTTTTTGGAAATGTCACAGCTAATAAATAATGTAATTTTTTTTTCTAAGCTACAATGTAATTTTTATTTTACAACTTGAATCTGCTTAACTTCCAAAAATCAAGCGCTCTGCTCACGTCCATGCCAACCTATGGGATGGCTGCCTTTCCACTTAATACATTTAATAAAGGTGACCAGATGCTTTGTGTTTTTAATGGCTTGTTCTGCATCCCAACCAAGCGTCCCCGTTTTGGCTGTGAGAGCAGATGACTGATGCTGCAGCCCAGCCCAGCTGCCCTGCCACGGCGCAGCCCAACACATGCCATCTGTGCTGGGCAGTGGGCTGGGGGAGTGCTCTGGCAGGAAAACACCTCCCTCCTTGGCTGCTGTGTATCCCACTCCTCCCAAAGTCCTGAGGGTCCAACCTCTCTGCCTGCGCAGTCCAGTGTTGCAGTTATATCCCCTCTCCCATCACTTTCTCTCCCTCAGAAACCCCTCAGCCTGCTCTGTCCTGTGTAGATCGAATATTTCTGTCAATTGTAAGATGTTGCTGCTGGTTTTATTCTTTCCAATCATATGGCAAAACTCCTGCCCGTGTGGCTGCATCAGCCAAGCCAGAGAGGCAAGAGGGATTCATTCATGGCTTTCCTGAATAATTAGCTCTGCTCAGCTCTGCCTCAGCACCACTCCACTGCCAGCTCTGCCAAAGGACACATCCCGCACTCAGGGATTGCTGTGCCATCTCTCCCAGACTTGACAAATCCAAGGGCAAAATTCCACCCACAGGCAAAGCTCCTGCTGCCTCAGCAAGAGCCAGGCAGGAATACCTGAAGGGACAGCCAGGCTTGGAGCGTGTCACTGAGAACAGGCACTTCCAGCCCCGAAGGGTCCTGGCCCCAGAGCCAGCACCCTGTCCCTGCCCAGGGGCATTCCTGGCGGGACACTCGGGGTGGGAAGCAAAGGTTCTGTCAGTGCTCTGCACAGCCCGTGTTCTGCAGCATTCGAGAGAACCACTGCAGCTCAAGTCAGCTGGCATGCACACGGATGACAAATATGCTTCAGAGGCAATAAATTAGCAATTTCAAGGCTTTACTTCCCCTCATGGACTAATTGCCAGAGATTATAGTATATTATGTGAGAGCAATGATACTAATGCCTAAATATGCTTCAGTGATTATAGAGCTATCCTCAATAACCAAGCTGTTTAAATGTCAATGCAAGAAAGCTCTTTATTATGAGATTAAATACTATTTTGAAGCAATGCAATAGGAACTTCCCAGGCTTCCTGCCTGCAATAATGTTGCCTTGGGGCAATATATACTGGACAAGGTAAGCTGTTTTAAAATGTATACAGTAGAGGGTCCCAAAATACTTTTGGGCTGCAAACTTGAACAGCATTCCTGATAAGAAGGATGATATTGGCACCTTTTATTTTGTGTTTGTTACTAACATGCAGCTGCCTTCATCTTTCCTCCATGTGTGTATCACCACCATATAGAGAAGACAAATCCTTGTTCTCTCTCAGTGTGAGTTGGGACTCAAACCTCAAAGACCTTTCCTTCTTTTTTTTTTCTTCTCTAAGTACACAGCCACTTGTGAGTCCTGCCCCTCACACCTAAACAAACCCCTTTATGCCTGACCCTGGGAGAACCCCTGGAAACTGGGTGGAAGCTCCACCCTGCAGGCTCAGCTGCTGCCACGAAGCCGAGAATGAAGTGTCTGTGAGCCATAATTCCCACTGCACAGCTCTGGAGAAGCCAGTTGGTGATCACAACCTCAGGGGTGACTTAGAAGGGAGGCTAAAAAGGCTTTAACATCCCACTAATCTCATACGGGATCCCCTCACTGTGGAACTTGTCACACAGCTGTGCAGCCTCTCCCTTGCTTTCTAATAAACTTGGTAATTGTAACTCATATTAGTATTGAACACATATAGATAGGCCTGTGGGGGCAGATCATGCAAAATTAAGGACACAGAAAGGCAACTCCTTGTGAAGTTTGGTGCAATTCTCCCTTTAAAGCAATTTTTTTCCTTTAGAAAGTATTATTTCTTAAACACAGCCTGCCCTTCTCCTCTGTGGTGTGCTCCTGAAGGGAAGAGGGGCTTCATATATGGATAATCAGGGAACTTAGTGGTGAGAATTCCATGCTGCCCAGCTGTAGCAGGACTAACACCTTCTGCTGCAACCTGCCAATCACTAATTCTGAATTTCCCATGTTTCATCCTGGCTGGTTCCTTCAGCCATTTTCTATCCCACCTATCAAACTAACGCTTGTTTACCTCAGAATGTCTGAAGCTCTTTCTGATGCTCAGGTAAAAGACACCTGCCATACAGGCTCAGAAAAGACATAAATTGCTCTATCATTTGTAACATTTTAAAATATCTTCATCTATTAAAATCACACTGTGACTGACAAGGAACATGCTGAAAGGCCAGGAGAATTCTTTCTCTGCTCTTCCAGGCAGACAATAATCTGACATTCTTTTTGTTACGCCTTGACTTAGAATACAGGCTGGGAAACCACATCTTCATCCTTGTAAGGGTGATAAACCCACGGCAGCGATGGCAAGGAGACAGCCCGGGGGGCAGAAGCTGAGGGAGAAGGATGAGGGCTCCTCACTGTAAACCCTGCGTGGAGGGGACTGTCCCCAGGGCAGGGTGTCACTCACCGTGTACCCCGGGGCGCAGGAGCAGCTCCCGGTGACGCTGTCGCAGTCGGCCCCGTTGTGGCAGGGGCAGGGCAGGGCACAGCCCTCGCCGAAGGAGCCCGGGGGACACGTCTCGTTGCAGTAGAGCCCAGCCCAGCCAGCCTTGCAGCTGCACTCTCCGGACAGGGGGTGGCAGCTGACAAGAGACACACGGACAGACACACGGACAGACACACGGACAGACATCGGTGAGACAGCAGCAGCAAAGGGAAACACAGCCCAGGACATTTCACACGCGGTGCCAGCAAGAATGGGACACTAAGAATGGGACAGAGCTAAAGCTGTCCTGGTGGACATGGGCCCTATAATTTAGGAAGTGAATAGGGTGCTAAACACCAGCCTGGCACATCCCCTCCAAACCACCTCCCAGCACCCGGGAACTGCCCCAGCAGTGCTTATTTTACACCATGAAGTTCATGCCCTTCCATTCTCTACCAGCGTGACTTGGATTGCTGACATCACCCACAGCATGAGGAATCCACAGGCTGGAGGATGTGCTGGACTATCTGGCTGTGTGCACAGGGAGAAAGGACAGTGCTTTGAAAGGGAAAAGGCTCCTCAGAGGGAATATTCAGCCCTAGTGCCCAGAACTGATCGGCACCTGAAGCCTGGGCATTTTCCCGGGGCAGGAGTCAACAGGAGCCCTGGCACTAAACTGTGGCTGAGCAGGGAAGTGAGTCAAGCTCCTTATGCTGAATAGCGAGCACCATTAAACCTCGGGCTTTCATTTTCATTCAGCCAATTCCACACCACACAGAGAGCAAAGGAGAGAGGACAACTGAGCCCAAAAGACCAGACAATGACTGTGGCGCTGTAATGGCTCTGTCCAGCCCTCAGGGAGGGAGATGACAAATAATACTGCTACCAGTCCCACTTTCTTTATCATTCTCAGAACAAGGACAGAGCTCTGCAAGGTGGCACCTCTCTACACACCTGTCTCCTGGTGTTTTGCCCCACAGAAACAATTCATTTTCCATTACAGTTATTTATGGCTACAGTTTGAGATTGTAGACGTGACTGAATGGGTTTCTTTACACCGATAAAATTAATATTGTATATGTTAATTTTCAAGGTAACCTCATAAACCGTAATTTCCAAGTATGTTTCAGGCAATTACTGGTAGGAGAGGTTAGTCATATACTGTTGCTGCTAAGAAGGATCAAATTTTCTAAGTGTCATATGTTTCATCATAAATAGTGTTTTACTGACTAATTAAAACAATTAATCAGCTTAACAAACTACCATCCATGAAATTCTTCTGACAAAGCAGTCCCTGAAATTATGGTAGTTCACAAAGCACCTCTTAGCATTCAGATGAAAATAACAAAAGCTCATTTTTCCCCCCTCTGCATCTATTAATCATGACCTAATAGGAGCGGAAAGCTCAATGTTAAAGAAGTGTTTCAAAGGGGGTTTTGCCTTTCTCTGTTCCCACTACTCCTGCATGTATCATGTGCTTCCATGAGAACTGCATCTGTTGGCTAAATTAAATCTTTCAAAGGTAACGTATGATCAGGGCAGCTGGAATCAGTCTATGACAATTCAAGTGAAAATCCTACACTGGGGGAGAAGTTTTACTCCGAGGTTGGCTCCTCCATCACCACGGACAGCTCCTTTGCAAGGGATGCAAGCTCTGTATGGAAATCCTCCCGACGTGTGCTGAAGGAAGAATGAGAACACTTTGCAGAAGAACCTGTGGGAGATGGGGGCTTAGGCCCCAAACCAAGGGCCAGGAGAAGGCTGAGACCATTTCTGCCCCACTAAAGCCTTGCTCCCTCTTCCCTGGAGCTGCGAGTGAAGATTTTGGGTCCTTCCACCCATGTGATCTGCCCACTGAAGCAAGAACAACTCTGTTGTCAGCCTGAGTAGAGCAGGGTTTGTTCTCCTCCTGCACCAAAAGCACCTGTTTGACAATCGAGGTGCCTGATGCAGCGATAACTTGAGGAGGGCTGAGATTCAGAAGCTTTACCAAACTGCAGAAAACATCTGTTCCCTTCCCAGTCCTGCCAGGCAGTCTTGGCCATGGAACTTGCTCTTGCTGCTTCGTTTTCCCCATTTCTAAAATGATGCCTTTCTTCCTTTGGAAACCATTTTAAGATCTGCAGCTGGTATCACTAAATAGCACTGAGTTTTTGTACTAATTCTTTTTTCTATCTTGTAGGTGTGGACTATTCCAGTAACTAAAGTGAGCACAGTTACATACTAATTAAATTGCAGCTCATGGTGTAGTGCAAGCGTGGATGGACGTGTGTATAGGGAATGGTTCTCTTCTACTGGCATTTCGTACAACTTCATTCTGGTGAAATTCATTTTTAAAAATTTTACAGGCTAAACTGAAAAACGCAAAGGCATTTTTGACCCTTCGTGTCTTAAGCATCTGATTTTGAGGAAATCTGAGGAGAGCAAGGTAACTTCCTCATGGCAAATTGGAAAAGGAAATGCTTTAGACAGCACAGTCTGTTCCAAATTCTGAATTTGTTCTCCACACATCTTTCAGCCAAAACCACTTCTTCCCAAAGAATTTCATGGTCTTCTGTTTGTACTTTAGCACCAGTCATCTCAACTTCACCAGCAACAGCCCTCATCCTTATTTAACAGTATTTTCTGTCTCTTGGTGTCCACACTACAGGCAGTTTTCCTTTCTGAAATGCCTTTTGCTTTAAAGAAGTGGCCACAACGAGACTGCAGGGCCACTCCTTCAGCCCAGCACTTCAGAGCCAGCCTCGTTCAGCACGTTGCTGACTTAGGTCAAGGTCAAACTTCATGTAAACTCCACGGGGTTTGGTCCTTCCAAATCTGTCAGTGTGAAGGCAGGAATTAGAGCCTCTGGAGACCTCCCCATTCCATGTGACTTTGTCACAGTGCCTTCCTTCCCTTCCCATGCCTGTGACCTTGGAAGGATCTTACCAAAGGCACATGGCTCCACACCAGTGCTCCAGAGCCGTGGGTGGCCGAGACCATTCCAGCTGTTCATTTCCCTCCCTGCTTTAAAGAGCAAGACAGGATTATTCCTTTCCAACTCCTGCAGGCTGTCTCCACGTGGCCTTTTTGCAGAGGGGATTTTTACAGGTGTATCCTTTCCTGCGGAAGGACAGTCTGAGTCACCAGCACTTTGTAAATCACCTTTTCTCAATCTCAGCCGTGGGGTTGTTCCAAAGTCCTGTACAAAGTGCCTTTCACTGTGCTCTGATGCAGAAATTATTGGATGACGTTCTTCAGCTGTTGCCACGCTGGAGGTTAGGCTAGATGGTCACACTGATCTCTTCAGACATTAGAACAGATAGATCTATGAAAATGGAAAAGCTGATTGTGTATTTCTTCATGTTCCTCCTCAACCTGCTCCTCAAAGCCCCCAGAACTTTCCATTCCAGTCAACTCTCCAATAACCAGACCGAATGAGTCAAAAGCAGGGACAGGAGCTTCTCTCACCTTCTACAAGTGTTTATTCAATTATCCCACGCACTTGGGGATCACACCAAGTAGCCAACAGCTCCAACTGCTTCTGGGGAAAGTAGATGGCTGTCAGTAAAGGAGCCACTTTGGAAGACCCCAGTTCCATTACGGACAAACACTCAGGGAGGAACGGGAGGAGGAGGGGGGGAAGAGAAATGCACTGTACGGGACTGGTTACACAATCAGCAAAAAGATTTGTTGAGAATGTGGAGTGCCTTTGGAAAAGGTCATTTTCCATCAGCTCTGACGCTCCTTGGCTTAGCAATTGACAGCACTCTGCGGAGCTCATTGAAAAGTGGAAAGCTGAAATTCCATGGATGAATGAAAGAACATTTGCAGATCTACAGCTTGCTGATATCTCTTTGTTCCATAAGAGCGGTGATAAGATGCAGGAAAAAGGGAGATTTTATCAACAGAGAGACTAGACTCATTTATTAAGGAGCCAGAGATACGATCGAGGGAGGCTGATGGAGCAGTGACGGTGATGAGAGGGAAGGAATAAAACGCACCCCTCAGACGGCAACCAGCAGCAGGGTGTGTAGGCATGGCCACATGCCCAGGAAAGGGCTGGGAGACGACTCCATCCTCCACCTGTCTGAGCTCTCCCGAACCTGAGACCTCCTCCTTCCTCACGGCTGGATGGTGCCACTGTCTTCTCTCAGGGAAGACCCTCTGGCAAACCCTCAGAGCACCACCCAGGCAGTTCTGTGAGTCACACGGGATGAATTCTTGCACCCCCAGCAAGCAGCAGGTCCTGAGACATCCCCCATCCTCAGGGCCACAGAGCACTAACCCTCTGTGTGGAAGGCGCGGCTCGTGCCGCAGGGATGTTGTTGCAATGGTTCCACGATCCCCGACACAAGGAGGAGCCGCAGCAGCCTGCAGTGCAGAGCCCCCTTGGAGCCTGGAGCCCTTCGCGTCCCAGCCGTCACACCCAGCAGTGCTGGAGCTCTCTTGCTGCACAGCACTCGTAGCACCACAGTCACAAGTTTTTAAATAACCCACTGTGAGCTCTGACTTCCAGCTGAGCAAAGGCCCGCCGCTCACAGCTGAATTCACAAGGAAAGTCACCTGTTTATTCCCAAGGCTGAGACAAAGAGGGTCTATCTCCAGCGCACAGCCAGCCTTGCCTGAAGTGCCTGTGTGTGAGTGTGAGTGTGCACACAAATCGGGAGCTGTTGCCTGCATCCATAATTGAGGGGTTTCTAGTTTAGCAGGCAGCAAGATTCCAGGCAGGTTTGTCACCATCAGCAGGCCAGTCAGGTCCCCACCTGCTGAGGAACGGCTGTACCAAGGGCACGTTTGCTCGGGCGTCAATTACCCCCCTCCCTCTGAAGCACAACAACCCTAAATTGGCTCTGCCTGCTGCCCAGGAATGGGCAGGGAAGGGAGGGAATCCCGTGGGGGCCGAGCATGGTGCAGGTGAGGAATGTGGCACTGCAGGCCAGGAGACAGCCCAGGCCAGGGGGGTTTGGCTGCCCAGGCTCCTTTACTGCAGGTGAGGGAGGCAGGACTCTCCAAACAGCAATTCCAGCAGTCAGGAAACAAGGCAAGGAGGTACAAAAGGTAACAAAGAGGATAATAGGGAAGAGTCTTAAATTCTTCCCTTTTTTTCAAGGTTTCGAAAACTTATTCCAGCCTGCCAACAGGAAAGTCAATTCAAGGTGTTCAAGTGGCTCTGGCTCTTAGCAATGAGAACCTCAAGAATAAGATGCTAAAAAAAGCAAAAAAGGGAATAAAACATCAAAACCTGACCTTTTAAGAGAGGCTCATTCCACTGTAGGTGTAATTCCGTGGTATTTATTTTCCTGAGTGCTTCCCCCCCCCCCACAGTGAATGAAGAGCAGAAAGAGGCTCACATGAGGAGTGTGTTGTGACAATGTGCACTGTGTTCCAGTTCCACAGCCTGGCTCAGGGATATTGATTTCACTCTATTTATACATCTGCCTCGAGTGTTTTCAACAAGGTAATTTGCCACGAGACAGAAACTGAAGCAAATTAGGTTTCATTTTGAAAGTCCCCTTGCTGTCTACGGATCTAACAAGAAAAAACCCATGGCATAAAAAAAGCCAAAATGATGGATTTGAGTGAACATATCTCTATTTTTAAAACTTCAGTATTATTACACGTACATATGGGCATCATCTGATGGTCCTTGTGCCTAGAAGACTTCAGTCACAGGATAAAGTTGTGTGTCAGGTTGTCTCAGGTGTTACCAGAGCTGTTGACAGATCCATGCCCAGTACTTGGCTGGATCAAGGCTTATGGTTCCAAACCTGAGGTCATTTAAATCAGAGTTCTGCAAACTGGAGGAACTGTCTGTGTTTGCACTTAAAAACACTGAGAAAAAGGCAGCAGGTGTAGTTAATGGAATTCTTCCCAATGCCTCTACTTGCACTGGAATATACACGATGTACATACCTGAGAGTGTTGGTAACATTGCAGGGACATCTCTTGTTGCATTTGAGGCCATAGAAGCCTTCTGGACACATTCTCTCCTGGCAGTAAATGCCCTTGAAGCCAGGGTCACAGATGCAGGCTCCGTTGACGTGGTAGCACTTGGCGCCGTTCTGGCAGTCACACGTGCCCGTGCACTGGAAGCCGTAGGTCCCGATGGGACACTCCTCCTGGCACCTGCAGGGGCACAGGTGACACAGCAGCAGTCACAGCCACGGCCTCCTACACAGCAGTGCTTTAGTCTGAGGTGAATACCAAAGAACTGCTCATTTATGTAAGTAAATGCTCACTGTGAGCTGATGGTACCACTGGAGGGATGTGACAGCCAGGCCATGCCAGCTGCTGTTGACTGACACTGCATTCATCTCTGCCCAATTCTGTCCTGCAAAATCCACACCAGTTAACATTACCTGTGTTTGCAAAGTGCATTTTGCCCTCCTGGCCCTTGACAGTTCTGTTCACCAACCACAAGAAATTGATATGGAACGAAGTATTAACAAGCCCCTCACCTGTTTGCTTCTCTTTCTCACAGAAGGGCTGTGCACCCTCCTTGCAAGCACATGATCCCTGAGTGATGCTGAGGGGTCAAAGGGAATGTGGTCTAAGCAAAGTGCTCTCCAGCAATGTACAGTTTTACTCTCCCTCTTTGCTGTCACCGCACCAGCTTTAGATCAACAAGAAGAAAGTAAGCTCCTTTGTCTTTTGTGTGATCTGAGTTACTAAAGCTTGAATTTACTTTTCTTCTCTTACTCCAGGGCTGCTCAGTAGTATAAAATCTCAATAAAAATCACTTCCACGCTCCTTAGTGAAGGTTCTTCTTCGAAACCGCTGTCTGTAATACCTGACACACAGCAAAACGGAACCTGCAAACACTCTACACGGATTGTTTTAAGTGGCACCTTCCATGCACTGTTTTAAATATTTCCCCGCTGGATCATTCTCATATCTGCCAAAAAAGTCTGTTTCCTTGTCCTACACAACCAATTTAAGACTTCATACGATTTCCTGCTTTGGAAAGCTCAGCTTAAGGTCCTAAGAAAGCAACTGATTCTGTGCTTGACATAATTCAGTGGTTTCAAAATTCTGCAATGAGTCAGTGCTACAGTTTACATGATCCACCGTGAAATACAGATAGGCCTTTTCACTTAATAAAAACAGCAAAAGCAGGCCAGAAAAGCCCAATTCCCTTATCACATGGATGCCAGACATTGGAAATTGCCTATCAGCATTAATTTAAGCCTGAGCATTGATTAAAGTGTATACTGTAAACTCAGTGGATGGAGGCAATTGTTAAATGTCTTTCTGCAGGTCATTTCACAGCTGGCAGGTGAGAGTTAATATAATGATCAGTAATAAAAGATTAATGTGTGATGCAAGGCAGGCAAAACTGCAATGAACACAGGCAGTATATAAGAAGGGCATCACTTTGGCAGCTTCAGATTATCACGTTTTACTAAAAATAAATGAACACAGCGAAGGGCCCAGGCAGTGATTTAATTCCAGCAGGCACCGAGGCAGCGGCTGGTTACAAACCCAAGGTGAGGAGTTCAGGTGAGACCCAGAGAGAGCCTGGAGAGCCCCCAGCAGCGGTGGCTGCAGAGAACCAGCGGAGGGAGGGGCACTGGGAGCACTGGGAGCACTGGGGAGGCAGCGAGGGGGAGCTCCTCGCCCCCCACCTCTGCAGAGACCCTGCTGGGCAGCAGAGCTCGGGGCTCCACGGGACCAACACTCAGTCAGCAGTGGCTGTATCACTCTGCATTTAGAGAAGATGAAGCATTACCTAGCAGGGAGAAAAGCATCTGGAAATGAAATATTGACGACCTAATCCATTTACATAATTAGCCTTTTTCTACTAACAATTTAACCAACTTATTTATTTGGAGATCAAGCAGCTCCCGCTAATGAATTTTATACAAAGAATACTAATAATGACTCCTCTGGAACATGAGAATAATCACAGCAGGAATTAGCTTCCTACTTAAACATCTTTTCTTTGCAACATATCAATCTAATGTGTCCATAGCACCATTAACAACCAGATACATTGTTCAATTAAATTACAAAATGAGCTGCTAAGCCCTAGTTATGTTTCTTGTTTAATTTACATTGCTTTCTGCCTATCTGGGGAGATTCCTATTGTAATATCCACTGAACTTTAATATGTACTATAATTATTTGGGTTGGGATAGGATAATATGGCTGTCACCTGTAGAATTAATGAAAGCAATTTCACAAAATATTAAACAGAAGACAGCCTGCTTAACAGATGAACTTAGTACATGCACCTACATTTTTTCCCATAATTTCCTTTTTCTTTTAAGGAATAACGCTGTGAAGTATTTTAGGCCTTTCTCTTTCTTTGTTTTGAAACAGTGATCATGTTTATGCAGCACAGACAAATATGAGAAGCCATCCAAAATACACTAACCAGGAGATAAGAGATTCAGGTACAAACACAACAACAGGAGAATAAATCTGCTCATCCAGTTCTAACAAATGTGATATTTATTCTGTTAAGATTCAATGTTGAGATTTAATGGCAATATGGAAAACAAAGCCACACCAGCACGCTCACTCTTCCTGGCAGGCACTGAATTGTGAGACAGCCCATCCTCAGCTTCTAACTGTGCCTCTGCTATTATTCCTTTGCAGTTTGTAAAACACACATTTCCTTGACAGAGCCAGTCATTTCTGGGAGCACAAAGCATCCTGCAGTTATTAACAGTGCCTGCCAATTTCCTGGAGATTGAGTGCAGTGCCACTCCTGGAAAACAGGTAGGGAACAGAAGTGTGGCAATTACACTCACACAGCCCTTTATGACCATTCCCTCTGCACAGATATTTATCCCACTCTGCGATTATCTTCTGCACACCGCGATGAACTGTGGCATTATCCAGTACTTACTGATAATTTAAAGATGATAGTAGGTAAAGTGTATTTATATTTTTATTGCTGTTATTCACAATATCTGTTATTATCAAGAAGATTTCTTCAGTGCCTTGTAAAACATTAAAGAAAACAGCGTTTTGCTGTGCAGCAGATTCTCCTGCTCTCCTGGCAATTGTGCTGTAACACTCAGGAGACCCAGAGAGTGAAACAGCCTTTAAGACAAACTGGAGCTGAGCTGTCCCATGGCCCACGTGGGGCCAACACATGTGACCTCCTCTTGCTTCTTTTCCACCTCTCACAACCGATTCTGCCTTATTTTTCCCCCCTCCCTGCTTCCACCTTCCCAAGCAACATCTTTCTTTGGAGCGCAAATGTCTCCCAGTTCTCTCCAGACACAGATCTGATGAGTCCACGCTCCCTTTGCCTGAGGACAATCCCTGTGAGCTCCTGCCAGGTCTCCCCTGCTCAGTCTCTCCCTGAGCTGCCTTCTCCAGCCCCTCTCTGAGGGGAATCAGCAAGAAACCCACCTTCCCATCTCCTTCCCTCATGCCCAAGGGGGCTGCAGGCTGGGAGATCCCAACAGCTCCAACACTGCTGATTCACCTACAGCCAGCAATCCATGAGGATGTGCAACAACCAAGGGAGGAGTCCCAGAGACAGAGCTCCGTCAGCCTTCCCAAGCCCGGCCAGCACTGGGAACAGCCTGGGACTGGAGTGTGGTCACCAGTGCAAGGGTCCACGATGTGCAGTTGCTTCCTTTAGTGAGAAAGTCTCCACAAGGAGAGAAACAGAACTCATGTGGTACCCCACGGCTGGAAGCACTGTCTCCAGAGGGAGGACAGGCAAGAGAGACACTCTGATGTGTTCTCCACCAAATTAGTTTGAGACAATTGGAATTCCCACCATATCCAACGCCATGCAAATCCTGACAGAAACTCCAGAGCCCCCTCCAGTTTTCACTGCCCACAGAATGGAAACAAGGAAGCTGCAGGCGTGCTGGGAAGGAGCAGCCTCCTCACCCTCCCTGGGGGACGTTCGTGTGCTCAGCACGCTGCTGGTTCCACAGCGAGGCAAGCAAGGAGAAACTCCAGCGAGCCTTCCGCACCCAAGGGTAATCGCAGCAAATGTCAGCAGAGTGAGGCCGGCTGGTGCCAGCCGACCACGAGGGAACGCACAGCACCAAGCACTTGGGGCGGGTGAGCTGTGCCCGCCGCAGTGCCCAGCCCAGCCCCTGCACTGGGAGCCGCTCCAGCGCCCGCCGGGACCAGCTGAGCCAGCACGTGCTGCCATCCCTCACTGACTCTGCTGTGCACTCACTTTGCTGAATCCCCGACACCTTGGGGAAACAATATTATCATCTTCCCTGATCGATTCATGGGTGAAGGCTCTCGTTTATAAATTTGGAGGATTTATCACCTTTTGCTGGTGGCTGAGATGGTTCAGCAGCATGGAGGGCTGAAGGAGACATTAAACTGCTGCCTTGCTTACTCTTGAGGATATTAATTTGTATAAAGATAGTTCATTTACATATCTTGTAAACATGTAATACTCTCTATTAAATTTATCACTGTAAATATCTAAATTAAATTTAATCCATTAAATTTTAAAAGTTATATTAAAAATCCCTGTAAATGGAGAGCATTGCCAATAAAAAGTAATAACATTGCCACATTTATATTGCTTGAAGTGCTTCAGAAGGATGAACCTAATTGGAGCAATAGAAACAGAACACCATTTTTCAGAGGGGAAGATTGTCCTAGAAGGGATATAAATATTGACAATGCCTGGGTGAAATGAGAGGCTTTGGGGGTAGGTTTTTACCTGTCTCCTATATAGCCAGCTGTGCAGATGCATTTCCCTGTCACGGGGTCACAGTGTCCTCCGTTGTGGCACGGGCAGTCCTGGCTGCAGTTAATCCCAAACGTTCCAGGAGGACATGGCTGTGCACACACCAGCCCCTGGTAATGTTGCAGAAAGAGCAATATTTCAGCCAAC
This sequence comes from Sclerurus mexicanus, assembly GCA_013396755.1. Classification (NCBI taxonomy): domain Eukaryota; kingdom Metazoa; phylum Chordata; class Aves; order Passeriformes; family Furnariidae; genus Sclerurus; species Sclerurus mexicanus. The sequence continues at coordinate 210,728 of VWZF01004632.1, read as the reverse complement.
ATTCATAATGCAATAAATTCCTATACGCAGCTGAGATTTTTATTGTCCTTCTTGCTAAACCTAGAAGCAAGTGTAGCAGCAATATTTTATCTGTATAAGATGTGCTAAAGACAGTCAGGAAACGCTGCTACCAGAGTAAATGCCTGTCTGTCCTAATTCCAGGAGGGATTTTTCTCACCCCTGTCCACTCAGTGGTAATTCTGTTCTTTGGCTCTCCCTGTAAACTGCAGCTGGGGGGGCAGGATATTCACTGCCCCTGGTGAAGGTACAGGAAGGCCTGGGAGAGGTTACAAGCAACCAGAGAAGGCTGAAAATCTGTGTATGTGCTGGTGGGATGTTTGTGACATGGAGAGGATGAAATGTTGTTGGACATACCCTGAGTAGAGAACATCTGGGAAGTGACAGATTATTGGAAAGGTTGCACTGGGAGGACGAAGCTGTGTGAGTTTTGACGGTCTGTGACGATCTCCCTTGCTCAGCAAGTCCCACTCCAGCCAACCACAAAGAAGGCCAAAGACTCCACTCCCTCTGCTCCCATCCAGCCCCGCACTCAGCACACAGTGGGCTCTGCCAGAGCTCTGTGTAAGCCAAGGAGGGGCAGGGTGGGAAGAGGAGACTGGAATTGCCGCAGGGAGCCCCCAGGGATGGCACAGAAGCACCACCCCAGCAGTGCAGCAGCCTTTGGCCAGAGGAAGGGACTCGAACACCAGTGGGATGCACCATCCACCACCCTCCCAGCTCCTTATCCCTGACCTTGGAGCCATCTCAGTCCCTGACCTGCCTCAACTCCACATCTTGGTGGTGATCTCCTTTCCCCATTTTGTGCTCCCAGCCCTCTGTTCTCCTGCCTCTTAATTCCAGCCCACCCCAAATCCTTGTAGCAGACTCCCTTTCAGTTCTCTCCTTCATGTGGTCCCAAATCCACATCTCTGAGTCGTTTCTTCCTTCACCTCCCTGAGAGTGAAGCAAAAACTGTCCCTCTTGGTTGGGCACCCTGGCACTGCTCACAGGGAAAAGCAATTCCTGGGCAAGCCTTGCTCCAGCTGCTCGGCCCAGGGCAGGGAATTCCCACTGTTGTGTGGGATCCTGTCTTTGGAGAACTGACCTGCCAAACTCAGGTGGTTTCCCCCAGGTATCCCAGAAAGTTCCCTGCTGAGAATCAAAGCCTTACAAGGATTTCCCCCGAGTTTCTTAGAAGTTGTCTGGATGTTTTTTCCTGGGAGCAAACACAAAGCCCGAGGCTGGGATCCAGCTGGGGAACTGCAGCCAAAACGAGGCTGGCAGTGCTGGGATCTGAAGTTGTGGTCCTAGAATGGGAAATGCTTGGCACGTGCAGCGAGTGGTGCTGCTGCCAGTGCCACCACAGTGCCCAGTGTGCGACAGGAACAGCGCCTGGCTGGCCCTGGGACTGTTTGGGTTTAATCTCTCCGAAGCCTTGTTTCCCTAAGCAAGCCCTGGGGGCTCTGAGCTCTGCACAAAGCACAAATCAGACACAATTTATCCAAAATACAAACCAGGAATATAATGGCTGCTTTCAGCCCTCGGGGCTGGGGAAGTTTAGCTGTATCAACAACCCCAAAGTGGAGAGGCTGCTCTTCAATGTCACCATAAAACAGACACTTTGAGCCTTTCCCAAGCAGCGAGAGGCTGTAAAACAGCCAGGCTGGCCTCAGTTCAAGAACTTCCAGATTACAGCGTTAAAAACTGGTGTCTCTGGACTTGAGTAATACACAACACTATATATCTGAAAACCTAAGTGTCCATTTATCTTGATAATAAATACTTTCTCCCTTCATGTCTCAAAAGGAACAGGATTTCTATCAGCAAATGATGAGAAAGCAATACTTCGGGATGCATCCTCCCGGAGCCAAGAGAATCTTCAGGCGAAGGTTTTGCATTAATATGTACTAAGGGATTTCAAAACATCCCTCTCTGGAGGATCAAATGTCAGACCAACATTTCTCGCTGCTTATACATCTAATCAGCAAAGTTCACCCCATCAGCACCTTTTTTAAGGCCCTGATCTCATCAGCTTCTGCTTTTGACACCGTTTGCTATATTTTGTAGGACAGAAAAAAAATTTTTGCTGCTCCGTTTTCTCATATATCCACATGAAAAATAAACTCCACAAGAGAAAGAGAAACAGACAAAAATATAAATCAGGGCTGTTTCATAAAGGCCAGAATCAATGGGAAAGAAGGGATTAGCAGGATGTGCTTTATTAACAGGGCCCCACGATGCCCTGGGAAGGGTCTGGGCCCCAGCAGGGTGCGCTGCCAGTGACAAATGTAGTGGCACGTCAGGAGAGATCACAGCTTTCCTGAGCACAGAGATCTAGTCCTTCAAAAGTGCTTCTGAGGAGCATTGCAAATGCTGAATTAACTTCTCTCCCTACTTCCTCAGAGTGCTTGGAGAATTTAGCACTGCAAATGAGAAAGATGTATAGAATTAAACCTGTAAATTGTTAATGAGAGCCTGAAGCAGCCTCCCACTGTCTCCCACAGCCACAAAGGCACACAAGTGGAAAAAGCCCAATGCTGTAGGATGCTGGAAGCCACATTTTGTTGACTGGCTCAACAATATCTGCTGTCAGCCACCATCCTCTTGGTGAAAAACCCTTGGGACAGTAAAATCCCACGGGACATCATCCACACAGCTTGTTCCTCTGGGAGATTCCGCACTGGGTAGGAGGAAAGAAACCACAAGTCATGAAAGCACCAGGCTTTGAAGATGGCAGATCCAAGGAAGAAGCCCAGAACCCCAGAACTTCCTCCTGCCTCCCCCTGCACATCCCACCAAGCCCCCAGGGAGCTGAGCCCCGTTAACAAGCCTGCCTAGGAAAGGATGAAAGTTGCAGCTCATCCAGCAGCAATAAAGTCCAAGTGGATTTGCACTCGTATATATCTGGGGAGAATTCTCTCCTTTCAAAATGATGGTATATTCAATACATACATGCAGTCTCAAGCTCAAAATCAGCAAGTAAAATTCCTGGTGTCAAAGAAATCCATGGTGTGAAATAAAATGAATGCTGTCTAGCAATCCTAGCTCGCCTGCTCGTTTACAGCCCCCTCATGTCTCACTTCCCAAACCATTCCAACCACCAAGAGTTAAAAATACAGCAGGAAAAAATATTTTTTATCCCTCTCTGTGTACTGAATTACCAGCTTTTCATTAAAACCCTGGAGAGACCCTTTATACTTAAAATCTCAACATTTACAAGCTGAGTGCTTTTACTTATAATTTCAGTTTCTTTCTGCAGAATACTTGATCTCTCTCTTCAATTTTCAGTTATGCTTGTTTCAGACATCAATTGTTAACTCCAGGGTTCCCCTGGGGACAGAGCAGCCAACAACACAGCTTTCAGAAAAGTCTCTTTGGGCTCCTAAAAATGCAAAGAAGAAACTCCAGGCTGTGAGGACTGGGCAGGAGTGGGCCAGGATAAAACCAGAGCTGCTGTGCAGCCCCAGTGCTGTGGCTCTTCTTTGTGGTCTCTGCTGCATCCTAAAAGACACGTAAAAACTCCTGCTCTATTCTGATAGTCTTATCTGTTTTGGGATGTTTTAACTTTGAAAAAGAAGAGAAACTCCTGATAAAACACAGTTAAAGAAGGGTACAACAAAACAACTCAGATCCTGAGGAATCTTGGCATGCAGAAAATAAGGGGAGAAGGAGAAAGTTATATTTTTATGTTAATCACTGTATCGATCAGTTCCTGGGGGCAGTGCCAGAAGGGACTGAGAGGCCCTCAAAAATATGTGAATTGCTTCCTTTGGCTCCACCACTCCAGGAAAGAACCTTTGCTTTGCTTCCACTGAAGGCCAGGGGAGGACAAGGTGCCATGTTCATACTCAGGCTTCTGAAAAGCCAAGGTGGAAAGAGATTTTCCATGCACAACTTCCACCAAAAACGATGGGCAGCAATGTTCTTCTCCCAGGCTCTCCCAAGTCACCAGCTCCTCTGGGTTGGTTCTTCTGAACCCCAGCACTTGATGCATGTAAAGTAACTTAAATGCAAAGGAGCTTAAATATTTCTCTCAGCCCTCACATGCTCCAACAGGTGGAAGGTCCCCAGCAGAAGGCACGGTTGTGTGATGATCTGCAGGGCCTCCCATGTAAAAATCAAAATTCACAGCACTTGTATGCATTAAAATCCAGCAGTATGCCAAGAGACTAATTGTCAGACACAGGAAAAATGCCAGGAAATTTAGTACAGCTAAATGGTCTGAAGGCCCGGGAGACTTGGCGAAGCCCAAGGGAGTTAATTATTGCATTATTGATAATGTTAAGGACTTGAAAAATGTTTGGCCCTGCTTCCTTGACACGGAGGATTAAAGGTTAGGGCGACTGTGTCTGCACGGGAACCCCTGGGGTAAGCAAATCCCTGGCAATCAATGGGAATGATGCCTGAGGAGGACTCTGTGTCCTAGGCCCAGAATTCCCCCTGGCTTCGCCCTCTCCTCTCCCCTAAAGGGGAACAGAACAGTTTGTGCCTCTCTGTGCCCTGTGAGGGCAGTGTCCAAGCTGCAGGGAATATTCCAAGGAATACCAGAACCTGTAACTCACAGACAGCTCTTCTGCCTCTTGGTTTACTGCTGTTTCCCAAACCCTCTGGTGGCAGCTGCCACTCAGAGATCCCAGAATCGCTGAGGCTGGAAACACCTTCTAACGCCATCGAGTCCAACCACTAACCCAGCCCTGCCAAGGCCACCAACAAAGCAGGTCCCCACGTTTTTTGACCGCTCCCAGGGGTGCGGCCGGTGCCAGCCCGGGGTGCAGCGTGCACAGAGCCGGTGCCAGCGGCAGGGTCGCTGGAGCCGCGTGCCAACGCCAGCAGGAGCCGAGGCGGGGGCGGTGAGAGGGCGAGCGCTCACCGTCCATCCGGCGGGGCAGGAGCACTCTCCGGTGATGTGGTGGCACACGCCGCCGTTCTGGCAGGGGCAGCGCAGCTCGCACTGGGCTCCGTGGCTGCCGGGCGGGCACAGCTCCTCGCAGCTGCGGGAGAGAGCACAGGCACGCATCAGCAAACGGGGCACACGCGCCATCCCCGGAGTCCTTGGGCAACGGGGGCACCTCCGGGAAACTCGTGGCGTGGCCACTTAATTCCTGCAATTCCTGCTGGGGTTGTTCCCGAGCGTGGATCCGGCCCTGGGAGGCCGATGCACGTGTGGAACCTTCCTGCACATGCCGCCTTCCACCCATCTCACCAGGGCGACTCGTAACCATTAAAACAGGCCAGGAAAACACGAGTTGCAAGATGAAGCCTTCAGTGTGAATTATGTGACATGGCAATAAAAGAAACTGCAAATAGAATAAAGGGATGGGATTAAAATGCTTGAAATTTCTCCAGCCGCTGCTGAATGTTAACATTTGCAGTGTATAATGGACTGGCAAGGACTCAACATCATTTAAAGGCCATTTAAGCTCACTGAGTCTCCCAGTTCTCGTGGGGAGGCCATGTAAGGCTAATCCCCGCAAAAAGAGTGTCTCCTGCACTGGTGCTTTCAGCATGGAGGTTCTGCAGCCACAGAATGTTCTGCCCCCAATGACTGTCCTCTGATGAGGATGGTCCTACCATATATTAGGGGCTGGCCCTGCTGAGAACTGACACAGCAATGCCAAGGGGAGCACTCCCAAAGCGTGCAGAGTCTTCAGCAGTGAGTGCTTCCAGGACTGAGGTCACAAGTCTATGAGGCAATCAGGTATTAAATAAAATATTCAGAAGGCACATCACTTATTTATGAGGGTTAACATGTATTTAGTTTTTATCTTCTCCTTCTTGCAGGTCAACAAATAATAATAGACTGCAAAAGTATTAAGTCACCTGTAATAGATCTGCAACCAAATTCAGTGACTAAATTCTCTTTTCCCCTTAAATAATTGTGAAAAACATAATTACTTCTGAAACTACTGAAAGATCTCTAATGAGAAGTGATGTTACACTGTGGGCAATTTTAAACAAGGAACTATTGCTTGCTGTCCTGAAATTAATATGCAGATTTTGTGAATCCTCCTGGTAAACTTTCTGTGTGGTGGATGGGGATTTAGCTCCATGATTCTCGTTAAAGTTAATAGGAGTCACACTGCTAAATCCCTGCTCACCATGCTTAAAATCTGCCCCCTAGATAGTAAGCTGATATAGTTAACAGCAATGCTTTCTCAGTTAGATTGAAAGTCAAATAAATTGGGGATGGTTAAGTCCCATTTGATACTGCACTGGACTGCTAATGAGGAGAAAGCCCAATTGCTTACAAAAACTCGGCTGTAATTTGGATTGTATTCACATTCTGAAATTAGGAACAGGTAGAGTCGTTTCACAAGCTGGAAAACAAAAAGTATTTTAAAGCTTATTTTAGCACTATATTGTATTATTATGATAGAAGCATATAATCCCAGAACGGTTTGATTTGGAAGGGACCTTAAAGCTCGACTCATTCCAGCCCCCCTGCCATGGGCAGGGACACCTTCCACTGTCCCAGGCTGCTCCAAGCCCTGCCAGATTGTGCAGCACATCACTTTTTTAGAAAAGAGGCAGCCTCTTCCCACTGAATCCATGCCTTTGCAGCAGGGGCCTGCATATCCAAGGGGGAATGCTGCACTTTCCATCAGCTGGGCTGGGAACTGGGGATACAAACCATGGCTAAGTGGTGTTCACAGCCCAGCAATAATAAATGATTGAGTACAGGGAATCCCAGAGTGGTTTGGGTGGGAAGGGACCTCAAAATTCATCTCATTCCACCCCCTGCCATGGGCAGGGACACCTCCCACCAGCCCAGGTGGCTCCAGCCTGGCCTTGGACACTCCCAGGGATCCAGGGGCAGCCACAGCTTCTCTGGGCACCCTGTGCCAGGGCCTGCCCAGCCTCCCAGGGAAGGATTCCTTCCCAACATCCCATCCATCCCTGCCCTCTGGCAGTGGGAAGCCATTCCCTGTGTCCTGTCCCTCCAGGCCTTTGCCCAGCTGTCCATCTCTGGGTGCTGCAGACAGTTCTAAGGAGCAGCAAAAAGAGAGATTTCCCTTCTTCAGCCGCGTGCCCTGTTCCCCGCTCTCCCCAGTGGCAAGCGCCCGTGTCGCCAACCGCCCGTGGCACTCACAAGACTCCGGTGTATCCGGGCGCGCAGTGGCACTCTCCGGTCTGGTGGTCGCAGGTGGCGCCGTGGTGGCACTGGCACTGGAGCTGGCAGGCCTTGCCGTAGGTGCCGGGCTCGCAGAGCTCCTCGCAGCGCCAGCCGCGGAAGCCGTCGGCGCACACGCAGGCGCCCGTGATGGGGTTGCAGAGCGCGTCGTTCTGGCACTGGCACCGGTTGCTGCAGTGGGGCCCCCAGTGCTCGCTGTCGCAGCCTGCGAACACACGCGGCGTCACGCAGGTGCCCACGTACCTGGCGCGGCACAGGCCGTGCCAGCGGCTCCCAACGCGGCCCCAGGGCTCCCACGGCACCCGGCCGTCACACCTGAGCGTGGGGGCCTGTGGAACACCCTTATTGGATCGGGAGCGGCATCTCTTAATATCCTGTTTCTTAGTGCTCTTAGATAGCTGGAGGGAGTGAATCCAGAGTGGAATTAGATGCAGAGGATCACATCCTGCCTGCAGCGTGGCACTGTCAGGCAAATCCTGTCGACTTAATAATGTCATCAAATATTGTTTCTTTGTACTGTCCCCGTAAGATAATAAATACGATAATCTAAAGAAGGCTTTCTTTTTGGTGGGTTTTTTTGTCTGTTTTCCTCTTTATTTAATTTTTTTTTGTATTTTCCGGATGAAATAGATGGGAGGGAAGAAAATAACCCTGGAGACAGGATGTCATAAGGCTGCCCAGGCGCAGGGATGAAGGTATGGAGTGTGTGTGTCAGGTCATTCCTGTGCTAGTAACAGGAACACAGAAGGACCCCAAACCGTCTGGCACTGCCATGGAGAGGAGGTTCCCTACAGAAGGAGTTAAGGCATGGTGAGAACCCTTCGTGTGACAGCCCTGCCTGATCCCTTCTCCTTTCTCTTTGCACTACAGGGAGGATGAGACAGGGAAGTCAGCACTCCAGGAGCAGTTTGCCCTGATTTGTTCCAGAAACAGCAACGGGCACCTGCACAAGAGCGGTGTGAGCTGTGCACTGACCAGAGCCCAAGGCAAACACCCGAGCTCCAGCTCTGCTCAGCAAACCACCTGCAGGAAAACAAGGAGCCGATCCCTTCCCAGCTACAGCTGGTTGTGCTCAGAGCTGGTTCCATCACACCAACACCCCTCCTGCTGCCAGGCAGGAAGGCAGAGCAAACCCCAGCGAGAGAGCTGCCTCCACAGCCACTTCTGTTTGCAAGCATGGCCACTAATCCCCAGGTGGCACACGCTGCTTCTCAGCCCCGGATCCGCTCCCAGGATTACTGAGCTAAATGTGAAGCTCACTTAAGTCTCATGCTTTTGTCCCAGAAATCTCACAGCCCTCTCCTCCTACAGTACATGGCTCTAACCCCACACTGGAAAATTACATCTACCAGTTAACTGGCAGCATTTTTATCCTTCATTTTGAGGAGAGGCAGACTCATTGGTCAGATACTCCGAGGATATCCAGCAGAGGAAGAAGAGATGCATTATTCAACTCACATTGCTGATTACAAGTTTACAAACTCGTGTCTCTTGAGCAAGTGTTAAAGGCCAAATAAACCCCCAGGTGACAATTTCAGGGTCTCCAAAAGGATCTGCAGGGTCTTAGAGGACGCACAGAGCTGGTTTCATGTCCTGCAGGAAGCGTATTCCTGTGCACAATCCTGCTCGTGCCGCACATTCCACAGTTTATTGCTTTGCCCCACTTCTCCCCCAGCTGCAAACTGGGATGATGATTCCTCTCTGACACCACTGGGAGCCCAGCAAACAAAATCTTACTCTTTATAAGACTTAAATTATTACTGAGAACCTGTGGAAAGAGATGATCTATCTTTATTTCACATAGACACTCGCCGAGACTCTGTGAGCCTTCTGGGGCAGGGAGCAAAGCTGCTGGAGCTGATGGAGTTTCCCAGCAATTTCCAGTCCCGAAACACTGATTTGTTTCTGCAGAACTTGAGGATCAAGAGATGCAGTTCTGCACCTCGACAAGGCTACAAATCCAAACGACACAAGCACAGCTTTGACAGCCCTCAGCACGAGGAAGTGGAATTCAGGGCTCAGACCTCACCCTTCTGGTACCACACCTCCCATCAGAGCCCCAACTGCAGACTGTGGCTTGCTCTGGGCTGATACAATTCCAGCTGCAATTAATTTCTTAAATATGAATAGATAACACTCATTAGAAGAGGTGATTCTATCCTTGCTCTCTCGTGTCTCAGGTGGGTGCTCCAACCACTGGATTTGTCTGCTGTGTTTGTGTTTTTCACTTGGAAGCAAAGTGAAGGAAAAAGAAAACCATTTTCTGTCACCAGTCCAGGCATCTAGTCTTGCCTGTGCAGTGCCTGCCCCAGCCACAGCTCCTTTTCTGTAAGCGCATCTTATTTGGACACTTATTTACTGTTTGTATTTGGTCACACACCTGCTTTCTCCCTTTACCAAATTAGTACAAGCAAGGTGCTGAAGTAAAGAGCAGAAATTCCTCTAATTCATTGGAAAATCACTAAAAAACAGAAAATAAAATCTGGAAAAGAAACCTGCAGTGAGCAGCAAACCAGCTGCCAGATTTTTCCAAGGGCTTCTCAGTACAAGGCATCAGTGAGTGCACATTGCTGCATTCAGTGTGGGTAACCCAAAGCACTGAGCCCAAATGGTTTAAGGACCTATGAAATAAAGCAGCTTGGCATACCAGATAGCTGCTAAGAATGTGAATTTCATGGGGATTTATTAAGGAGAGAACATAAAAATGAGGATTAAAGTACATCTGAAAGCTTATGGAAGACACAGAAAAAATAGAATTACAGCAAGATGAGGCTTGTACCGTGTCATTGCCGACATCTGACACAGCCTTTGCTTCTTTTCTGTTCCTGAAACCACTGGCAGGGGCTTCCCAGCTCCCTGAATGGTTTGGAACCAGAGTCACAGTGTACAGAAGATGTGTATGGCCAAGGAGAACGTCCTGCTGTCTCTCCAGGATGGGATCACTCACACACAGCGACAGCTCGGTCTCCTCTAGATTCAAGTCTTTGCCTCAAATGGTAAATACTTTCTGCTTTCAGCCATTAGTTCAAGCCCTGTGTATGTCACACTGGGCAGAGCCATTTCATGCACTATCAATTCATCCACTGCTGATTAATTGCAAAGGGAATTGAGAGAAATTTGTTAGCAACGTGCTAGTGTAAGATTTGTGATAACGAAACATCATCATGCTCACCTGATTTTACACTGCCTTAACCACACGTGAAATAAGATGTCTGTTGCCCAAAGTTTTCTTCTCCCCTCTCCTTCGAGTCCCACACTGCAGTGCCAGTAAACTCTTTGCCTGTGTCATTTCACTGCCCCGTGATGTGATCTTTACATGGTAACTCAGAGACCTGCAGCGAGGTAACCTCTGTCCCTTCACACGGGCAGCAGCCAGGACGATAAGCTGAATGCAAGTCCTTACTCACACAATGGGCTCAGCAGGCTCACTGCATGTGACACCGCTCGGGTGTGAGACCACTCCAGGGTGTGAGTGCTACGGGACTGGGTCCCAGGGGCTTCTGAGAGAAAATAACAAACAGAAGAACCCAAACACTTCAGCAACCACCATGTGTTTTCCCTCTATCCGTGAGTGTGGCAAATCCTGGCTGGTGTGTGGCAGTGACTCCGGTTTGTGAGACAAAGGGCAGAGCAGACCCAGGGCCACGGGATCCCACTGCACTTGGGGATCATCAGCACCTTCTCCCGTGGGCTTGGAGAGACTCTTCTAAAACACAAGCCCAGCCTGGCACAGTGTAATCCTGCTCCTGTTGTGTGTTACCATTATGGAGATAAATAATAACAGCAACAACATGTGAACAGAGAGCTGATTAAAGCTTACACGAGCGCTCCCCTGTAAATGCATATGCCATTAAAATGTCAAAATGATACAGAGGCTTTAACTAGACCATCAATAAGGAAAGCAACCTGAGTGGGGATGTCAGGGAGGTACAAATGCTCCCTCAGCTGCGTGTGGGGATGTCAATACCGTGAGGGATGAGGCTGAAATTGCCACTGTTCCCTTGGGAGCTGCCACAGTTCAGGTCACGTGCCCACGTTCCCTGGCAAACGTGCAAACTTACTCCCTTCTTCACCTTCAAAAATAGGACTGAGAATAATTGCCACCAATGAAAATGAATATAACTGTAGAGGATGGTGAATAACTGCACTTGCCTGCAGAGGGGGTGGCAGGGAAGGGGTCAGTCCTTGGTGCAGAGCTGCTCAGTGCAGCACCAAGGATCTCCTCTCGCCACCCCTACTCTCCCACCCTGAAGCCTCAGTTACTTCTTCAAGTGAGGGACAATTACTGCAGGCGCTGCATGCAGAACCATGGAATCACAGGATGGATAAGGTTGGAGAAGCACTCCAAGATGATCAAGCCCAACCTCTGACGAACACCCCAGGGCCCACTAAACCACGGCATGGAGGGCTTGTTGTCTGGGCCCTGCCAGGGATGGTGACTGCCCCTCTTCCCTGGGAGCCTGCTCCAGTGCTTACCCACTCCTTCAGGGAAGATCCTGCTACCAGTGGTGTCCTGGGAAATCAAGCACACAGCGGGGAGAGGCTGGAAGTGCCACGTCACTCCCAAAGGGCTGCTCATCCCCCTCGGAATGGCCAGGGAATTGCTGTGTCCTGGGTCAGCAGAGCCACCCAGTCCTCAGTGCAGCAGCACGAGGCAGGCACAGTGAGGCAAACACCAGGAGCAGGTAAATAAAAGGACTCCCGAGGAAGGGATGACATTTATCAAGTGATTTATCCTGACGAGAGAGAGTCCAAAGTGCCGTTCCAGAGCTTTCCATGCCTGCACAGACACACTGCTCCTATGAGAAGAGCAGCACCACAGCCTGTGCTCTCAGCTCTGTGACTGCTCTGTTCTCAGCAGCACAGACCCCTCTGAGCCTCTCACAGCCGGTGACCAGCCCTGTGTTCTGGGTCTGCACAAGGCACAGCTGAACAGTACCCAGCGTTTGATTTCCTCGGTCTAAGGACTCAGGACCGCACTGAGCTGATGGGGAACTTCCATTAATCCACACTTTAAATGACTTTCTGCAGAGTTGCTAAAGCACAGGACGTGGCTCAGAGTCAATGGCCAATATTCTGGACCATTTCCAAATTCAGTTTGTAATGTTTAAATGAGATGCTAGCCCTTAAAAATTCAAACAGGAAATAAAATTAACTTATTAAATCTATGAGGACATGGCTTAAGAGTGATTATTTTAGAATTTACTTTGAAATTAAGACTAGATTCTCCCCTTAATGTAACTACTGTTGTGGAATGATTCTATGAATACAAATTAAGGTGATATGGAGCCTGAACTCTGGGTGGGTTTCTTTGGTCTAATTCAGTTTTGGACTCTGATAGTTGATAAAGCTAATGAAAAGCAGGCAAAGAAACAGAAAAAGCTAAAACACATGCCTGGATGTAATGAATAAAAAATTAAAATAATCAATTAACTTCTTATTCCCTGCACTTTATGCAACAGGAGAATTACAGCCCCTGTACTGTCACTGCACAAACATCACTCCTTTGGCACAGTTCAACACCACTAGAAGAGAAGCCAAAGCAATAGGTTGGAAACAAGGGAATTCCCTTCCAGAGACACGTCCCAGCACTTTGAGTTTGGCCCTGAGCAGCCCCCAGTGCCTCCCACAACACCAACACACTGCCTGAGGCACGAGCTGGGCACCGAGAAACCACTCCTTGGGCTGCTCCATTCCAAACCAAAACACCTTCGTTTTGTGCCACTGCTTACCCTGGAATGTCTAACGCACGTTTATGGAGGATGACTGAGCTCAAAACAACCCAGATTTTCCGAAGTTCCCTTCAAAAATATTCCTCCAAATGCTTAGAGACCGACACTGTGATTCCACACTTCCAGCGACCAGCTGGGCCCCCTCCCATGGACAGAGCCCTGTCCCAGCCCAGGGCTGTGCCCCCGAGTCCCCAGGGAAAACCCACCTGCACTTGATCAAACTATAACAGATGCCGTCTGCAGGCACTCAGTGCCACCTCTGGGAACTCCTCACATACTCCCCTCAAAGATTCCATGAGCAATGTGAAATTCAGAGGCGCCAGGGCCCTGGCAGGACTCCTCTCCCAGTTTTCCCTCGGAGCAGCCATGGGCCACCGGCTGTCTCATCTCCGTGCAGAAGTGCCCCACAGGGAGGGGAGAGCCTTCTCCTCCCCGTCCATCACCCACACACATGAACCATCCTGATGGCACTCTTGAAGGGATTTTTCATACTCTCCATTTGCTTTTTAAGGAAAACCAGCCCCAAGTGGGAGCATCTCGTGTCAGTAAGACATCTGACTTAAAAAGCCAAGCAAAGTTCAGCAGCAGTGCAGTGCTTGAGTGAAGATCTCTTCTGTAATTCTGTGAGCACAGGGTCCTGTCACAGCCCCTGGCACTGGCTGACTCCTGGGCTTGCAGCTGTGCACCTGAGGGTTCCCAAACCTGGAGCCCATGCAGGGGAGTCTGCGGGAGCCTTTTATCTCCCATGCCAGGCTTTTAGTCACAGCACACACAGCTACAAGGAAGAAGGTGCCAGTCTCAATGTTTACAACTCTAAGACTGCCCAGAGTGTCTGTTTTGCATATGTAAATATGCATTTGTGTATCCACCCAAGGGGCAAAAAGCTGGGGTTACCCCCAGGCTGCAGGGCCTGCGGTCGGTCTCAATTTCTGAGTGTACGGATCAGTCTTCATCAGACAGAAAGGGAAAGAGAGGGAGGGAACATCAGCTGATTTTTCCCAAAATTGATTGATTATTACTCACAGGAGGAAATTAATCTCATTTTGTGTTTGTTTTTTCCTTTCTTAAGGACAGGAGAACGGATTTTCATCCTCCAAGAAAGATTGTACTGATTCCTCCTGAAGCCCATGGTCTGAATCAGATAGGAAGCATGTGGCTGATCTGGGCCATGATTTAATCTCTGCTGATGATCTCATTAGTCACTGAGGCTCCAGCATGTGCTACCTCATTCAATCACAGCACTTCAGAGACCCTGCAGTTTATTCAGAACCCTCTGAGGAAACATTTTCTTTCCGAAGCGATCCTTGTTTAAAGAACATTCCTACAGTATTCTGTGGAACGCTTGCAACAGCTGCCTACTTGTAGGTTTGTATTTTGGAGAAATGAAAACAAAACCACTCCAAGTCAAAAAAGAGTTGAGTATTTGGATGTCAGCCTCATCAAATCCCATAATGAACTCAATATATTTTGGAAGCACACAAAAAAAAGGGAGAAGCAACTTCTACTCCTGACAGATATCAAAGTGTGGCGTTTTCAGAATTTTCATCATGATCTATTTTGACAGAGGCTTCAAAAGAAGTGAAAATTAGAACATTAAAAAAACCTGAGAATATTTCCTATTCCTTTTTGTAGAAATTACTGCTCTGTTTAATGAGCCTTTAACTCTACTGACACTCTAGATCTTACAAGGAGTTTAAAATCATGAAACGCTTCATAAGGGAGCGACAACATCCTATACAACACTGGCAGCTTGTCTTCTCATTATAATTTTTGTAGAGAAGATGCTGCATTCTTTAAAATGTTTTTTTTCTTTTAGTGTCATATTAATGGGAGGCAAAGTCTGTTCTTTAATTAGAATTTTACTGTGGTGAATTAAAAAATACATGGGCAGAGTATCAAGAGCCTAATAAAACTAAATGAAGATACTATCTTTCCTCTGTATGAAACCCAGCAGTCTTTGCTCTGGCAAAACTTCCATCAATACTTCATTATTATTGTCTAGGACAGGATTGTAATAATAAGATCTGCAAGTAACTTACTTCCAAATTCTCTCTTCCAACTGGGTAAAGCACTCTCAACGTCTATAATGGACTTGAGATGTTTTCATTGACTGTATAATGAAATTCCCTTGTAATGCCTCTGCACAGAAGCGAAACCAGTTCTGCCTGCAAAGAGGGGCAGAAACACACTGGGAGTGCGTCCAGCGCTGCAGGACAGGCACAGGGCAGATGCATCTCCAAGACACAGATGCTGGGGAGGGGCTCAGGAGGGCTGGCACCGGAGCTGCCGGCACAGAGGCCTCTGCCACGGGAGATGTGGAGCTGCTGGCGCATCCGTGCCCGTGTCAAAACCCACGTGCAGTGCCCCTGGTCCAAACAGCCTTCGGCTCCGAGCTCAGCAAGGCTGTTTGGGAGCCCAGCCAAGCCCCCTTGCCCCTCTGAGCTCAGCCATTCCGGCCGAGCTTGGCGCAGTTGGAGCAGACGCCCAGGGCCAGCCCGGGAGCTGCAGCAGCCTGGCCACACTGGATGCCCTTCAGTCACAGCCTCACCCAGCTCCCTGCAGACCTCTGTGCGTGACCTGGGGAGTCCACCCTGCTGCAACAGCCTGACCTGAGCACCTCCAGGCTCTGTGAGCACACAGGACCCAGCAGGACCGGCCCCGTTGCTCCTTGTTTTTCACAGCGCACAAACCAGGCATCGAAGGTCACCCTGCTGGGGTTTTGCCAGATGTGCAATACCCCTTTAATTGCAGGTAAAGCAGCGCTTAAAGGAGAAAAGGTTCTTGTCACTAAAGCAGCAGAGCTGGAGCAGGTTCCCTCTGCTCACTCCCTGCAGTGATGTGTGTTCCCTCACCTGCACCTCTGGAGGCCAGGGCAAAGTGCCATGGGCAAGGAGGTTGGCCCACGGGTGGGGAAAATTCAGACATGCACGTGGAAGAAATGCTGTATCCAGCTTCAGACTGCACCATAAAGATTCCCCTTCGAGGGGACCTCTAAGCACACCCTTCATGCATAACTTAACTGGCAGTCCTGGCTCATCAGGCATTTTTAGGGTAGTCAATAAGCAACTTATTTTATTGCATTGACATGGCAACCTGAAGTAAACACTGGATTGTGGTATTTGCTTTTATTTCCAACAGTGTAGCTGAAGAATAAAGAGAACCACTTCATCCCTTTGCTACAGTTCCATTTTAACATCTAATCATGGAATCCTGAAATGTTCTGTGTTGGGAGGGACCTTAAAGCCCATCCAGTGCCACCCCTGCCATGGGCAGGGATGCCTTCCACCAGCCCAGGTTGCTTCAACCTGGCCTTGGACCCTTCCAGGGATCCAGGGGCAGCCACAGCTTCTCTGGGCACCCTGTGCCAGGGCCTGCCCACCCTCCCAGGGAAGGATTCCTTCCCAATATTTAAGCTAAATCTCTCCTCTTTTGGTTTATAACCGCTCCCCTTTGCCCCATCACTCCATCTACTACCTGTGCAGGCGTTTTCAGACAAACAATACCAGCCTAAAGGATGTTCTGCCCCAGTAAGTGAATCCAGGAAAAAAATCTTACCTTTTCTAGCATGAATTCTGTTACCCACAGACATTCAGAGAGAATTAGAGCAGCAGAAGGCCCGGTGGCCTTTGAAATAGGGGTGTCTTTCATATCTAAAGCAGTTCAAAGGCTTACAAAAAGCTGTGTGCAGGTATCCACACCAGCTACGTGCTGTTCTCTTTTCTTCTAGGCATACTTGAACCTTCACATGGCTCTTTAATGTTACCTAATGTCTTCCAGATCTCTTAAATACACTGCTGTCTTTCTCTTATAAACCATTAATAGTAATGTCCCTTCCAGGCACAGAAAAAGAAACAGTTTTGGAAGAAAGTCTTGCCCTGTGTGACCCAGTAAAAACTAGAATGTTCACCCAACTCAGCAGAGTCTCTGCAAAACCTTTCTTGTATTTACCAACAGAAAACAGCCAGTCTGAAACTACTGGGGGAAAGCAAAGGAAAAATACTGAAATATGAGAATATTACGCCCTCTTTTCACATCGCTCAGGCACTGTGAATAAAGAGACAACCAGAGGGGCAGACAAACCCCGTGCAGTTAAATAGCAGGAGCCAAAGCCTGGCTGTCCCTGGGGTGGCAGAGGACACAGAGCCCAGCACCAGGGCAGTTTGATGTCATCAAACTGCAGCTCTCCTGCTGGTACCACCCCCTTAGGTGCCAGTGCTGAGAGGGCAGAGCAGGGCAGAGCAGACGCCACTGCCCCTGGCCCTGCGGCTCCCCCCAGGCTTGGAGGGCTCGGTGTCACTGTGGAGAGCCGGGCAGCAAGAGGGAACCTGGCCTCCTACATTATTGAGCTTGCATGTCTAAACCCTGATAGCTTTTTTTGACTTCCCACGGCGTTCCAATGTTGTTCACAGAAGCATAAATTAATGCCAATTTCTAAGCCAGAAGTGGCTCTAAACTGGGAAGTGAAACTTTTTTGTTGTGATGTTAAAAACAGACAATTCTTAAACTGTTTTACATTTTGAGAAGCGGGCTGATCAAAACTGTTCACCCTCCCCATCAGCTCTGGGTGTGCCGAACTGAAACGATTCCACAAAACCCCAGCCATATGGAAGCCAGTGCTTTGGGAACAGTTTCCCCATTGTGGATTCGTGCATTAAGCCATCAAGTGGCAGGCAGGCAGGAAACACTAAATCATCACTCCACATGTTTTTCCCTCCTTGTTTACAAACAACATGTTGGTGCCTGCAGCATTACCCGTGGGTCAGCCTCCCAGACTCCGGCAGAGCCCACAGAGCCGCTCCAGGTCCCGGCTCGGGGTGTCAGTTCCCGGGGTTCAGCCCCACCTCCGGGAACAGCCTCTCTGGAACAGTTTTGTCCCCAGATTAATTTAATTTCTCTCTTTCTCAGTGACAACTGCCATGAAAAGGAGAGAGCAAAGCAGCCACCCTGGCTGGCAGCGGGGAAGCGAGCGGGGTTTTGCTTCAGCGTCCGTGCATGAGGGGCTTTAAATGCCACATTCCCTCCAAGGTTCAGAGCCCTGCCTTCTCCCTGCTGTGGCTGCAGGGACACACATGAAGAGATCACAGGCAAAAGGAGGGGGTTTGATGAGACCATTACCCAAACTGCGCCCTGAGCTGCTGCACTGTGCCATCACGAGCCCCTCGGGTGGGGAATTCCTCCCCTTTGGCAGGGAACGGCCCCTGGGGGTTAAGGTGAAAAGGATGCCCGACTGCCCCGGTGCCCTGGTCCCTGCAGAGCTGCCCAGAGCCAGCCCTGGGGAGACAGCGCAGCCCCCAGCAGAGCCTTTCCGGGGAGAGCCTGGCTATTCCCGCTGCCTGGGGACTCGGGGATGCTGCTGACACACAGCACAAATCTGATGACACAGGAAATTAGCATCCGCTGCTCTCGCCCCTGCTCCAGCAGAATTTACTAAATATAGCCCACTCTTTAAATATTAAGGATAGCTGCAGAATGTTGTTGTTTTTGAAAGGGTTCTTTCCTGCCTGGATTTTCCTCATCAGGCTTAGTAATCAAGTTGTTTTATTTGGAAGGGATAATTATTAGTTGAATAATTAATTATTCAGGGTACGTTGCTAAATAAAATTCAAAGTAGGCTGGTAAATCAAAGAAGTGACAATGTGCAGCAATTTGGGTTCTAAACTGTGCAACGAGATCAAAATGTGTAGGGTCTGTAGGTATGTAAATGTGCTTTGGCACATTTAATAGAATTGCCTCCGACACCAAAGTCCCCAACAAACACTGACTAATTCTCATGGTCCATCTATGAGCTGGAGAATGTAATTTGTCACCATTTCAGAGCAGGGAAACTCAGACAGGCAAATTACATTAAACTGCAAAGCTCCCCAGCAAGTCAGTGCTAGCTCTGAGATGGGACAGCTCCAAGTCCTGAAGTGTGGATTTATGCCACAAATACTTCACAGCGTATTTTGCCACCACATTCATAATTCCGTTCTGAATTAAACAGATGAAAAATGACTCTTTTATGTCTACAGAGATTAATTGCTCAAGGATGCTCCTGTCTCTCACCCGTAACAGCGTAAAGGAGTGTGAAGTTGGGACAAACAGCCCCCCTGGGATGCGAAGTGCGGTGGGATGTGGCTGGCGCAGGGCTGGAATGTGCTGGGAAGGGGATCCAGGCAGTTCCAGCTCAGCAGGTGACACCGAGGGGCCCTTCATGTGACTCTCCCCCTGGTTTTAGAGGTCCCAGCTCCCCCGTTCCCGCCCAGGGAACGTGGCACTCCCCGCACATGGGCTGTTTCTCTGCATTGTCTCCTGACACTGTTTCTTACGCTCACTTGGGCTCCAACACAGCAAACCCAAGAGAAGTTACACAACCTTTGCTGCAGGATTTCCCACACCCTGTGCTGGGACCTGCGACGTTTTGTTTCCCCGTTGATTGCCAGATTGATTGGCACAACTGGAATTTTTGCAAGGCCAGGGATCCAAAAGGCAGTAAAACTCCACACACAGAAACTGCTGGAGCCTCTTCAAATATTTGTTAATTAAAATTGTTACAAGTAAATGAATTGAGTTCCTGTTGTCCCAGAAGGACTTGCCCTTATAGAGACCTCATAGCCAGCAAATTTAAATGCTTTATTGTTCTGTAACTCCCATCTATGCAGGCTCCTCTATTTGGCACATCCTTAATTTCTGTCAAAGTAAAAGCATTCTAACATTTTGTCAGGGAGCTGGTGTAAATCTCGGAGAAGGCTTAAAAAAACCTCTTCTGTTGACTCATTTCCCTCATTCCTAGGCAGATCTGAGAGAAGGAAGACTTGAAAGCAACATTATGAGCCCAAGAATTATCCTCGACCCTTGAAAGGCACACAGAAAATTAAACTGGGGGATCAGTATCAAGGCATGGAAATTATTGGGTCTGTGCACTTAAAAGCTGAAGAAGGTGACTTCCCACTGAGACTCGAGAACACAGGTGCACATAATATTAAAAATCTGCAATTTTAACCTTTTCGATTTGCTAGCAAAGCAAGGAAGTTGTTGAGAAACTGCAGTAAACACGGCAATGCCATGAGGCTCTGCCAGGCTGCATCTCCCAGCTCTGCGATGCCGTAGCCCGGCGGTCAGCGGGCCCTGGCAGAGCCCCCGGCAGCAGCACAGCACAGCACAGCAGAGCAGAGCAGGGTGGGCTGGGGCACCGACACCGCGCTGGGAAGCGCCCCCAGGTCTCTGCAGCCGCTGGGACTGTGCCCCGCTCCCTGCCCTGCCCTGGCACTGCAGGAGCAGCTGTGTGCAGAGCCAGCAGCACCGCTGCAAGAGCAGCCTGGGAAAGGGTCTGGTGAAGGCTGGTACCAGTTCTGGACAGTTTTGAGGACAGGGCTCTACAATCAACAATTCACAGGCGACAGCTGTATTTTTTTTCAAGTTTTTAAGCGTGTCAGAGGTGAACACAGATTTGTAGGTGTTGCTTTTCTCTGCGACAGCCAAGAGACCTCAGGGTAATTCTCAGACCCGCGGACTTCAAAACGATTCTAACCTCATAATGTAAATACTTTGAATTTCATTAAAAATCAAAACACCACTTGACTGCCAAGCAACAACAAGCACGTTTTATGCATAAGCTAACTAATTCCATCTTCCGAGCCTCTGAACAAACAGCAATTGTGGCTCATCACAGCTACACCTCGGAAGATAACCTTGCACTTGATTTCTGCTGCCCTGCAATTACAGGCAAACCGCTGTTTCCATCTCACTTACAGCAACAGGGCCTGTTGTGGAGCGGGGCCACTGAGCTGACAGCCAGGACACAGCACAAACACCACAACAGAGATTTATAAAGCACAGACACCAATTACAACTCCCACCCAGCCCACTGAAATGAAAGCAAAAGACACCACTTGTTCTCCCAATGTAGCCCTATAACCTGATTTATCCTCGGATTTGTTCTGCCACCCACAAAATGCCGCCAGGTTGAGTCTTAGTAAAAAAGATTTGAAGCTGTCGATCCAAGCCCTTGTTTTCTCAAGTCTCAATTACGGTCCCATTTTCCTTGTGGGAGCTCTTTATTACTTCCCACTGGGAGCACAACTCACCCCGAGCGGAGCTGCCAGCATCCCTGCTCGCACTCTGCTCCACTGCATCCCCCTCATTTTACACTCTTTACAGGACTCTGTAAAATTCCTAATGGATGCCCAGGTTTTACAACCTCATTTGAAGGTGCTCAGCACACCTGACTGCTCCTCCCTGCTCCCCATTGCCCACCAGGTCTGAACTGGCAGCCGTAACTCTCTGGCACTGGGACTCTGAACAACTCTGCTTTGCCTGATCCTCGTGCAAACCACTCAATCTGTCTTGGCTTTTAAACTAAAGACATTTTGATTTGTTCTTATTTTTGACTGGTCTTGGAAATACGCATCAGTGAAATACTGTTACTGTCAAACACCTTAAAAAGCAGGTTTATGACTAGAAAAACTGTATGAATGAGATCGTAGAATCCTGGAATGGGTTGGGTTGGGAGGGACCTTAAAGTTCATCCAGTGCCACCCCTGCCATGGGCAGGGACACCTTCCACCAGCCCAGGGTGCTCCAAGCCCCGTCCAACCTGGCCTTGGACACTTCCAGGGATCCAGGGGCAGCCACAGCTTCTCTGGGCACCCTGTGCCAGGGCCTGCCCACCCTCCCAGCCAAGAATTCCTTCCTAATCTCCCATCTATCCCTGTCCCCTGGCAGTGGGAAGCCATTCCCTGTGTCCTGTCCCTCCAGGCCTTGTCCCCAGTCCCTCTCCAGCTCTCCTGGAGCCCCTCTAGGTACTGGAAGGGGCTCTCAGGTGTCCCTGGAGCCTCCTCTTCTCCAGGTGAACCCTCCCAGCTCCAATGAGTTTGATATAACTGGAAAGCAAGTTTACCACCAATGATTAGTAGAAGTACTTTATATTAACCAGCACCAGCAATCACCAGTCACACAGTGACCCAAACCAGTCTTCCTTTCTGCCCTCAGATCTTTCACAGCTCTGCAAGCCCAGGGAAAATACTTGGCTGTAGGACAGCAAGGCACAGGATGAAGACCCAAAGCATTCCTCCACTTTGCTGCTGCTCTCCTCTACTGCATGTGTAGGGGCAAGAAAACAAGGGAGGGAAAGTATTAGATGGAAAAAGAGAAAAGCACTAAGACTAGGAGGAAAGAAAGTGTATTTAAGAAAAGAATGAGGGAAATAGGTTAAAAGAAGGGAAAAAAACCTGTATGAAATGCAGACATAACAGAGAGGCAAACAAAGAGCTGAAAGGGAAGAAGATGCACATTCCCACCATGTCCCACATATATGTCCCTGCAAATAATGAAGGTCAGCAGCACATTATAGGAAGTAGTCAGCAATGAGAACCACATTGCAACGAGCACAGAAATGATCAATTTGTTTATCCTTGTTAGCTGAGCACAGAAATCCTGGTGGGGAGGGGGTGGCTCGTCCTGCTGCCCAAGGCTGTCACTGCCCAGCCACGCTCACCTCCCCAGCTTTTCCCCTTGCACAGGCAGGGAATGGGGGCTAACTCTAATAAAATAAATAACTGCTTCTCCCACACACTACATCCCTGCCTTCCTGGGAGCTGCATTAGCAGGGTTTATAAGTCAATTTTGAAAACTCAGGACAGCATTAAAAAACTGGCAAGTGCCACTCGGTCACGTCCCTGTTGTCACAGTTATTGAGGCCTCTGGAGAGAGTGTCAAAGAAATAAAGCAAATTTCTTTTTTTAGCTTAATTTGTGTCAATTGATTTCCTATTTTTAATTAATAATTCTAATTATGATGCAGCAAATTTACCCAACAGGCACAACTAGCTCAATCAGCATGTATTGACTGGGACAGTAGAATTATCCCAGTGTTCGTGACACCATCGATTTTGTGTTGTGTGACAGTAAGAAAACAGCAGCTGGGCAGAGCCCGGTGTCAGCTCACGGGGCTGATGATCCCTGAGCTCTGAACCTGACCCACAAATAAAAACACACACATTATCTACTGCTCCAGCTCTCCACAGGAGGAACTGGTGATTAACTCGTGGCACAAATAAGGGGGTTAGTCATGGCACAGCAGCGGGAAGGGGAGGCTGGGAGACACTGATCTGAGGCAAAAAGCAGCTGGGGAAGTCCCTGTAAAACTGAGCTAAATCATCTGCTTTAAGTTCCTAATTTGTCTTCATTTTGGATGGTCCCACAACACCTCTCTGAGCACATGCCTAAATATTCCCAGGAAAGATCTCAGGACAGTTCTGACCCAGAGCATCACATTTTTCATAGAATCATGGAATACTGGAATGGTTTGGGTGGGAAGGGACCTCAAAGTCCATTTTAATCTACCCCCTCCCACGGGCAGGGACACCTCCCACCAGCCCAGGTGGCTCCAGCCTGGCCGTGGACACTTCCAGGGATCCAGGGGCAGCCACAGCTTCTCTGGGCACCCTGTGCCAGGGCCTGCCCACCCTCCCAGGGAAGGATTCCTTCCCAACATCTGGTTTAAACCTACTGTCTTTCAGTTTGAAATTCTAGTCTCTTTTCTTTTTTCCCCCTCTTTGTTTTCCTCTCTCAGCTCTGGAGGAGCTCAGGGGGCAGCAGGGTGGCCAGGCCATGGACCCTGCTCTCACACAGCCAGGACTCGCTGCGGTGCCACCGCTGTCCCCACCTTTGCTGGCTCCAGAAGCAGAGGAGAAACACAAGGGCAGAGGAGGCACAGTGTGGCCCAGGCTACTCTTTAGCCCTTTTGCTGGAATCACTGAGATTCTCTGCCCACAGAGCTCCAAACTCTGCAGAGATTATGTTAAAAGACACTTGTGGTGGCCCAGAGAATCCTGAACCATGAGCAGTTGGACGCTCCACCTTCAAAAGCATCCAAAAGCTTGGCAGCAAAGGCGGGTAGAAATGAACCTCTGGAACCAAGGTGTTCCCAGGGCCATGAAGAAGAGTTGCACGAGATCTGAAGGCTGGGCCAAACACCAGCACAGAAGGAAAGCCAGTGTGGGGGGTGCTGCCCAGTATGGGGAGGCAGAGACGTGCCCCAGCACAGCCCAGGGAACACAGGGCAGAGCATTCCTGTACCTGGAGCACGGCTCCTTCAGGAGGTGTGAAAGGGAGAGCCTGGTTTTCAGTCTGCCTGTTTCCTTGCAGAGTCAATCACAGCGTAGCAGCAGATAATTCCCCGGGTTTCCCCTCATCTGCTTTCCCACAAGAGCTGACAACACGAGCACAGTTAGCAGAGAAGCCGCTCCGAGAGAGGGGGAATCACAAGCAATAGGAAAATTACAATTTCTCCTAAAGCTGTTAGCTCATACTAAACATTTTCCGTTCTGCTTACTCAAACTATAATGTGTCAGTAATAAACATGTGATTATACTAGTTAGCTTTTTGGCTAAAATATTTGGAACAGTAAAATTGATAGATAATTACAGTAACAGTTATTTGTTCCCTGCCAAACCTGCACTAAGGCATGCCTGCCTGCAGACTTATGTCTTTTTAAGCACAAAAAGATAAGCAGTAACACATCATACACTTTGAATAATGAAAAAGATTTCCTATGGCCAGCATTTCAGAAGGGGAAACAGACTGTGGTTTGATACAAACCATATCTATTTATGTAAAATGGGATTTTAATTGGAGCTACTTGTTCCCGTGATACAAATGAGGCAATGAAAAATGATTGATGCACTCTGGCAATTATTGTTACAGCACCTTGCAAACTCCAACAAAAAAACCTTCCATGTACATAAGGGCTGTTTAAATTTTCATAAGATACAGAACTGCATTTCAGTAGGCAAAATATTAATGCTACATTTTGGGCAATATTTATATTTAAACACAACCAATATTTAACTGAAAACTCTGAATACGTGAGGAATGCTGGGTGGGTTTGCTGAAGCGATGAAGAGATTTATCTGGGAAACACACAAAAGCAAGCAAAACAGGCACTAAGTAGTTATTTTTGGCAGTGGGAACGTCCAGGGCTGCTGCTGCACACAGAGGATGCTGGTGCAGACAGCTCCCGTCTCCCAAGAGCCACTGCTGCTGCTCCTCTGCCTGCACCTCCCAGCAGAGGTTAAGAGTGCAAAGGCAGCTTCTGTCCAGTGTTACACAGCAGGAACAGCAGTATAAATTCGTAATAACCGCTGCACCTGGGGGGCAGGAGAGCAATCCTGCTCCTATAAGTGAAAGCAGAGCTGGGCACCGGGGCTCCTGTGCTTGCCCAGCTGTGGGGTGGCACTGCCTGGGGAACAGTGGCCACCACAGACAGAGCCCAGGGCTCAGGCACCAAGGGCAGGGCTCCTGGCGCAGGTGAGCCTTCTGGGCATGCAAACAGAGTCCGTCTGTGGGACCAACCAACCAAGGCGTCATTTGTCGGGGAAGAAAAGCCCATGTCTGCTCGAAAAGAATGCCAAGAAGCTGCCTGTGAGAGAGGAGTGTATTGAATAACAGACCAAAGCAATCAGGACCTTCTGTGGTTATAATCTCATTTGGGCATTGACAGCATTTCAGTCAATAGACTGTCAGGCACTAGCCAAGAGTTGTACTGCAGAAATGTTTGGGCCATCATCTCGAATTTCAAAGCTGATGCTCTACAAGGTCACAGAGTGGAATCGTTATTCTTAATCGGATGAGTGACCAAGCCATAAATCCAGCAAAATCAAATTTCATTTTGGTGTTTCCCATAAAAAAAAATAAAAAAATCCCACCCCAAACATTCAACTTTTATATATCATCATTCCTAGCAACCACATCACATTGCATCAGGAAAACCAGGGACCTCTGCAGACAAACCATGATCTCACTTTTATTGAAATCAGCCCCAAGTTCCCACTGTCTCTTCAGGAAGTTGAAGATAATCAGAGAATCACAGAATGGTTTGGATTGGAAGGACATTAAAGCCCGTCTTAATCCACTCCCCTGCCACGGGCAGGGACACCTCCCACCAGCCCAGGCTGCTCCAAGCCCCGTCCAACCTGGCCTTGGACACTTCCAGGGATCCAGGGGCAGCCTCAGCTTCTCTGCCCAACCTGTGCCAGGGCCTGCCCACCCTCCCAGGGAAGAATTCCTTCCTAACATCTAATCTAAATCTCTCCTCTTTTAGTTTGAAACTGTTCTCTTGTCCAATCCCAGCTATCTAAAAAGTGACCCTCCCTCTGTGTTATAACCCCTTTAAGAACTGAGAGGCTGCAACGAGGTCTCCCCAGAACCTTCTGTTCTCTGAAGGGGAGCAGTGGGTTTGGAAGGGGTGATTCATCATTCATCCTGTGTCATTCTGGATGCAGCTTACCACACCCTGGATGTTCACACTGGCCCAAGCAAAGGCAAAGCAGAACTTGGTTTGTGCTCCCCCTGTCACCAGCTGCAGTTCCACCTCTGCAGTGGAGTTTGGTACAGATATGCCCAAAATACACATTGAAGGCAGTAGGGTCAGCATATGGTCAGGCTCTGTCACTCCAAGCATTTCTTTCCTTTCTTGAGCCTCTCAGTGAAGCTGAATCAAGTACAAAAACCTAAACTAAACACTCACAGCACGTCAGGTGGGTTTGGTTTGTATTATGAAACAGGTGCCCTGTGGAGTGAGGGGAGGGTGGTGCTGCTGGTCCCAAACCACGGCAGGATCCCTGCACTGCATGGTTTTGTCTGGCACTGCAGCGTTGGGATACAATTGAACTGTTGGGCTTTTGAGTGCCTTTCCATTGGAAATGCAATATTAATGAGCCATATTGAGCTTCCCCAAACAATAACAGGGACAGGAACAAAAAATTACCCCTAACTGTCCCAATTCCACATGAACCTTCCTAACCCAGCTACATCTAACACTAGAAAAGGGGAAAATACCCAAAGCAGAAGACATTAATGAATTGTGAAACGTGGATCAAGGGCAGTTCTCCTAAATCCCTGATTTGATCAGTTCAAGACATGTCCCTCTCATATACCAGTAATCACCTGCATACAGGGTTTAGCAACTAACTCTAATTATAGAGATGTTGAGCAGTGATTTTTTTAAAGTGAGAGTTAAGCTGAGAAGAGCTTCTTGACTAGGAGCCAGTGTGCTCAATCAATTAAATTATCATAAGAGAAGAAGAATCAGACCAAGGGGGGAATGTGGATGTGAGTGTGAGGCTGATCATTAGTACAACTGAACTGTCACCTCAGCTCAGGCTGGAATGTGGCCACAGAAGCAGATTGATGGATGAATTTTGCTCAGCAGAGAGCAGCCCACAGTGAATTGCTGATAAGATCTGAAAATAAATCTTACCATATTACAAGGCAAGGTGGAACTGCAGGCTCTGTAGCCCTGCTGGAGCTCCCAGGCTGAGCAGGTCCCCCCGTGTGTCTCGGCCCGGGGGGCTTTCCTGGTCTGAAGGAGGTTCTTCTGCCCATGTTATGGGATGTTTGTCAGTGCTGGGGAGGTGTTACACAGCAGCTCATTAACACGGGGAGTGGGGCGAGCTTGTGAAGCTTTGCATGGGTTTGTGTGACTCAAAGATGCAGATTTCCTCTGGAACTACTCTTTCTCTAGGTGACAACATCTGCCAATTAGAGGCAGGAGACTGACTGGAAGCACAGCGCTGTGGAGCCAAGGCAGTGTGGGATGAAGCTGTCTGGCAGGCTGGGTTCTGGGGTCATGGAGGCTTTGGGAACATGCAGAGGACATGTGAACAGGGCGTGCTGTCAGACAGCTCACTGCTCAGGGGGTCTCTGCTGTGGTTAGCTATTTCAGGCTCCCTATTCAGGGACACTTTGGTTCAGGCTCCCTCAGTAGAGGGAGAGACAAAGAACTCCTGATCTTGGCATATGGAGTCAAACTTTAAACTGACAGTGGAAAATTCACAGTGAATTCATTAGGTGCCCACAGAGTCCTAAGAAAGAGGAGGCCTGGGCTGCTGTCACGATCCCCTGCTTTGCAAGTCACAGTGATGGGACTCTGGAACCGAAAATCAGTGTATAAATCATGACAAGATGTGAACTTCATTCCTCATTTAGGAAGTTTGTGCTGTAGGAGATGTGAGGCTCATTCCTGTTACACAACCACGGGAATGGCTTTACAAATGATTATAAATATCATCATTTAACTCCTGTGGGAGCTCAAACACTCCCAGATCTGCACTATTCTGAAAAGGCAGGAGCAGTGTGTGAGACTTGAAATGTCTTGGTTTGTCACTTTACTGCAATTAGATGTTTTTGGAAGATGACATCTAAATAGAGAGGTTTCTTCGCCCAAACCTGCATCCTGGATAAGATTTACACCAACTGATTTCTGTCTGGCACGCACAAAGCTCCCACATCCCCCTTAATAGTCCAGAGCACTCTAATTAAGACTGTGGGTAGTGAGTTGCCTTTTTATAGCATGTGCAGTCCATTAACCAAAGCCATTTGCACAGCTGCCCACTAAACCTCACAGCCCTTTAAGGGCACGGCGAGATCTTCCCCGAACCATTGTGGTATTCCTGTTCCAAGGGTTTCTAGTACCACTGATGGATGGCCAACCTGAGAGCGGGAGGAAGAGCAGCTCTTACCTTACCCATGAAGCTTGAGCTGGCACAAGGAGAAGTATAAAGAAATCCCCCTGGTCATGTATCTCCCTAAGGATGACACCCCATTCCTTAGTGTCCTTAAGCTGCAAGGAGAGAGAAGGGTTTGTGGCTCTCAGGGCTGCAAAGCCCAAGGAAAACCTCACTAAATAGATCAAAATCTTTGCACTGTCCTAAGCTGACTCTCTGCTAAAACCAAAACACTGAACTGAATTCAAACAGATGGAAATGAGGTGCCAATTGGTTTTTTTTTCCTGGAAATCATCCAGGTCTCACTTGTGGGTCTTCAAGCGTTGGAGTCTCCTCTCACCTCTGAGACACCTCATCAGCAGAAAGGGGGTCCCATTTGCTCTTCCTCACTCCTTTGCCTCTCCTGGCCCAAGGACATTCCCACCGTGCCCTCAGATCCCGTCGTCTGGCAAACCCTGCCATCTCCTGCCTCGCACACAGATCTTCCAGGTCTCAGAGCCTACAGAAACAAGCACAGCTCCTTGCAGAGAATCACAGGATCCTGGAAGTTCTAAACAGACTTGGGCTGGAAGGGAGAGAATGGGTTGGGCTGGAAGGGACCTTAGAGATCCTCCTGTTCCAAGCCCTGCCACGGGCAGGGATGCCAATAAGGTGGAGGTAAGTCCCAGCCTTCCCCCAGAAATGCTGCAGTAACTGGCCAGCAGGTGTGGATGGCTCTGAGTGCACACTGTGCCCTCCCCACTGCTCTGCCAGCTCTGCCAGGAGCAGATTCAGCTGCAGTGATTCCACATTTACTCCCAGATCATTCATGTAAATATTGATAGCAGTGACTCTAATAGCAGAAGCCCACCAGAAATACATGTGATGTTTATTCCACACTGACAGCTGCTTTTTGAGATCTGTCATTTAGCTTTTATTCAATTATTAATGCATGTTATTGATAATTGTATAGTGCTAACTTCTTAATCAGAATATCCTTCAGAACTGAATCAAACGTGGCACGGAAATGTATTTTATTGGCACAGCTACTGCAATAGAACTTGCAAGTAAATCTGTGATCTCACCAAAGAATGAAATCAGGTGTGTATAGAATGACCGATTTCTTGTGAAAAGCTAAACCTTATTTTATTATCTTTAAATTTTTCATTGATTGCATTCAAATAGCACGGTGATTTATTGTTTTGCCTACTGAAGTGAACAATCTTGTCCAAAATCTGTGCAGGACTGTGAAATCATTCCAGTTGGTGTTTTCTTAAAGCCATTTCTAGAACTTTTCTTAAAGTCATTTTTGAGAACTTACAACCAGAAGAGTGACTTGGCTGCTGGGCTGGCACAGCGACGAACCCAGGGGGAGAAGGAATATCTGAGTCATCCTCCCAAGTCCCTGTTCCAGGTCTCAAGCACAAATCAAAGAGCAACAGGGAGTTGTTCCCAGGCTGCTGCAGCACAGGCAGAGATTGATTTGGAGGAGCAGGATGTCACAGAGGCCTCGTGCTCTGCACCAGGGCTGGGCTGGAGGGACAGAGACCCCTCCTGCTCCCAGGGCAGGGAATTAACAGTGTCGGATCCTGGTGGGAGCGTGAGCACCGAAGCAGCTTCTGCTCTTCCCTCCAGCTCCCTCGCACTCTCCCCCTGCTCTCACAAAGGAATATGATTAAGAGGTGAGTTGTTTAGATCCATTTTTAATATCTCCTGATCAAAAGCGGAAGCTTAAAGAGCATGTAAGGGATGACTTTGATATTAAAGAGAGAGAAAGAAGAACAAATAGTTTAATTTGCTTCTTGTCGTTCTTGGCTTGGGATTTTGAAGCAGATGTTCATGTGCAAACACAAAAAACGTGTATTCCATCCAAGCCTGAGCACAAATTGCCTGGTTCAGAGGGAGGATGCCTGGTGAGGACCACACCAGTGTGGTGCCTGCTCAGAGGGGAGAAGGATGGCACAGGAAACCACCCCTGGGAATGGGCTGAATGTGGGACCAAAATGAGAGAGGAAATCCTTAAAAAGGAACAAAATACTTGCAGTAACCCCTCCTCACAAAACAAGTGTCAGTGTGCATGGACCTGAAAACTGAGATCGAGTACCACAGTGATATTTTAATGGCGATCTTGAGAGACAAAGAAGGAAGGAACGGGAAGAGAAAGGGGCTGATTTCTGCATCTTAAGCTGATGAGAGCACGGGTGGCACATCTGAAGCCTCTGATTAATCATAAATAGGGGAAACAGACTCTTCATGTCATCCAAATTCTAAAGGGTTGCAATGTCAGGTTTTCAAGAGGGCTTTGATTCTTTTTGGTCTGCACATGTAATGAGGAATGAGAGGGAAATTGTGGAAACCAGACAGGAGAGAAACCCAATCAGCGAGGACTCAAACAGGAGCATGTGTGATGTGTCACACAGCACCGTAACCCAGAGCCTGAGAGGAATGCCCCACTGCAGCAGCTCCCACCAACCTTCCACCTGCCCCTGAAGAGCCCCTGCTCACCAGCAGAACCTCCTGCTCTCCCAGGTGACTCCAAAGCAGGCAGGGAGGGAAGAGTGAACCAGCTCAGCTCATTCCTGCCAGGAGGAGAACGGGCACAGGCACTGGCAGAGAGCCTTCAAAGGGTCATCCTGCCCCGTTCCCTTCAGCCATGGGGTCATCACAGCTGGGCATCACCACCCATCCTGGCACTTCCTATGGGCTTATGATTCTTTAAATTGTTTTACATTTAATCTCCACTTCCTTTACAAGAGCCTCAGGAAGACCCCCAGCTGTTCATGATGAAGATGGAAGAGGAAGGGGAGGCAGACTGTGAGTATTAACAGGTAAAAGGGCCTAAGGTTTGGATACAAATTTGGGCTGTTTGACCCCACAGCAAGACAGTCCCTGAGCTCCTACCATTTAAAACCTGTTCACGGAAGCAAAGCTACGGATGCAGAGCATACAGACAGGAGTTACACGTGGACATACACACATCCCATGGATTTATGGAGGCATTGCCAGTTATCTCCCTGGCCGTACTCCTGTGGAAGCCAAACTGTGCCACAGGGACAGCTGTACCTCACAGGGCCCTCCGACCTTGGAGAGGTTTAGTCACAGCCACTGCACTCACCATCACACCGTGTTACTGGCCAAACACCTCCGCCACTCCTGCTTCTAAATGTGCTCACGTTTCATACGGGAAATTCAAACATTTCAAATTATCTCAAAATATTGTGCTCAGATTTGTATCAGCAGCACAGTATTTACCTTGCATTAACTGAGCATAAGCCCAGTGCAAAATCTGGCCCTCCATACAATGGGATACCTTTGGCACAGGGCCCAGACAAGAACAAAAAAAACAATTGTCTGAATTTAATCAGCTGTGTTAGTTGGCAGCGCAAGAAGTCTTTATGCAGGTATTTATTTGTCCCAGCAATAACAAGAATATTGGAATTTATATCCAGGAGATAAGCAAGTACCTTGTCACTCAAGCACAACTAACAAGGGAATTGCTATTTGGTGCAGACATGTAAATGCCAAATGCTTAGTCTGGTTATTATTGTAAATTCCATTTTTACAACCTCTTGTTTTTAAAATGGTCTCTTAATTGATTTTTAATTATATTTTTCAATGACATTTAACTCCACATGCTTTGTAAATAAACCCACACACATGCCAAAATATATTAAAGGAGCAGGCCTGGATCCACGGGAGGTGCTATCTCCACAGCGGGCACCGTGTGCTGCAGTAGATGTTCTGCATGTGAGGGGAGACCAGGCTCGTCCTAAGGGCTCAGCTCAACCACAGGTGGCTGCTGCCAGAAGGTTTGGTCCTCAGAGTGTTCCTCATACAGACCCCCAGACCTGACGGGCACGGGAATGAAGGGCATGATACATAAGATGAGTGAGAACTTCCAATTCTGGGCCCTGAGTGACTATCTAAGGTAAAATCTGGCCAGGACACATCGACTTAGAGCTGGTTTAGTGCAAAACTCCACAAGGCCTTCAGTGGAATGGGATGAGATGATATGTAAAATGAGCCACGACTTCCAGTTCTGGGCCCTGAGCGATTACCCAAGTCGAAATCTGGCCAGGACACACTGGCCTAGATCTGGCTTAACATGAAGCTGCACAATGTCTTTAGTGATCAGAAGAGGTCTTTAACATCTCTTTAACCTCTGGAACACCATGTCACAGAGAAGCTGAAGGCATCCTGTGTCTCCAGTGGGTTTTTTGGAGGTAGCCAAGAGGCATTTAAGGGCACGGAACTATAAATTGCATCCATCCAGCTGCCTAAGGCACAGGTTTGGGGTGAGTTTAAAAACCTACCCCAGCCGACTGAACCACTGCGTGAAATCACTCAATTCCCTTGAGTTTCACATGGTAGCCCTGAGGTTTGCGGTCCAAAGCATTCTGTGCCATCCAAGAGAGAGACCGTGCACAGGGAGAGGCTGGAACCAGCTCCCGCAGAGCCCCCCACCCTACCTGAGCCCCGGGATTTGTTGGAAAGCACTCACTGTTGTAGCTGCTGTTCCCGCCAGGCTCTGCCGGAGCGGCGCGGGGCTCCCCCAGCCCGTCAGAGGTGGCCAGAGCTTATGGGAAATCAGAATAACAACTTGAGAAACCCCACGTGCCGTGCGTTGCCGCAAACACTGCATGACCCTGTTAGTCAGCAGCACAGCACCAGCTGAAGGCTGCACCTTTTCCACTCAGACTTGCACCTGCTGACAATTCACACGTACCTTTCGTGTGGGCAGGATGTCACACTGATACGAGCAGGACTGTAATGTCATTAACGGCTACAGAAGAAGTGGAAAACACTGGAAAACCAGAATTTAGTATTTATCCGATTCCCACGCTTAGCAGTTATGGCAGAGGCATAGTGCTTTTGTTGAGGAAGGACCTGATTCCTTCAGGCTGTGGAACTCATAAAACCCAGAGGGCTGGGGAATGACTCCATGGATCCTGGGTAAGATTCACTCCTGTGCAGAGATCCAGCACAAGCCACAGCATCCCATACATTTCCTTTAAGCCCCACACCGCGGAATAAAGCAGCACACAAATCACACATTACTGGTCCCACAACGCCTGGCTCTGAAATGCTGCTGCTCCCGAGGAGACTACAGAATGGCACCAGACATGGCCCAGAGCGGGAGGGGACCTGCCAGGGGTCACCCGGAGAGCCCACCTGCTGCCACTGCCCACCCCGAGAAGGGCTGCCCCAGCACACCGGGGGCACGGCAGAGGGAGCTCAGCGTCCAGCACCAACGCATCCACTAACTCCTGCCACGTGCTCTCAGCCCAAGGAAACCTGAGTTAATTAGGGCTCACGTCTCTTCTGCATAGAAGACTGAAGCTCTTTGAGTGGTTTTTTCTCCTGTGGATACACATTTTACCTGCTCTTTTTTCTTGCAGCAGCAGCTTTTGCTCACCTATACCTCCTCCTATGGGATCTGAGGAAAAGGAATGGAACTGGCATCCCTTGCCATCCCTTAATGAAACCAGGGTTCAGGTTCCTGCCATAACGGGAAGATGATAAAACACCTTTGCTGGCAGTTTTAAAACTTCCAGAACACAGAAATTAAACAAAGGGAATTGGAAATCTCAGGGACAGATTCCAGCGGACAGCAAAGCACACTCAGTTCATTAACTGACTCTGAAGAAATGCAAGTTCTACATTTCATATGTGTCACAAACCCTTAAGAAAATAAAAATGTTTGTTAATGGACTTTTTAGGGGGGGAAAAAGCTAAACAAAGTGGCAAAGCTCTTGGCACTTCTGTGTCTCAGCAAAACTGGCTGCAAAATAGAGTATGTGGATAGATTTTAGGGAATTATAAGTAAATTTCAGATCAATCCATTCCTGAGCTTGTGCTGATGCTCAAAACAGTAACTGGAGAACAATCCTGGTAAGGTTTTGCACAGCAAGGATAAAAACCCCTCCTCCAGCACAAGCCAGTGCTCTCCACTGGGGAGCCAACAATTCTTTGTTGTTTCTTTTCCAGCAAACAGAGATGCACCTGTACTTATGAATAGGTACTTTTTATTTGGCCATAAAGTGCCCAAGAGGTCACTCAAGCATGTAATTCCTCAGCCAATTCCATAGCCATGAATATTGATGGACAAATTGTAATTACAAGTGCAGGTTCAGTCTGCGTGAACAGTCTCTGTTTTACTACTCTTAATTGCCAAAACATAAATGGTTTCAGGTGGTAAGAATCCCACTGGTTCCCATTCTGTATGACCAAAAGACAAACTTAACAGCAAATCTTTGCAAAGATTTGGCCCAGCAGCAGGTAAGGGTGAGAAATCCCCTTCTCCTCAGACGCACCAAGGGAGAGAAATGCAGCGTGGACTGAACAGAATCAATTTGTCACGACCAGTAAAGGAGAGCCGAAGCTCCTGTTTTCACTTCTGAGCCCTGAACTGGCAAAGCACTTCAACAGTGACATTTATTGATCATGCAGCCTCAAAACAACGCTGGGCAAGTGCAGAGCCTGGGCAGGCAAGAGATACGCATTAAATACTGCAGGGAAGTTCCAAAAATCGCTTTTGATAGCAGGAAAAAAAGGAGAAATAAATTCCATTTATAGAGCTGCCAGGTGCATGGGAAGCATGTAGCCACTTCTGCCAGCATGAAAGTGTTGGGATTTTGCTATTACATGGCTTTTGCTGTCATGTTTGATCACTATTTTAGATGCAGAGGGGACACTGTGCCTGTTAATGTCACTGGCCTCAATCATGCAATCCTTAATCAAGCAGAAATCCCTGCAGCTTTGCCCATAAAAGAATTACAGACTTAGTTATAGGTTGTCTGGTGCAGATTTGACCCCTGCTGCCTCCCTGCTGCAATAAAACTCCTAAACCCTTTTGGATCATTACTTCTACACCTTGCCAGAGGGCAGAGGAGGGGCAGCATTTATGGGGCTGCTTCTGGTTTGAACCAAGAGCGGAGGCTCTGCCAGGGACTGCAGGAGGAACCACCCAAACCAGGGACAGGGCTGGTAGGGATTGCTGTCCCACAATAAATCCCTTCGCCAGCTATTCCCCCATGCAAAACAACCTTCTCGTCCTTGCTCAGCCACTGCCAGAATGTCCTTTTTCAGAACATAAAAACAGGCTTCTTAATGGGGGGAAGAGGTTATTAGGATTGTTTATTCTAAGCTCTGAAATATGTATTCAATTCTTAATTTGCTTATGTGCCTTCTAATTGTCTGAACATCGGGGTTCTGCCTTTGTAGTGGTAATTGGAAAGTGATATAAAATCAAGACTAGAAAACATTGAGCACTGCAGCGACTGGAGTTGTTTTTCATGGCATTTATGATCTCACTGCTTGTTTTTCAGAATTAAATCTCCAACAGAATTCTCTTTTTAACCTACAACACTAGGTGAAGATATTAAACATGTTTCCTGGCAGACAATATCTATTTACGAGAGATAAGCCCAAAAAAAGCCCTACCAAAGGCAGAGCCTGCAACCCACTGTTATGTAATTCAGCCCTGGGGAGGGAGGGAGAGACAGAAAATCACAGGATCCTGGCATGGTTTTGGTGGGAAGGGACCTCAAAGCCCATCCAGTGCCACCCTGTGCCATGGGCAGGGACGCTTCCCACTGCCCCAGGCTGCTCCAAGCCCCGTCCAGCCTGGCCTGGAACACTTGTGGAAGGCCATACAAGTATTCCTGCAGCGTTCATGGCCTGGTTGTATTCCAAGGCTGTGATTTCACCTGAACTCAGAATCCCCCCCGAGATCAACAATAAATTCTTCTAGTTTCGCAAGTGAAAAGAGGAAACAAACTATTTAAATTGTGCCAGGAGACATTAATTACAAACTAATCTAAGTGCATTATCACCTATAGTCATTTGTCCTCAACCCTGGCAGGAGAAGTGTGTTCTTAGGTGCAACCAAAGGTGATTTCTGGGATGGGGTTCATCCTCCAAGTGCTCTGTTGGAGCTGCTGAACATCAAAACCAACTCAAGACAGCTAAAATAATTTGCCATTGAGATCCATATGAACATTTTGATAATTCCAAATGCCAGACATCATCAGAGTTCTTTATTCAAGGTACACTTTATGCTTTATTTACCTTATTTTGATAGGCAGGAATAATAAAGGGGCGAAAATTGTTTTTCTGTTGTCTTTGTTCAAACTTCTCAGTGTGAGAGAGCAACACGTGGCTAATGTTTCATCTCTCCTTGAACAGCCTGAACTGACAGATTGCCCATAATCTGTTCTACAATCTCGGTGCCAGAACATGACAATAGACAGCCCCATGGAGAGGCTTGGGAATCGCAAAGGGAATAATTGAACACTCCCCACCAGCTACAGGGTGACCCAGTTCGGAGGGGCCTGGGGAGAGCGGCACTGCTGGTGGCTCCAAGCAGGCGTGGCTGCACACAGGCTCAGTTAAAAGGCAGATTAATAAGCAGGCAGGTGTGAGCAACAAAGCCAAGGAGCCCCACGGAGGAGCACAAGGCACTCAGCCGGTTTTGTAAAGCACTTTATGAATTAACCTAGGCTGGGCTTTTTTAAGCTGTGAGCACCCAAGGATTCACACCAGCGCTTCTCCAGCCTGATCTGTATTCCGAAACAGTCCCGCTCACATAAATCTCAGTGTTGTTTTTCACTAGAGAGTGAAAGGGAAAAAAGCTGCTGTTAAATCAATAGGCTTCGTTGCTCACCACAGTATATGAAAGTACTGGTGCTGTGCTTATCATTTGTGCTGCCACCGACTAATTGCTGTCCCTTGCACTTCATTATCCCCTGTAACATGGTTACAATAACAGAGGATGACAAATAAGAACTGTTATCTTCTCCTGGCCAGTCTTTCCTGGCAGGGTGAGTTCTCATTCAAATCCATCTATCTGGATGAATAAGATTTACCAGATTACACATTGACTTAAAAGGTTTAACAGGAGCGGTGATGGAGAGCTGCCTTAGGAAATATTTTCACAGCACACTTTTGGGATCTGGCACAAAAAAGTCTTTACTGCTGCTTTTGTACCCACCATGGCTTCCCTCAGCTCTCCCTGCATGCAAGGCAGCAATGTTGGCACACAGAAAACCCGGTTCCTATAGAATCCTAAACGTGCCTTCTGAGTGCCCTTAATCAGGTCTGCCAGTCATCCACACACCAGAGAGGTGGTCTGATTCTTTTGATGTCAAATTAGATCCTGCAACTAATAAAACTGCCGGCATTGATTAGGGAGCGGAAACAGGCAAAGAATGTTATGGATAGGAGAAAGGACTTCGGGTCTGGCAAGAAAGGATAAAAGTACCTGATCATGAATGTGTGGCCTAGTTAAAGAAAGCCCTTTGTTGCCACAAAAGAGAGGAACTGTAGAAAACGTGAATGGAAGCTCCAATAGCCACGCTGTGGCCACCTGGCCCCGGTGGGATGAGGAGGAGCCTCTGCGGTGGTGTCTGAACGCCCTGCAGGAGAGGAGCTCTCCCCGCTGGACGGAGAGGATGTGCACGGTGCCAGAAGGCAGGAGACACGGGGAGGCCACCATGACAAAGTCTGCATTGACGCTGATGGTCCTCAAACCCGTCCGTGTTCTGGTGCAAAGTCCCGTGGCTGCAGGAGACAGCAGGGCAAAGGGGGGCGTTTCACTCCCCAGAGGGGTGCAGTCCTAAATGACACCTCTGATGCCAGGGCAGCCTCACCCAGAGGTGTCCCAGGGTCAGCACTTCCCTGGGCGCCCACAGCACTCCCAAATACCACCACCACGCGTCTGCACAAAAAGGCACAGCTGCACTGAGACACACAAATGCAGAATTACAGACACCCACAGGTGAAGGAGCACAGAAAAGCAGAACAAAATAAAACGCTGCTGAACCATTTCCTTTCCAGAGCCTTCCAAAGCAAATCTGACGTGATTAATTGCCCAACATGCACTGTTCCAAGAGCCATTCCATAAGGATGGCTGGAGGTAATTCCCATTCTTGCCCCGTGCTCAGCTCTCTGTGAACTTCTGTATTTTCCTGACTCCTTCTGTTTCTTTCCTTTTTATGCTTTAGGGACGAAAGACGCTCCTTTTGTTTTCTGCTTGGTTACAGACTAGTTATGATCAAGACTCTCGCTCGGAAGGCAGCACCACATGAGCATCCATAATCATGTGTAAACTGGCCCTAAATACTGAAGGACCACAACAGGACAGAAAGGTAAATCTGAACATCCCATGAATCAATGTCTCATTTGTATTATTACAAATGCTCTGCTAGTTAATGGTGTTTTGAATTGGTGTATTATTATTATAACCTGTCTGATAGTTAAATCAATCAAGTGATCATTGCTGCAGTTCATCAAATGCACATCTCCAGGAAGATGGTGCTTCCCTTGCATACTGCTGAGGGAGAACAGCATTGCTTTATTACAGACATGATTAGCTTGCCTTAATATGCCAGAAATGTGGGGGAATAGTGCCTTGGAGGTAAGTGAACTGTTCCTGCCTGTGTTTATGGCGTTCCTGTTGCCCTTAGACAGAGGAGGATGCCAGTGGCAGAGCTGCTGTGCAGCCAGTGCTGAGGGGCTGCCCTGTGCTACTCAGCACTGCTCCTCAGCAGGCACTTCCACACACCCAGCCCGCCTTTTCCTCCCCGTAATTATGCCATGTCACAGCGATTTTCCTTTCCTCATTGTATTAAACCAGCCTTTCAGAGGCTTTGCCACGTTTCTGTGGGTATCAGCTTCTCTGTGAACAGCATTAAAAGGAACTACTTGTCTTAGCACTGCACTGACATTATCATGGCAAATTGCTTTAAAAGATCACTTGTAACTGTAATATTAGCACAATAAAATATTTTAAATTTGCCTGCTGTGTCTCAGAAATTGCCCTGATGGTGAATTACTTCTCGTAGTACATTAACAATGATTCTAATAATTGTCAGGAGCACTGATGGACATTTTGTTCTCCTCAGTGAAGGGAGATCACAGCTCCAAGGACACAGGCAGTTTATTAAAGTTCCTAACTCCTGGCTTTCAGGTGGGTGATGTGGCAGACTTGTAGCTATATATCAATTATAAGTTTACTGTGCTAACGGCCCGCAGGACTGGAGCATCTGCAGGCTGCAGTTTTGTGCAGGACTCCAGACCAAGGCTTCCCATGCAGTGCCCCCCATTGCTGCCTAATAAAGATGAATGCAGCCAGTGTTGCTGAGACAGAGAGCTCACTAAGGGAAGAGAGCAGCTCAGTGAATGTGGAATCTGTACAGCAGCCAAGCCCAACTCCCTCTCCTAACTCAGAGATGCAACATTTGGGCAGCTGCCCAAGGAAGGAAAGAGAAGGAAAACCAAGCCTGCATGCATTTTTATTTCTCACTGACTCCGAGCCCACAGTTATAAAATCCAACTAAACTCTCGATTTCTTCACATGTGCCGTTCCAGAATCTTTAGTCCATGTATTCTTGATTATAGGGATGTAATTGATATGCGGGCCATGCTAAATGCATTCTGGTAACTCTGCAGTCAGGGATATAACATATTCCCACTAAATTTCAGTATGATGCAGTCTAAAGTGAAAACAAGATAAAAAGAACTCAGAGGATGAGAACTCAGTGGGGTTTCATAATCCCCAGCATGTGCACGGTTGAGAGGCAGAGTTCCAAATGACCTGGACAAATCTGCATAAAGTTTTTTAGAAAACATAAATGAATTCCTGAAGTAATCACTCCATCAACACATGGGATTGTATCTCCACCTCTCCCACTCTTCACTTCTGCTTGCAGAAGAAGACTTGCATAATAAGTAAAACCTGCACTTGCAATGTACTCTTTTTCGAGCCTTTAGGATGAACACTGCTCAACCTGACTACCTGGTGGATGTGTTTAATAATTTATCAAAAATATCTATGCTGTGCCTGTTTCTAAGAAGAGAAACAAGGAATGATAGTCTCTAAACATTAGTTTGTTACACAGCTTTCCAAATCTCAAGGGCTGAACACCAACGTAACCCCTGCAGTGCACAAAGGAGAGGATCTGGCATTGACAATGATTTCCAAATCAGACCAGTCACTCTGAGGAAGGTTATCAAAGCTGGGAGGTGAAGAAGTTAGTTTGGAAGGGAGGTTAGTTTGGGAACCAAAAGACAAATTCTGGTCAAACTGAAACAATACTATTGGGGCTGGAAGATCCTGGAGGTCTCTTCCAGCCTTGATTCTGTGCCTGACCTGAGACACCAAACCCTCTGGAGAGGGTTGTCACAGCTGGAAGTGACCTCCAGAGCTGTTCCTGGGCAGCATGGAAGCACAACACGGAGGAGAACGCCCTGGCAGTGCTCTGCAGGATCCTGGGGCACTGGCGGGCTGTGCCAGCCCTGCCCGGCCTCCCCTGGCACCACCACGCACAGCCCAGGCACACAGAGGCTGCACTGGAGCCCAGCCCCGGCCCCTCGGCCCCTGGCTGAGCCTGCTGGAGCTGTGTCTATCCCCAGCTCTGTCCCTGCCAGCACTCCTGTTGGTCCCTGTCCCATGGACTGAGATCCCAGCCTGCCCTCACCAGCCTCATCACCAGGGACCTGCTCGGCACGTGCTGCACCTTTTCACTCAGAACAGGGTTAAACTCATAGATTTGTGAAATAATGTTTTTTAAATCACAGGTCATTTGTTCATGATAATTAGTGTGTGACATCACTCATGCTAACGTTCAACATATGGTCTAATGCAATACTACATTATTTATTGCTCCATTATGTTACATAAGTGCAAAACACACAGAAAGTCAAGAAGCTGAAGCCTGCACTTAGTCATGTTAATTCTCTCAAGTACAAGGATATTTCACGGCACCTCTTAATAGCCAAACCTCCCCTGCATCTCTGCTGCCTGCCAGTCTGGCTAGGGGAGATGTGGGGGAGCCATTCCTGGAGCTGAGATCTCACCCTGCCTGCCAGTGCCTCACCAGATGGTCAGCATATTGCATTTTCCCCTTGGTAACATCCTTTTTTCTCCCCGCATCTGGAACTCAAGTAGGAAAATACTTCTGTTGTTTCCTGCAGTGCTGAAGGTGGGGACGTATCCTCAGCTCCTGCATGGTGCATCTGCCCCAGTGTGCACAGCATCGTGCCTTAAGCAGAGATACATCTGAATTTGGGATGCTTCTTTCACCCCCCCACAGCCTGGTGATGCACAGGCAGCTAATGCAGCCTCTTTGATCAAGAACATCTCCAGAACAATTGCTTATTTGATCTCGGGTGCTTGAAGTGTTGCTTATTCTATTCCAATGCTGCTTTGAAATGGGCTTTTAACATTCATGACTTTCATTTAAAGATGACTCTGTTAGCTGATCAAAAGGTTATTTTGACCCTGTTTAAAAGTTCTGGAGCTCTTCCTGCCTATTGTCCCCTAAGTAGAGCCACAGTCCCACCGTGCCACTCTTCTGCAGAGGAACATTGAGTCACACCGGAGGTTGCTGGAATGAGGTTGCAGTGACTGGATTGTTTCCTGGCTCTGAGCACCAAGGAGTGTAATGGCTTTTCAAAAATCCTGTGTTTGCATTAACTGATAATGTGTTTGGGATGGAACGACTTTTTTATTGTAGCATTTTAGCAACAGCTCAGAGCTTTGAAAAGGCATCATTTTAATAGCACAGTGCTCACCTCCTTACAGAGCTGATGCTCCTGAACGCTTTTCAAATGAGTCCAACACGTTACACAGCGTTTCAGGAGTTCACTTCCAAGGGTTTCCAATGTCTTTAGAAAACAAGGTCCTGAAATCACCCATCATTCCAGAGACTACGCTAAGTGTGTTTTGGAGTTCTTTTCCCCATCCTAACTGTCCCAGGACAGGGACTGTCACTTTTCAGTGGCCACGGCAGCCAAAGGGAAGACCCACAGTAACACAGGGAAACAGGAACCGCTGACCTGCTGCAGCTGCAGAAGAACATCTTCAAAAGCAATCTGGCTCAGGAATCTAAACCTTATTTTCAGAAGTGATAGAAAGCTTCAAAGCTGAAGTAGCACTGGTTTAAGTGTGTAAACGTGCATGCTGTGCCTGTGCTGGTCTCACTGAGGTGGTTCTGGCCCTGCTGGCCCACGCTCGGGGCAGGGACAGCTCAGCCCTGGCTGCCAAGGCCCCTGGATGAGCAGCTTGCAGAAAGCTCCTTGGACCTGTGCATGTCCTCAGGGCAGAGCCAGGCAGATCCCACAGCAATTGTCAAAGTGCAATTCCAGACTTTTGAGAATTTCCCCCCAGTTATTCCTCACTAGTGTCTCTCGAGGAGGTCAAATTCCTCTTCCCCTTTTACAAATCTGCAGTCCTTGCTTTTCTCTCCAGACTAATTTTGTTTTATAAACTATTAGCTTCAAGGAGTTACTCCAGAGTAACACTGCTGTGTGATCAGAATACAAACCAGAGAGAATTGCCTCTGTGTTCTCATCTGCAGCATTCAACCAGTCTCTCCTTTTCCCTGTTTTTTCACTCTCTCCGAGTTATCCCTCCCAGACACCCTCCAAATCCCTTTATTGGGCTTTGTGTTTCACAAAGAAGCAATGAACCCATGGAATTCTCTCTTCATTACCAGAGCATTGTAATAGCATCTTCCCTTACTCATAAACAGTATTTCATCAACGTGAACCATCAATGGCCTAAACAACAATCAGCTCAGACACTCCTGGCTCAAAGACCTTCCAGTCATGGTATTTTGCATATTCAAAAGCACAACCATATCTGGAGAGCTTGTTTTGCTTTAAGACATTTAAGATTCCTCTGATCTCTCTTCAGAGAGCACACCTAAATAAAATTTACATTTTCATGTGCCAGGATATGGATAATTGTCTCAAGAATATGAATATAAACTCTGCAAATGAAGTGAAATATTTTTTTGTCTGTGGCTCTATGTAAGGTGGACAGTTTGGCAGTACAGGGCGAGTTTATTTGCAAGCACTTCAGATGACTCACTGTCTTCTACATGGCTCACACATTCACCTCAGAACCACACCATGGAAAACCTTCAGACTATCTCCCCTGTGTTATGGGGCAGCCCAAGTCAGAGAAGCCACCAAAGTCATGGAAATCCCTTGAGCACCAATGACCAGGGTGCATATCCTACTGCCTCTCCATAAAGGAATTCCCACTGAAGTCACTGGGATCTCACATAAAACAATCCATGTTGATGCTGCCCCAAGCAGTATGTTTCTTCAACCATAGGTTACATTTTGGCGATGGACATGAGTCCTCATTACTGTTGACAAGTTTTACACACCTAATTAATTCCCTGAGCTCCCTATTAAAAGCTGGTGCAGAGCTGGGCCACTGTCTAGAGGTGGCATTTTTGCTGCAGAAAATTCCACCTATTTGCCATGTGTTCCTATCAGTTGTAACAAAACAGGAACTAATCTTGACATCCGAGTCAAGAGGCATTTCATCCACGAAGAACGGGGTAAAGACGACAGGATCTGATGGAAAGGAGTGTTTTTTCTGTACAGTATGAGAAGACCTTACATGCTTAGGCAGCATCCTTGGGTAAAAACAAAGCCAAACTTGTCTCACAGTGATGCATGCAATAAACTGAACAGAACTCTTGAAGGACGAATGGGTGTGTAAGACACGGTGATACAGTTCTCTGTTTCTGGTGATGATTTAGGCTGTGGATAAAGCCAGAAACCCTTCTCTCTGTGTCCCTGGCATCCTTTGCTCCCAGAAACCCTTCTCTCTGTGTCCCTGGGATAAGAGTGCTGTGCATGGGGATGCTCAGGCATTACACACACAGTTGATGGGCTTTTCCAAAGCTGCTCGCAATGACAGCACTTCCTGCAGCCAGGAAGCACGCACCCACATGCTTCAATTTCCACCATTTCTATTCACCAAAGCATGAGATCAATTCTAAACCCATGCTTAAAAGCTTTGTTGAGCTAGGTTTAAGTCAGCAGAGACCGTGAGCAAGGGGAACGCAGACAGAAGTGACGCCAGAGCTGGAGCTGGGCAAAGCCAAGCGGAGCCAGGCCCTGCAGGAATGTGATCCCAGCCTAACACAGACCACCCCAACAACAACAACCATGCCTGAAGGGGCACTCAGGAAAGGCTTTGCTCCTGCTGGTGTGACTCTGCCCCTCACCTTCCACTGCCCTGTGCTTGTTCGCTGATTCTCCATCTCTGGTTGCAGGCACGCGCACATCAGCTGAAACAGTTTAAACCCCAGCTCAGGGTATACAGACCTTTCCCCACAAACCCAAGGAAGGCTCCTTTTGATGCTCTGTTATGCCTGAAAGTATGTTTGTGCTCTTTTTTTTTAGCAATTTTTCCTTCTGGAACGTTCAGGTGAC
This sequence comes from Sclerurus mexicanus, assembly GCA_013396755.1. Classification (NCBI taxonomy): domain Eukaryota; kingdom Metazoa; phylum Chordata; class Aves; order Passeriformes; family Furnariidae; genus Sclerurus; species Sclerurus mexicanus. Next base: position 166,162 of record VWZF01004632.1, on the reverse strand, counting down.
ACCAGGGCTGAGCCAGGGTCTGGGACACACCAGGTGCTCTAACAGCAAAATTGCTGCAGTGTGGAATAGGCTCTCCCTGCCTTCTGCATTTCCTTGCAGGGAATGGAGAAGAGGGACATAAAACCTTCCAGTCAGTTGCTGAAGTCTTCACTGTTGCAAAGATAAAGTAGCTGGAGAGGAGCTGGAGTCATTTAGCAATTAACTGACATTTTAAAAAACAATTCTTTTGCAACATTCAGGCAACTCTTTTTATTATCTAGTTAATGGTAGCACTTAGAGAAGCTAATTTTATGTGTAATAAAACTTCATTACTATCCTTTCTTCGGAGAGAAGGGTGAAGAGGACAATTGGAATAAGAAACATATGGTTTCTTGTATTTTATCAGTCATAGATGTGTATGTGATTCATCAGAGGTACCTAAAACTTTCCCTTTATCCTCTTTCTCCTCTTTGTTTCCTTTTCTGGCTGTGCACTGCTGTGCTTCTTCATGTCAGAGGTCACCCACCAAATCCCACTCGTCTCTTGTCCCCAGTCCCAGATCAATGAGGAGGACAACAGAAGGTCAGAGCCTCTGCAAAAATAGCACTGATGCTGTGCTTGCTCCCGGGAGGTCTGTGGAGCGTCCCTGGGCCAGGGGCTGCTCAGCAGCTCAGCCAGAGCCAGCGGGTGCTGAGGGCACACGAGGCACTGCCCACCCAAGCCCTGCTCAGCTCTGGATCCTCTCTGGGCACTGCCAGAGCAGACCCTGCTAAGATGGGAGGACAGCGGAGGCTGAGCAGGGAGCGCTGTCAGCAGAGGTGACAGCATGACACGGCTTTTAACTCTTTTTCAATCAGCAGAGTTTTTCAGCTATCACACCTCATTTCAGGAGGATCTGGTTTTCCATCAGTCATTGTTATTACCTGGATACTTATTGTATTCAGAGTGACAAAAGTGGACAGGTTGATGTCTCGTATGATATAGATTCAAAAGCGCGAGATGGGGATTTATAAAGAAATCACAGATTTGCAAAGTACACTTATTACCTCCTAACAGGAGGAAAGGAAAGGGCAATAAACCTGAGCTGGCTCTGCATAATCACCATTAAAGCAGGCACAGGGACTTCCTCAGGGGCAACGTTCGGGTCTGCATCAGTCACTCATAGTGCAGGAGCTGCTCCAGGTGAGGGGCTCCAGCCCAGGAGCTCCATGTGCTCCGAGAGCCTGACCACTGCCCTGCTGAGGCTCCATCAGCTGGCACCTTCTGAGGATCCGCCTGCGTCATTCCTCTACAGGCTCAAGAAGAAGTAGCTAGACTGTGTGAAAAAGGCACTTACTAAAATACAAACACTTCTGTCACAAAGGCAGATCATCTGGAAAGTGCTGGCAAAGGGCCTGTTGTTCTGTCCTTTTCCTATTTGTTGCAGCAGGACAGCCAAACTCAGCTGTCACTTGCAATGCTGCAAACGCAAGGAGCTGGTGTAAACTCCAACACTCCATTCGGGGCTGTAAGTGTAAATTTACACTGAGGGAGGACACGAGCCACTGGCTAATTTTAATGCTGTTGCTCAGTCCTAACCCTAAGTAGGATTTTTCTCTGCGCTTTTCATTTCTGTTGAAGTTGGAGGCATTTTATGAATATGTTTAACAATGAGCACCCCAGGGACAGCTTGGTAAACCAAGCAAGAGAGAGAAGAAAGAAATTATAGATCTGTTTTTCAGCCATCGCAGCGTATGCTCAGTGAATGATCATGTCCTTATGCATTCCATCTCCTGGCTGTGACAGACACCTGCATTGCTGCACAAGTCAAAGGCAGGAGAAGTGATTTTTAAAAAAATTGTGATTTGGACCCAATTGTTTTCCATTCTTTGTAATTACTTTAACTTTCAACATCAGCTTTTCCTGTGAGCAATTCAGTAAGCAAATCAATTTTCCCTGTTCTCAGGAGAGATTCTGTCTAGGTTTAACTTCAGAAAAAAACGCTCTGTGCTGGGGTATTTCAGATGCTGCTCTTCAAGTGGAGACAGCTCCAGTCATTACTGCAGCTGCAGGTACACCGCATCTATTTCCATCTAACTTGCCACAGACAGGTGTATTTCCTCTGCTGGATCTGGGGCACTGGTATCCCTTAAAATTATTGAAGGGAACTCAAGAATCCCAGCTTTTCGCTGTGATATGCAGAACTTCCTCCTGAACACGGGATGGCTCAAGACAAAAAATTAAAAACCCAGCCTGACTATCCCAGTGATCTGCACTGGTGGATTCCCGACAAGGCCCTGCAGTAATTCCAACCAAACCAAGCATCTTTGGGAGACACACGTTCTCCAAGAGCATGTAGCACAGGAAGGCTGTGGGGCAGAGCAGCATGCAAGTGGCAGAGCACTCAGCTGGGGCAGCCAGAAGAGCGGGTTTGGTGCCAATCCCCCCCTGTTGTATCTCTCAGCCCGTGGCAGAGCGCTGGATGTTCCTCCAGGCGAGCTGGGTGCAGCCTTAGAGCGCTTGCTTTGCTTCAACCACATGCACATGCATATGTAAACTTGGCCTAGGATGTGCCAAATCCTTTCTAAATATGGATGAACTCCCCGAATCGGAGCCTTCTCACAGCCACATTCCCACCTTTGTGAAATGTAAGAAGCAGTGGGAGGTGCTTTGTGCTTTGCAGCACCATAAAACACAATGTTAGATCTGGCCCCGAGCCCATTGTACGGAAGGATCTGAGAGCCCGGGGTGTAAAGAGAAGAGCCTGACCCACTGTGAGACATGAATCCCGGCCCACGTTCCATGCCTGGGCTGCCCACCAGACGATGTGCTTTGAGATTGCAGTCTTGTTTCTGTATTTCTCCAGTATTTCCAGATGAAAGGTGCTAATATCCCAAACATCATTATGAACTGGAATTCATTGCCTAGTTGAAATATATAAGAGCCTGATGTTATCTGAGGCACACTGAGAACTGTATTACTACATAAAGCAACTATTACACTTCACAAAGAATCTCAGCATTTATATAGCTGAAAGAGTGGCTTGAAAAATACATTCGTAATTTTAAATTAGACTTTTTAATCAAAGTGGTAGATTGCAGCCGCTACACCAAACCTGGGCGCATGGCTCGGTTCCTACTGGGGATGTTCCTTAACAGATGAGCAAAGTTTCAGGCTGAAAAATGTCCTTACCATTGCAAGTGCCTTCTCCGAGTAAAAACTAGAGAGGAAACCTTGGGAATGAGAATTTAATGCGTGTTCTTTGCATCCAGTGGTGCTGAGGTTCTTTTCTTCTTTGTAGTTCTCTGGTTTGGCTGGACGTTTAGAGCTCCTCCAGCAAGTGTGTTTATGAATTTACTCCTGACTGTTTGGGCTTTCTGACTGTCCATGGCATCAGTAAGTGTGTATTTTGCCTGTGTAAGTTTTCCAGCGGGGCAGAGGAAAGCACCTCACAGAATGCTCCCTGGAGATGGTGTGGCAGAGCCGAGGCACTTCTGCCACGGAACCCCAGGATGGCTGGGCTGGAGGGGACAGCATGAGGGCTGTTTGTGCCTCTAACTCCACTTCCAGCTCTGAAAACTGCAGTCCTCCTGACACTAGCTATCTGTGTATTTTGGCTGGCTGTTACCCACCTTAGGACAGGTAAGAGAATCAAATGTTCTACCCGTGGCACACATGGAGATCCCCCAGCACCTCCCACACACCAGTTTCCATGAGTTCCAGCACTGGATCCTTTCTGTGCCCTTCTGCTCCCTCCTCACTGGGCATTTCCCTTACTCCCTCCTCCCTTATCAGGCACATGCTTGCACGCACCAAGAGGGAATTTCTGAGCTGTTACCCTGGCATGCCAAGGCTGAAGAACGTGGACTGGTCGTACTCTGTTCCCAGTTTATGCAGGTGCTGTGGTGATTAATTAGTTACTGCTACGAAATACTTGGAACACGAAGGTAAAGCTGCAAATATCTGCTATTTATCATTACATCATCTCAAGCAGAGGTGAGGCAGCTTCTAGAACCAAAACTAGAGTGGACTTCCACACATGGAGCAAAATTCAGACAAACCCAAATTCTCAGATATCTTCACTAAATCTGTTCCAGTGTTACCCACGTTGGGAAGCTACGGAAGAGTCTTGCAGCTGGACCACTGTTTAACAGTGTCTTCTGAATGCTTCCCCTAAAAGTGCAATTTTCCCCCAAGCAAAACTTAGCTGATCCAGATACTTCAACATTTATGACCCCTGCCGTCTCTTCCAAAGTCCTGACTGCTAAAACATTAAAGATTTCTATCCTGTGCTAATGGAGAGAAGGTGAGCTGGTGCTAGACACGTGCTTCTTGATAATAATTATCACAGTAATTAAGTTTTGCCATAGCTGTTAGAATAAGGATCCAGTTTTGACATTTATAAGAGTGGCATTATGAAAAGCTGAACTCAGAATTATCTCTTTATCACACGACTGAAACAATTACAGATGTTCTATTGATGGATGCTGTGGTCCTCTTCTCAGCACAATAATTATCTTTTAATGAGCCCACATTAATGTAAATTGGATTCATCAGGAAATAAATTTCCCAATGAATGTGAGGCACTCTACAGGTAACCTTTCACAAAAGCCAAGCAAATACTAATCTTGATCATTTGTGGACCAGAGGTTTCCTCGCAGGTCTGAGACAAGTCAAAACCTCCAGGTGGACCACATTGTTTCCTGGCATCCCGGGCAACTGGAAGATTTCATGGAAATAAAATGAATTTGTCACTTCTGTAAAATTCCCTGTTTATAAAGGACGGATAAGAATGCACGGTTTATCCTGATTGCTATTTCCCTCCCGCCCTTATTCCCCAACAAGAGTCATCACAAGTGTGCCCACAGGGGGAGGCTCAGTGCCAGACCTGCTGGGTTATTCCAGCTCCTGAGTCCCAGGAATACCTGCTCCCTCCCAGCCTCTGCCCCACTCTGCCCCAGTTCTGCCTGTTCTCAAATGCCTTGAGATCTCTAAGAATCAAATATCATCTCCTGCCTCACATCCACAAAAAAGGGGAAAAGAACAATTTTTAAAAGATCTTGTGAATATTTTGAATTAAATTATATATTATGCATATATAAAATTATACATATACAGAGAGATATCCAATGTGCCAATTTTGCAAGAGTCTTTGCTAGAAGTCTTCACCCTAAGACTAACTAGAGTAACTAGTAACTAAAGAGTAACTAGACACATATGTAGACAAGAAGGTGTGTCTGCTGTAGTCTCTGGGATGGAACATGATTCTAGGGAATCTTTTAAACCTCTTCTGCATTCCTTACCCTAAAAATGAAGCCCGTGAAGGAGAAGGCACAGTTAGAGGTGAAGGTGGATTTGCAGCAGAATATGGAGGGGGAGGAAATGCAGACGGATCTGGCTCGGGGCAGATGAGCCTCTCTCTGCTCGGTGTCCCAGCTGTTCCCAGAGTCACCACCAAGGGAAGGGTGCGATGGGGAGCAGCTTTTGGAGGGAATCCCCCTGATCCCTGCTGTGTGCTCCTGTCACTGGGCTCACACTGCTGAGGTCCAGGTACTACCTGTCACACGGGGCTGCAGGGCACATAGACCTGGGCTAGGGCAGGCGCCAATATAAGGGACCAAGGAGATGGTCCCAGCTGGTGACAGGCTTAGCAGCATCCTAAATCCATATTTTAGGTCTGTGAGCCTTATCTCTGTGCCAGGAGCAAACAAAAGGTCTGTGTATTACTCCACGTCTATTCTGAGGGCTGAAATCTGATTTCATAGGTACACAGGCTCACTTTGGCCTTCTGCAGAGAATGATTTCCTCCCACATTAGAATATTTTAAATAAACTTCATTCAATTATGGTGACTACATGGGCCACTCTCCCCCCTGAATCAAACAGTCCATGGAAATTCATCAGGAGATATATATTGAAATGCATGCAAATTGTGTACACACATTTACGCTCTCCCAGCTACAGCAGAAGTCTCCATTAAAAAAGCATTCCCTTCCTTACTGCAGCATTTGTCTGCAGCTTCTAAATGCCAGTACTATGCCCAGTGAGAGCAGGAAGGAGGTGGAAAGGCTGGAAGTCTCAGGGAGCTAATTGCCACCCGCAATGGGAGCTGTGGGCACGCTGTGCCTTGTGCCACTTCGGGGCCTCCCTGCACAGCCCCCCTTGCAGAGCCACATGGTGTTGGGTGACCATCACAGGAAATGGATTCATGTTCAGGAGAAGGTACAGCAGCAGATTAAAAGGCTGCTCTTTACAGTTTATTAATAAGGGACCCTTCGAAAGGGGACACAGAAAAATCCCTGTGCAAAATTGGCCTCTCCAGATCGTCCCATGTTTTCACCGAGGACTTGGCCAGTACCATGTGAGAGCTCAGCACGAAAAGACAAGCTTTAAGGGGGTTTTTTAAGATGTCACAAATAAGAAATAACACTCTATTTGGAGCAGCCGTGATCACCAATTTGACTCCATATGGCATTTCTGCTGCACATCAAAAATGGCTGTTAGTCAGAACTTCCCTCCCCCACCCAACGCCAGGGAAGGCTGAACGCCGGATTTCTTTGGCACTGAGAGCAGGGGGGGATGGAGCAGTGCAGAGTTCATGGCCTGAGTGTTCCCTGAATGTCACCTGTGCCCTGGGGACGAAACACACCCCCAGAAAGGCACTGGGGTTTATCCAAAATGACTATGCCATTCCCTTTAAATACAGCCCTCTATGAAAACATTTCCCAGGGATATTTAACTTGAATTAATCTTGGATCTCTGACACTTTCTAATATGTCACTCTTGCTTTTCAAGTTTGGCTTTTTGAGTAGACTGCCAATAAATAAGTGATTTTTTTTCCACCAGCAGGTTACCTCTTGGAGACAGTTTTCTATGGATGAAGGGAGAAGGGATGTGTTGACAGTCACAGATACCAAGACCATATGCTGCCTAATCTCATCTCGAGCACATACTCTGAACCTCATGAAATCTGAGATATTTAAAAGCATCTACACTACACCAGTCCCCATCCATCAGACCTCTTGCTCCAGGATCCCTCTCCACACATACTCCCACTCTGCTCTCCAGTATCAGACTCTCTGGGTCAGACCCACAACAGTTTGCTCAGCAGTTCCCGTGGATTTGCTGATGTTTTCCTGCCTCTGACTGAGATCAGAGTTTTGATTTACCTCCTACAACATTATGCAAAACAATTCTAACAAGTTTTACCTTGTTCTACCAAAGACACCAGGCATTCAAAGAAGAAGCCAAGCTGAAAAGGTGCTGGATTGGAATCACTCCTAATGCAAGATGCAACAGTAAAAAGATCTGTAAAGTAAATGTAAAATGTAAAAAGAAATCTGGTGTAAAAGATCTCTTTTGCTTTCTTCTTTAAGCAGGTTTATATTGTCCCTTTGTGTTCCTGCCTGACTGTCTCCCCTCCTCACTAGGAACTTGTTTTAAGCCACCAACAGCCTTTGGCAGACTGGTAGAATATCCAAAAATACCGCAGTTCTCTGGCTGCAGCGAGACAATGAGACAGGAAAGGATAATTTTATTACTGCCCTGAGGAAAAGAACCCTGTTTTTAAGCATCAAAGGATGCATATGGGACTAATCAGTTGGAGGCAAAGGCTTTAAAGTCTGTCTCCTGCCCGTGCCCATCACACCAAAGTGCTGCTCCCGACTGGGGCTGCAAATCACCACCGTAAATATTAATATCACCACATCCCTCTCTGTCTGCAGCCCAGAGAGCTGTGGTGGTTTAGTAAAAGAGCCTTTCTGTAATTACAGAGGGATCCCTGCTCCAAGCACAGACACCAAATCTGTCCTGTGCCTCTGCTGAGATTACGAGTGTGACAAGTGTGATTTGGAGAAACACACCACGATGGCACAATTTCATGCTCAGTTTGCCATGCTTACAACCAGGCAACAGGAAAAAAAAGCCTTCAACTGGTAAATGGAGTAAATTTGCTATGGAAATCACTGAGAGAAGATAAATAGAGAGTCCTACAATGTCATTTTTACAGTCAATTTTCCCTCTGTATCTGCAGCTAATCTCAAAAGAAGGGAAATCACATAAACATTTCATCTGGACTGTAATAGTACTAAATTAGGGGCTCTAGAGATTATTTATGTGATGCAGATAGGCTGTCAGTGGCAAACTGGAGAAGTACAGTAACACTGAAACACAATCTTCCCTAATTCATGTACAGTACTAAGTGTGAGCTTATGCAACTTCCAAGTAAACATTTTTACAGACATTTAAACCAGTTGGAGCTGAGCAGTGTGCTGAAGGGATACAGCAGTTCCTTCCCCTCAGACACAGACTTGCTTTTGAGAAAAGGCTTGAGCATTAAATCTTACATGGACTTATTTTACCTCCGTCATTTCAGCGAGGGGGCTGAACGCATCAAACTGCCCTGGTCCCATGCCAGAGGTGGCTGCTGGAGCGGAGGGAGGTGCGTCCCAGCCACGAGAGTCAGTCACCTGCTCCAGCCACCAGAGCCATCCCTCCCAAACCAAGGTCCTGTGTGGAAGCTGCTCAGCATTCAGATCCTGCCCACCAAACGCTGCAGAGATCAGCCCCTCGGTTCGTGTGTCACCACAGCAAAGCCACGTCTGCTTCCTTGGCATGCTCAGTTAGAAGCAGAGCTAAAAGGTGGACTTTTCTCTTGGACTTACTCCCAAATTATAGTTCTGCTGGAACAATGGGAATGAGAAGGCCCTTGAAGATCCTACCAGATATGTTCTGTTTGGTGCATGTGTTCCAGCCAACGCCTCCGTGGAGCAGGCTGGGAAGAGGGACGGGATAGCAGCAAAGTCCACCTGCCGTGATCCCAGTGGGAGTAAAACTCTTGCTTGTGCCCTGTGGAGCAGGGCCCCAGAGCCGCCCAGCTCCTTCAAGGGGTGGAAACCCAGCCTGCCCTTCCCAGGGCTGCCCTGGGAGTCCTGCTGGCTCTTTCTTGCAGCTGTGACTCCCCCACTGTGGCCCCAGGCAGCTGCAGCCCTGCCTTCCCCTCCTGAGCAGGACTGCCATGCACTCCACCACTATTCACCAGGAAAACCAAGGAGTTCTGTCACCTGCAGCCGCTGGAGGAGCAGCAGAGCAGCCCTTCCTGCACCCCTGAGTCATCAAGTCCTGTTCTTTTCTGAAGTGACATTACAGCATCTTTCCCCCATTAGCTGATATTGCAGCAGTGGCAGATGCACAACAAATAATACATTATACACCTGCACTTCAAAGGCCTGAAGAGTGCAAGCACAGTATCTTCCTCAGATAACGGTTTTTTAATGTTTTCCATAAAAACGGTGTGTGATATTTATTTATTTGTTTTCCAGCTGAGTGCTTTGACTGTGGTTTCTTCCAGTTTTCACTCTGCTGCTTGGTGACCTGGCTGCTCCAGTGAGTGCAAAGGGCATTTGAGAAATAGAATGGAGAGAAATGCAGTTATTAATCAGCACAGCTTACTGAAAATGAGCACGCTGCACAGGGCCAAGCCCCAAGGAAAGGAAAAAAGTCATGGCATTTCTAGGAATGCCACTGGAGGCTGTGTGGCAAATCTCTGAATAATGAGATGAGAAGGTAAAATGAATGTACTTGGGGTGCCCCGAGGGGTTAAAAAATCATAACATCTCCCCTGTCTGAGAGAGGAAACTTCACACAACTTCACTGTGTGTTCATGTTTGCAAGGAGTTCTCACAAAACTCCTGTTTTCATTTCATTCAGTTTTGTCTTCTGTTTAGATCTTCTCTAGGCAACACCCCAGGACATGCTGTTTGCCCGGGGAAGGGTGGCAGTGACACCCCAGAGCCTCCCAGACAAGCTGCAGGGAGGAGGCACAGCCCAGCTCCAAGGAACTCCCAGAAGGGACACCCTGGGGTCACACACTCCTGTCTCTGAGAGGGCTGGCAAAGAATGAACTTCCCAGAGCAGCAAACGGGATGGGATGGGATGGGATGGGATGGGATGAAGCCCCCACATGGGGTTCATGGCCTCGCCTGCTGGGGAAGAACATCTCTAAAGAACCAGTTGCAATTGGAGACGCACAACAATTTCAGATTCACAGCCAAGATTTCAGCCCTACAAGGCCCTCACACACTCAGCGGCTCCTGGAGGTTTACACACACGAACTGACTCCCATATTTAGACAAGCTCGTCTGTTCACAAGTTTAATGCACGGTGAATTTTCTGTACTGTATCAACTGTACACTGCTATGGAGATTAAATTAACAATGTTGTAGCAAAGCACAAACCACAGTTTATAATAGATTTATAAGTACTGTATGGACATGTTTGTCTTGTCTTTTATTTCCTCATAAGTGATGCTGTTATGACGGCCATAACTCTCACTTACTCGCCTTGGAGGCTGCTGGCAATAGCATAAAAATAGATTTTGAGAATTTATATCATACATGCATCATAAGAAGGCAACAAAAGAGCACAGGTAAGATTTATTTAGGTTTAGAGGCACGAGTTCTTCACATCCATTTCCTCACTAGCCCTGTGCCCCTAAGAGTCAGTGGCATCACTCCCCACCAGCCCCAGGACCTGCAGTCCCCCCGGACAAAGAAGACCTGCACTGAAACTGTGGGACCAACTTTGGGTGTCCTTCTGACACAGAAACTGGAAGGCAGCACAAATAAATTCCTGCAGGAACACCGCTACAGCCCCAGAATATTCACTCCCAAAACTGAGGGGCTCACTTCTAATTCTGCTTGTTCTACTTGTGGAGAAGCCTTGCAAGGACAGAATTTCATCACTCCCTCTTTTCAAGGTGCCTGTTTGCAAAGGTCACAGTGGGCAGGTGCCCCATGTGCCCTCCCAACACACTGGTGGGAGCTGCTGGGACCTTCTGCTGGCAGAACCACGGGGGCTGTGGATGGTGAAACACCTGAACCATCACTGCACCCACATGGCCTTCCACCTGCACCTTTGTTTGTGGACAAAGGAGGAACTATTCATTACCTTCCTGTGCTGGGATGTTTGCTCTGACAGGACCCTCCTTCCACCTGGTATAAACGTTCATAAATCCAGAGTGAAATATGCAATAAAAAAGGGAAGATTTGCAGTTATATGGAAGAGCTCAAATAAAGTTCATGGTTTCTAAGTAATGCAGTTTTCAATTACCATACCCTTTTTAAACTGGGAAAGATGTAATGTTAATCAAACATGCAATTTGCAAGTGTTTTTCTTTAGTAAATGTCATGTACAAGTAGATATTTAGGATGTAATGCAAAAAGTAATTGCAGTTGGATAACTTTCCAGGGTAATATTTATTTACATTAGAGCAGACGTGAGTATTCCTGAAAAAGGATTGAATGCTGTGCTGCATAAAATCCTAACCTCTCTGAAGACAATTCCAACCCCTTTGCCTTCCAGGACCAGAATGTCACCCTTTCTTCAACTCAGTGTGTTAACTAAGCCCTTTCCTGCTGCTTCCGAGTACAGAATGGAGCCAGCACAAGGCAGCTCCATGCAGGAAATGCTGACTCTCTCCAAGCCAAAAAATACCAGCTGGGAATGATGGAAAGTGCCTGGAAACCGGAGGCGTGGTGAGGTCAGACACGACCTCTGATGGCAGAGTTCCATCCCAGGCTCCAGGTTGGTCTCTACAGGTGTATCATGAACACCTTTCGGGGTCCCAGGATCCTTAGAAAATCCCAGGAAAAGGTTTTCACAGGAATTTATTCTTCTGGTCAGGTACCTAGATCAGGATTAGAGCACCCAGGCACTCCTGGGGGGTCACAAGTCAATGGGCATCCCTCCCATGGCCACTAGCTGCGGATAATAATGAATTATTTTAGAAGGCTAATAGCCAAATTAAATTTTGCAAAAAAATATATATATATTTCTGCCTCCAATAAAAGAGTATTCGCTGCCTACACCAGCTGGAAAGTAACTGCTGTATCCACCACGCAGGGGTCAGCAGGAGGAGATGCTCAGCTGCAGCAGTGAGTGACAGCGATGCCTATCAGGGCAACAGGGGAACTGCCAACAAGATGAGGAACTGGATGCCCCCGGTAGGAGAACAATCTTTACATTCATGGGAAGAGGTTTCACAATGGGACATCCTGCCCTGGGAGCTGCAGGCTCTCCAACTGCCCACAGAGGTCAACGCTGGGGCTGAGGGAAGAGTTAAAAAGTAGCTGTGGAGTCCTAAATAGGGGCTTTCATCAGCAAACAAATGCTCTTTCACCAAGTCCTTGCCCATGGCACGTTTCAAGCTCCTGCAACATCCTCTTGGGAAGAGCGAAGGCTCTGTTCCTCTCTCGCAGTTGGATGCCCACACTCCCCAGCAGCAGCACCTCTGCCCTGCCCAGAGCCTTCCCCACCAGCCAGGAGCAGTTTATCGCCTCCAGAGCAGCCCAGGCACAGGGGCAGCGGGCTGGGCAGTGCAGCCCTGCAGAGGGGCTGAGGTGCCCATGCCCTGAGGAATGAGGGCTCCCTCTGGCACACAGGGCATGTGGCGCAGCGGGGCAACCCACAGGGCCTGCCCTGGGCCAGGAGGAGGCAGCTCGGGTGGGTGGGTCCCCCGTGCGTGTCCCCTGGCTCCTGTGCTGTTCTCATACACCATTTCCTTCTTAGCTTCCCCCAAGCTACACAACTCATGGCAAGGCAACGTTTCCATCAGCCAGCAATTTGCCTCCACTTGTTTATGTTTACAAAGCATTCTCCACTGTTTCCTTTGCCTGGAAAATTGGTTATTTTATCAAAGAAAGCTATCAGCTGCCTTTTGTACTATCTACCTTAGATAAATATATGTTCTATTTTAATCCATTTTTCATTTACTTCTGGGCAATTGATTCTCTTATTTTCTTCAGAATGTATTCTATGGTGTTTATATTATTTTGACTGGAAAAACACGCCTGTAGCTACGAACATTATTTTCCCACCCTGTTAAATGTAGCAACTGTGTTTGATTTTCTTCAAGTACACGATACTGTGACCAAGGAATGAATATCTGTCTCTCTCAGTTGTCTAGAGCAGCATGGGGAAGGTATTTCTGGCTCAGCCCAACATGGAATATAGAACAGGAACAAAGAAGAAGATAATTTGAAGAGAGTGGTGGGCTTGAGGGGGTTTCCACCCACCAACTCTTTCCCAGGATGCCCTGATGGTGAGCATTTGGAGGGGTTTACAGGGAGCAGGAATGGCATTCCTGTTTGGGCTGTGATCCAGCTGTGTACTGCCATGGCCACAGTGCTCAGGGTGATTTGTAAGGTGTTTCTGTGCATTGCTGTGTCTCTGCTAAATCACAACCCCCCGGAACCTCAAACAAGTACACTTTGTATTGGGCATTAATGCCCCTACATGCACTACCCGCAAGGATCTGGTCAGCATGTTTTGGACCCTGCCAAGTCCCTCTTTCATCTGGGCAAGAGTCGTTACCAAATCCCTGCTACCAGGTCACGTTCCCTGTGCTCTTTCAAGGCTGGCAGGTCATCTGCTGCCTCTTACACTAATGCCTTCAAACTGTGCTCCCACCTCAGTCATGGCTGTTTCTCTCCCCTTTGCTCATCTCTTTCTGACCCCACACTCATTGTCCTTGCAGAAGACAGGCCAAGAGATCTGTCCAGTTTGGGTGACACCAGTGTCCCTCTGCATTTCCCCTAAAGCGTCTTCTCCTTTTCTCTTTTCACTTACACTGCTGTTTCTTTTTAACAGGCACAACTCAGATTGACTTTTGGCAAGTCTCACTTTAACACTGATGTATTTTGACTTCGAAGACATAGTTTTGTCTGCTGTTCAGTTCCTTTTCCTATTCCTTACTACTCATTTCTACTATCTCTGCTTGTTTCCACTGTCTCCTCTTTTGGTAACGAATATGAAACCAGCTCTAACGTCTCGAGCTATAAGTTTCAGCCTCTTAAGCTTAAGTTGCTGATTCCTGACAGTTTTCTTAGAGCCTGGACTTCGGGGCATCCAGTACACAAAATTTCCTGAGTGTTCCAAGCCAAAACACATTCCAAATGGATCTCCTCAGTTTTGAATGTTTGTTTTATTGCTTTGCAATTCATGAATGACTGACGTTAGTTTCTACGGCGAGGTCATTTATTCCATCTTCATTACCTACAACACTACATCTGAAATAGCATTTTCCTGGTTCAGTAATCTGTTGGCAGGAATATCTACTATTTCAGTAACACTTGTTCTCCAAAATATATCAGAGGAATTAAAGCTTGGAAGGCGTACAAGTCCCAGACGTATTTCTCTCAGTAGTAACATTTGACAGGCCTCTCCACAGAGCCAGCTCAAGTGCTAAACCTGCAAAACACATTTCTAGCACTCCACACTCCAAACTTTCAGCAGCCTCTCCCGCAGTGATTGTGACCTAAACAGATGCTGATGCGTCTGTACTATCTTTTATTCCTCTTAAGCCAATCATAACCCTACAGCACAAAGCTACTGTGTCAGCTTAAGTGCCTTTTCGACAGAAACCATGAGGAAGTGGCTCTGTGCCTTTTTATAATCATGGAATTACAGAATTTGGTACAGCAGCTCGTGCTTTCACAGAGGACACCTCCTTGCACACAGCGTGTGGTGGAACCTTGACAACAACAAGTGGGGAGTTGTGCCTTCCCAATGTTTGGGACTCGAAGCACCAGCTCTGTGCAGAGCCAGTGTCTCCAAACAGGGGGGGCCAGTGACACCCGTAAGTGCAGCTGAATTACACCAGGGTTTCCAGGCTGGAAAATCTAACTCTACATTCCTCAATACAGAAAAAGTGATCTGACCCACTGGATTCTTCCAGCCGCCCTTTCACTCTCCATAACCCCAGAAGGGGTGGTGAGGGGGCTGGCTGTCCCAGCTGGCTGTTGACAGCTTATTTCCCATGTTCCATGACCTGACTCAAACTGATTGTGTCATCAGTGTGAAGGCACCTCCTCCACACCTGGGGCACCATCTCACTCCCCTGAAAGGTCCATGGCCACCCCCTCACTGCAAGAGTTTGCAGAAGGCACCTGGCTGAGGGTCTTACCTGGCACTGCCTTGGCACAATGAATCTGAAAGGACTGATCAGCTCCAGACAGCGCCCAGAAGGGTGTTTTGATCCAATTATATCACATTTTTATGACTGCACACTGCAGCAGTTTATAAACACGACAGGAAATCTTCTGGTTTTGTGAAGGTGAGCAAAACATTTGCATGGAGCCTCCGGGAGATTTGCAGGCCCATGAAATACAGGATCAGCCTGCTCCAGAGTGTGACATACAAGGACTTGGTGCTTGTGCTCAGGCTGATGTTTAGCATGCTGCAGTGCAGCAAACACAAAAGTGGAGTCGAGCTGTCATGTAAGATAATTGATTTTGACAAGACTACAAGTTAATTCGTCACTATTCTGCAACTTATTTGAAAATTCTTTGCAGCGATGTCCCAGAGGACAGCATGTAATCGCTTGTAAACTGAAATTAGGGCCAGAGTTAAATATCATTAAATCTCAGGTACAGCCCGAGCTCAGCATGTGCCTACTAATGCGTTCCCTTCCCCATTACAGCAAGGACACGGCTGTAGCAAAGGTTAGGAAGATTATTGCTCAAGTTGCAAATCACTTATAACTAGAGAATGAATCTGAGATACATTCCCAGGCAGCCTGAAAACGGGTGGAAGGGGAAAGTCACCAAAGTCCCTGTGCACTCGTTTCTTGCTTTTCTATTGCACCTCCACACAGACAAATCCCTGTGTGAAATCAGGAACCCAGGGAGGATGAGGGTTCCCCATCCCTGGAAGTGTCCACGGCCAGGGTGGACGGGGCTTGGAACAACCTGGTTAGTGAATGGCATCCCTATCCATGGCAGGGGGTTGGAATGGGATGAACTTTAAGGTCCCTTCCAACCCAAACCACTCCATGATTTTATGATTCTAAATATAATAAAGAGGAATACTAAAGCTCATCTTTGTACTAATATATCTGAATTAAATCACTGCTCACACCAGCCATTCCAGTGTTTTATTATAACACAGCATGAAGGATTGGTAGATATTTTAGGACTGGATTGCAAAGAACATATTGTTTGACAGTTTTATTTGGGACTGTTAAATATTAATTGCTGAACAAAAGGGTGCATTAAAAAATTATGTTGGATACAAATAATTCAACTCCCTATAACTAGAAAGAATATTTGCATATTCACCCTCTCTCAAGCCTGACAGGCTCCCCTTGGATAGGACTGGGGGGCCTGGATGGTTATTTCTACCAGAGTGCACAACTGCATTAGCATTTGACTTCCAGGGGAAAGTGAAGGTGGTGGGCACAGGCACAGCACCACAGATGGCTTTGTAACAGCAATTTAAGTAGGGCCCTCAACGTTGCAGATGTTTCAGCAGCTGGTTAGGGTCTTTTGGACAGGTAGGAAAGGAATTACAACAAGAGCTGCTGCTCCCTGGGAGTCCCCAGCTACAGAAAGAACGTGCTGGTTGTCTCGGGGTGCTGCAGCCCCTCCCTCAGCTGCAGGCCAGCCCGAGCTGCCTGGAGTGGTGTGGGTTTTGGAATGGCTGTGTCCTGAAAGGGCAGGGGGCAGGCCCTCCACACCCTGCAGTGCTGCTCAGACTAGGCTGGGAAGCCACAGGCTCTTCCCCGAGGCACAAAGAGACCTGCCCGTGCATATTTTGGTCTCTGGCGTGAAATCTGAACTGCTGGGCCAGGCACCAAATTGAGACTCTTCCCCCAAATCCACCTTGTTCTCAAACAGACAGTGCATTACAGCCAGAACTCCTTAATTTCACTAATTACTTTTGAACAATCATAAGCAAACAAAAGACACGGGGAAGGTGCCATGTGCCGGGAGACTCAGTGTCTGGTCAGAGTCACAAACCCAATCAAGCCCACCTGCTCTCCAAACCTGCCAGCAACTCAGATTGGTTTGGGTTCAATTTCTCAAGAAATGGAGACTCTGCTCATTCCAATTAGACTTTGGGAGCAGGGACACCTGTACTGGAAAGCATCTGAAACTGGGCTCAGATGGTGACTCTGATGCTTTTCAGCAGCAATCACTGATTTCACAGAAACAATTCTCTGCCCACTATTTGAACTAAATGGAATCCAAATCCTCTTGTGTTTTATAGACTCTTATTTCCTAAATTTTAGAAAGTGCCTCATAAACCTTTATATAAAAAATGTCTCTCTTTACTCGCCTCTTCTCCTCTCCCCACTTGAAGCTCAAGTATAGAAACCCACTGCTGAAGTCCCCTGGCAGCTTTTGCAAACATTGAATTCATGGAATCACAGATTATGTTAAGTAAGTGTTTCTGACTGCCCGTCTCTGTTTTCCACTCCTGTGTGAGAGTGACACTGGTGGCACACTCGGCAGTTTCCACTTAAATAGTGACTTGGCTAAGACAGCAACCACACAGAAGGGTTGGTATTTGGGTCCCTGAAAAGGCAGGCTGGCATTTTGAAGCACGTTACAGGAATCTCTCTGATGTAAAATGGTGTTGCAGACTCTTAGCCAGGCTACCTGAGCAGCACCAGCCAGTCTATGGAAAACAAGGAAAAAGAGAGAACTCCAGGCACTGAAATCCTGCCACTGCTCTGCTTGAGAGCCATTTCATGGCTGTGCTGCAGCATCTCACTGTGGGTGAAGCCGTAGGGAACTCCTTGAAACCCACTTCACTCCCTGCCCGTGGATCAGGCAATCAGGACAGTGCCAAGAGGAGCTGCAGCTCAGGAGGCCTCTTCCCACCCAGGAATGAGGGGGGTTAAGGGCAATTAGGGAGGGGAGCAAAGGAAAAGAATGGAGAAAAGCAGAAAGCAAGAGGAAAACGAGATGGGAGATGATAAGAGACAGAAGATGGGCCATGGGGACAAAGAGCCCCAGGTCTGGGTCCAGCACAAAGGATCCTCTCTTAACTTCAGGCTCTGGCAGCAGCATGCCATGACCAGGGTGTGTCAGGAACTGCTGATGCCAGACATGCCTCAACATGAATCCCAGCTCCCTCTTCCATAAGCAAAAAACTTCTCCTGCTTTCTGGCCTGTATTTATTTGAGACAAACACCATTTAGGAATGTGACATTGCCCACTGTGAGGGAGTTTTTAATGAGATACAGGACTGCACTCAACCTCTGAAACAAAGGAACTGACTCATGTTTAATGTGTCCAGAGAATCCCTGTGTTGAAAGCCTGACATGAAAGGGTGGATGAGTGAGGAGACACCAGAAAGCCTCAATTAACGTGCCAGTTTATATTCACCACTACCTGTCAGATGTGCCTTTGCTAACAGGGGGCTGCACATAAAGTGTTCTGGTAAGGGAGACCCTGGACCTTCAAAGGTCTGGCAGCACCATCATCCAGGTGCTGCACAAGTTGTCCCTCATGCAGAACATGAAACAAGCCCAACCACATGGTAAAACAAGCTCTGGGATCATGCAGGTGATGTCAGTGGGAACACCACAAGAAAGGGAGAAATCCTTTGCTTCATGGGTTTGAAATGTAGTTTCCTTAACTACAGGTCAGGCCAAGGCTAGTTATGCATTAATGTTTATATATTTAGATGAAAGTGCAATGATTAACTCAAACAAACCTATTTCTACCTCTTGAAAATAACAAATAACCCAAGTGTAAATTTTTCTGTGCTGTATTTTGAAGTTTAAATCATTTTACATATTTACAGAGCTCTGGCACCTTGTAGTGCTCACCTGCTGTGGAGGGGGTTGTTCTCTAAATCTTATCAAAAGAGCAAATACCTGCAATTCATTTCCGAACTGGCCTCTGCAGTAGAAGTTAATGCACTGATTAATTTACCCAATGCCAGAAAACCAAACAATCCTGCCACTGAGGCTGGTCTGCTCACTTCCTTAAAATGCAACTCCACAGGTCGGATCCGCCCCTGGATATCCGAGCACTGGGCCACGATAAAATTTTAAACATTTCTTCTGGCCATGTTTGTGTTTTTCAAGTCTGTCTCTTTTGAAATACCAGAGACTTGCCTGACATTTAATTTCCATTTCTGCATTGAAACCAGGAAAACCCGTGGCACTAGAGGAGGACCCTGAGAGAGAAGCAAACACGAGCTGATCAGTCATGGAGCTGTGGATGGTGATGAACTCGTTTCCTAAGCAGTGTCCAGGGAAAGTAAAGTTCAGCTTCTGTGCAGAGAGATGACACCGGATCAGTTAACTGCTGAATTCAGGAAGGACAGGAGAGGGGTCTGAGCTCTTCAGGGAAAGGTAAGAGGCAGAGGAACCTCGTAATTCTCCTCCCAGAGGGTTGAGCAGCACTGGAAATGCTCAGTGGACAGACTTCCACTGACAGAGGAAGTTTGTCACAGATGTGCCCTATCCCATACAGAAAACTTCAAAACTTGGGGCACTCCTGAGTCCCACTGTGATGGAAGTGTAAGAAGAAATTACAAATTATGAAGGAAAAGAGGATTTTTAACATAATTCACCATAATTTCAACTTATCTTTCTCGAACACTACGAAAGTCTCCATTTCCCACACAAGCTGTGACTCATGTACCTGTGCTGATCACTGCTGATTTTATTAAAGGAATACTCCATTCCAGCAGAGGGATTTCAGTGGAAAGCCTGTGTTGTGCAAGAAGCATCATGGAAACTGGCACTGCCAGAGTCAGAACATGTCTCCAGCAGGACTGGCCCTGCTCTGACACAGGGCTCCATCATTTCCAGCTCACTGTACTACTGTTTAATGTGAGAAAGGGTTACACAAAAGGGAGGGTTTGGGTTTTCTCTGCATTAGAAAACAAAGGATTAGAAGAACTCAAGTAACTTGGAGGGGAAGCACCTTCCTTGTGTGGCAGCTCACTGGCCACGCTCCCATAACTGGGATTCCCAAACCAGAGATGCAATGGAATTTGTACAGACCCTGAGAACCACACTGAGATGCACGTGTTAGTTCACTTAATGAAGCACAGTGTTTCCCTGCAGACAGCTCTGAGTTCTGCTTCCCTGCTCCCCACTATGGCAATGCCAGCCCAACCCAGACAATTCCCTGCTATTTCATTCATCTTTGCAAAACCTGCTGTTTCTCTCAACATGTTCTCCCTGGCCACACCTGCTCAGGATTAACAGACCCTTCCTGTGCATCAACCCCCAAGGGGCACGTGTGGGGTCTACCTGAGTCTCCTCCTCTGCTCAGCCCAGAAGGAATTTCTTAGGAGAGCAGCTGTCCCTGCTATCAAGGAACCACTGAGAAATGTTAAATATTGAGTTTACACATCTGACAAGGGCTGAGTTTCTGCTGTCACTTCTATGAACCCACAATAATTCCACTCATGTCACTCTGTACGAATCAAACTGTGATCACAACGCGATCCAAGGCTCTCCCGAGATGCAGCACGTCCTTTACAACAACAAAGCAAATGAAGCAAAGGAGAAGGAAAAGTGAATTAAAAAAACATTGATCTCGCAGATACAAACCAAAGTTGGGATAAATATTAGCGCTGATGATTTCCTTTCCATTATCCACAATGTGTTTTTCCTCCCAGAAGAAGAAGGCGTTTAATACCATCTATCACTCATGGAGCGCATGGAGCGTGAAGGATGCCTTGAAGCAAGTTAACGGCTTGGCTGTGCCTCAATTTGTCATAGTCATACACAAAGCAAAACTGCACCTCCTAATACATCCAAACATGTTGTATCCTGGAAGAACAACCCAACATCTGGTCATCTATAACTCAGAGTGCACCATCATGACTGCATGTCAAAGCAATTCATTAATGTCGTTCCTTTTGTCACATGGAACACATACATTCACCTCACAACACTCACCATTTGATCTCACTGTTTTAAGGAGAGACATCTATTTCTTCTGTAGCAGTTCTCATCTAGAAACCCCAGTACCCCACCCAAGGGCAGCCAGGATCACCATTCCATAAACCAGTAAGTGGAACACAGAGGGAAAGGACATGTCCAGAACGATGCAGCAATCCAGAAACAGAGTTGGCAACAGAGCCTGAATTTCTGAATATGAGTAAAGAATTCTACTCATACTCTTGGATATACTGATGAAAATATATCCTGTCACAAGAATTTCCACGGCATTTCAGGATTTCGGAATGAGAATAACCACATAATTTTTTGGACAGGCTCACCATAACAGGAGTTCTGCTTTCATATGCAGAAGACTCCCACAGGCGTCCAGAGTGCTCTGACCCCCTGCTTAGATATTCTGTGTTTCCCACCAAATCCAGCAATTCACTGAGCCTCCTGCTCTCATTCAGAGATCACTGAAGTTACAGCAATAAAATAATTCATGGAATCGTAGAACAGCTGAGGTAGAAAGGGCCCCCGGAGACCATCTAGTCCAAACTGCTGCTCAAAGCAGGGCAGGCTGGAACAGGTTGCCAAAGACTGTGTCCAGCTGAATCTGAGTATCTCCAAGGACAGACTCCTTGAGCAGCCTATCCCAGGATTTAATCACCCTTAGATAGGAGAGCTTTTTAGTGCCTAAATGGGACTCCTTATATCAGATTGAGCTCTAAGCTGTGAATCTGAGCACTCTGAAGCACCCTGGAGCCAGATGCTGAGGATGAAGGATGGTGAGACTCACAGATCCCACAAGGGGGGGTCCCTAAGAAACCCAGACCTGGGCTGCCACCATCACATTCCATGAATGGCTAAAGAACAAGACCCTCTTCCCAAGAGATTGCTGAATAAGCTCTGGCAAAAGTAATCCTTCACCTGATGAGGAAAACAAATCCACTGGGCTCTCTCCTGAAACTCATGTGTATCATAACCCCACAAAAAGAGTCACTACGCTCTACTGGTATTCCCAAACTGGGCTCTGGGGCGTTCCAGTGGCTGAAATTTATCCTAGAAGATAATATTTGCAGAAATGCATGACTTATCTC
Source organism: Sclerurus mexicanus (assembly GCA_013396755.1). NCBI lineage: Eukaryota > Metazoa > Chordata > Aves > Passeriformes > Furnariidae > Sclerurus > Sclerurus mexicanus. Next base: position 144,413 of record VWZF01004632.1, on the reverse strand, counting down.
CCTGCTCTGCCAACTGAGCGAGATGCCATGTGATTGAGAAGCATTAACAGACAGGTTACAGCAGATGATGAAGCAAAGGTTATTCTGGATTCCCAAGAATGTCTCCCTACCTCCCACCCCAGCAGCAAGTGTGCAATCTCTATGGAAAAATTGAGCTTCCATAGGAATCCTTGTCTTTCTGCAAACCTGCCTCTTCTGCAGTTTGTTTCCAGGCTTTGATCTTTCTTTGAGACTATCACTGCAACCGAAGGAACTCAGAGAGGGCACCAGACTTTGGTCCTTGGCTAAAAACTCTCCTGTAATCAATTTTCATGGCTTACTCATCCTGCTACATAATTGAAAGGCTGCAGCTCTGTCCACGGGGTTCATAAAGTCGAGAGCTAAGCAGGCAGTAGGAAGGTAAGAAACCCTTCCCTCTAAACTACCCCAAAATGCCCCTTGTTTCCTGTTTTATCTTCTGTTAAAATTTGAATTTTGCAGGTTAATTTCCCCCTAAATTTTCGCCTCTATCCTAAATTTGATGCATTTTCAAGCATTCTGGGCAGGGTTATAAGGCCTGGCAGCCTCTGGCCTTCACAAGAACAGGAACTGTGTGACAGGCAGAAAAGCTTCTGAAAATGAGAATGAGGAACTGCAGAGCCTTTTTTGTGGAGTGACCACCCCCCAGGATCAAAGGAGGAGTGTTTCATCTCTCTTCTTTCTGCTTGATGCCCACAAAGCTCTTCCTGGTATAAAATACTCCCAGTAACAATACACACATCATTTCCATTTGGCATTTACTGTTATTCCTCATTGGCCCTAAACCCTTCTGGCACAACACACCCCAAAGCCACGGAAGCGGAAGAAACTCCCTGTTGCAGGGGAGCTGTGGATGGGAACCTTTCTCCCACGCTTTCCTTCCCTTTCCCACCTTTCTCCAGCGCACTCCCTGTAGCTGTCGAAGCAGAAGTCTCTTTTTATGTTACTCCACACCCAGAAACTTCACGTGCATTGTTATTCTCTGACTCTACTCATGTTTTAGGTCACTGATCACATTTCACGAGTTCCTGCCATTACAGAGTGACACCCACATCTGTGACACTTGGGTCTCTTCCCAGCTCCCCTGACAAATGGCCTTCACTGTGCTTTCTTGAACAAGATTGAGGCCTTTGGAACTCTCATTTGCACTCCCAAACATTCAGATATTCTGCTGGGCTAACACAGGCCTGTTTAATATATAAAATCCTGCACTTCCCCGCACTGAATCAGGTCTTTTGGAGCTGTAAGAAAATGACTGGAGGATGTGCTTGTTACAGAACACACATTCAAGGCAATCCAATGCTATAAGGAAGGGTCAAAACTGAAGGTGTGAAGTGTTTTCAGGAGTGCAGAAATACAAGTGAACTTTTGACTGCATACATTTTCCTTAATGTGCAAAATCCCTGGTACTTCACCCAACCTTTTTGACAGCAACAGAATAAAACCCAGCTATTGAAAACTGCCCTTTCTTTGCTTGCACAAGCCTGTCAGGCTCAGAAAAGGCACTTTTGGCAGTTGAATGCGCTATAACTTCCAGCATCCCACTCCAATACACCGTGTTTGAACATTACACTGTGTTTACTGAAGCCATAGTGCCCATGACTGCTATAGAACACATGCTTACGTCCCTTCATAAACACTTAAACAGGTTCCTCTGCTGGCACCAAAAAGAGGTAAGTGCCACTTTAACCAGAGCACTTCATCTCTATTCCTTCTCCTGTCAGGTTAGCACCTGGTTTAGATTCCTGTTGTGGTTTGAACCCAGATGGCAGCCAAGAACCACCCAGCCACTCACTCACTGCCCGCCAGGGGGATGGGGAGAGCTGGAAAAGGGTGACATGCTGGTTGAAACAACAACAGCAACACTTCTATTAGAGACAGGCAAGTCCCAACCAACTGCCCCCAGTTTAAACACTGAGCACAACATTCCACGGCACGGAATATCCCTTTGCCCTGTCTCACTCAGCTGTCCTGGCCATGCTCCCTCCCTGGCAGAGAATGGGAAATGGGAAGTCCTTGGCTTTCTGCACTGGTGACCAACAAACTGCAAATCATCAGTGTGTGACCAGCACTGTTCTCACACTAAAGCCAAACCACAGCACTGGACCAGCTACTGGGAAGGCAAGCAACTCTATCCCAGCTGAAACCAGAATAATGTTCACCCTCACCGCCCTGCCTGCAGCACCTCCCACCACCATCCCATCCTCTCTCCTTCCCTTTCACTGCCTTATTTTGACAAACCCTCAGAGTTCTGCCAGTGCCTCTCTGCTCACAGGGCTGAAGTTCTGGGTGCCTCACATGCACCACAGTATTCATTTGTAAGACATCCAAATTCAGCTATGCATTGCCCCATATCCAGCTCCCTGCACACCGACCTCCTTTTCTATCCCCACCTGCTCCGAGCTGTTGTCTCACCTTTCTTACTTTCCCATTTCCCCCCAAATCCCTTCTCTGATATCATGTCTCAATCTTTATTTTGCCCTGCCTTTTTATTCCATGTCTCCATGCGTATCACCTTCCCCTGCTCTTGCTGGCTTTGGGCTCTGTTCACAACCTGCAATCGGTGGTTATGCTACTACAACCACCTCCTCTGGAGTGTCAGGTATGATGCTGGCTCACCATCTGCTCATTTATTCCTTCGGTCACGACATATTCCCTCATTTTTATGCTCTTCCTTACAGAGAACTATGGGCTCTCTGCACTCCTGCCAAAGCAAGATTAGCAGTGAGAACAAAACGCTCACCTGGAGCGGTGCAGGGAGGGCTCTGATCTGCCAGCCCTGGATTTACAGGCAGATATGCACTTGTTAAGTCCTCTGCTATCTCATTATTTCTCTCCACATCACTGAGGCAGACAAGCTGTCAACAAACACCCAGTTCACTGGGGACACAAGATATCTGCTCCTGTGGCAAACACTTTTTCAGTGTTTTGTAAGGGCTAAAAATAAGTATCAGGGTATCATTTAAGGGGCCTAAGAGGGATTTTCATGAGCGTAGTTTAGGAGACCCGGATTTCTCAGGGAAACTTCTGAAAATATTTCACTTCAGAACCTTGCTGTCATACTTACAATAGCACAAACACTCGGCCAAGCAAAGAAAACTCCCTGAAACTCTCCCATTTTACACAGAGTGATTTAAGATCATCATGGCCTGCTCTTGCATGGAGAAGCTACTAGAAATGTGATTGCAAGTCTGTGATAAGAAGAAACTCCAAAGAGAATTTTCACTTATGTTTTACCTGTACCATGGCACGTGTATCTCTAGCTTTTGCTCTAAAAGAGGTCTTCTGTTCATACACAAATACTTCCCTGGCATGAAAAGAACTTTAAAACCAGTAAACAGCAGAATGGCTCAATCTACTGCCCCATCCCCCCGAGGCAGTGAAGGAACTCAGCACTCCCAGCCTCTCATTTTCCAGTGCCATGTTCATCCCTTCTGTGGAGTCCCCAGCAGACCTGCTCATCACAACTCTAAAGTTAGCAAAGCTGCCTCCAGGCTGTATTTTAAATGCAGCCCACCAAGGCAGCGGGGCCAGCCGCACATTGGAGTCTCTCTCATGTTTCGCAGGGTATTAATGGATGGCTGAGCTCTCCCCAGCCCACCACGCTCTGCCGCCCCTCTTGGGCTCCGCCACGGGCCCAGCCAACCCACGTGGCAAACACACTCCACTCCCCCGGGAACCAAGGAGAAATAAGGACTCCCCGCCCTGTGGAGGTTTATCTGAGTTCCCACAAACCAGGGTGCAGGCTGAGGATGAATTCCAGCGTGGAACAGCTCCCTTTGGCACAGACACTGAACCACGGGGCGCTGGACAGGGTGGGAGGGAGTGGGCACCAGGGTGGGCACTGCTCAGTGCAGCAGGCAGGGCTCAGCTAAAACACACCCAACACACCCAGCTGCTGTTTCCTGCAATACACTGCTCGGGGATTTCTGCCTAAACGAGGGAACACTGCCAGGGGAAGCTGTGCATCCAGAGGCTGCCTCCCTGCAGCCTGGGCCCCCGTGCCTGGGCACGTCACGGTGCTATGGGAATGACCCACTGGCTGTGCCCCAGCTCTTGGGCACTCACACACAGCCAGGCTCGTGCCCAGCACTGCATGAGGAGTAGCTCTTATTTTCCAGCAAAGTTCAGCTGCTGCAGGCACGAGGTCCATTTCAGGTGTAATTTGTGAATGAAACCTTTGGTTTCCCCTTAGAGTTCAACCTCTGAAGGCTGCCCAGAAAACTGTGCTGTGACTGGGAAGAACAGCAGCTTCTGAGAAGTCCTAAGAGCAGTGGATGGGGCAGGAGGGCCCTTCCCAGTCGTAGCACGTGTCTCTGGGGACAGTTATTCACAACCCAGGGAAAGGCAGAGTAGGACCTTCTCCAGTGCAGGAGCCTGGACAGCTCCCAGGGCACTTCCTGACTCCTTAGTGCTGGACAGAGAGCTGAGCTCTGCCCTCCCCAAGCACTCCTTGAAAGGCCTCACCACGCCCAACACAGAGACAAGTGGCTAAGAAGCTTTCCCAAGGACAACTATACCTTTTTTTTCTGTTTTTCAGCAGGCAAAAATCCCAGGAATACTTTTGAGTGGGTGCCCACAGCTGAGGTTTTTGCCTATGCCTTGTGAGAGGAAATTTTGCTCTTCGCTCCAAGTGACAGCTCTTAGTGACCAGGACATAAAATTATACCAATGGTACTTTTAAATTGATCTAAAGTCTGTTCATTTGTGTAGGGCACATTTAAAGCCACATTATTGTAAGATGCTCCAGCAATGAAATTCAGCATTAGCAATTCAGTTCATTAAAAAGGATATTTTAGTGGGTTCTTTCTTTTATAGCTATTACTCTAAAGTGAGAAAAACCTCAGTCAAATTAATAAAACTAACAACTCGTCACACACACTCTGTGCAGTCTGCTCTGCTCTCACCAGTTTGGCAGCCAAAAAAGATGTCTGGGAGCCAAATTCCCCCTTGCATAACCACACAAACCTGCATGGGAATGTGTTTAGCCCATTCAGTACTTGTAACCATGGTTTCGTTTACTGAAAGTTATCCTTAAAGTGAAAAGTTTTAGCCACCCATCGAGCCATCCCTCAGGTAAGAACAGTTACACCAGGAAGTTCAGCTCCAGCTGTGAAAAGTGCGCTCCAGCTCAGAGGGGCTCAGTCCCCAACACCTCAGCAGCACCGTGGTCTTGCAGTGGGACGGAACTTCCCTGGATAACCCTGCCTTGCTCCCTAGGCTTCACATCCAGCTCTCTGCTCCAAAATCTAAAAGTCTCTTCACTCTCCCTTCTGAAGCACCAGTCTCTGCCATACTGCCCTAATGACAGGTTTGCACACAAGTGTGCCCACAGCTTCTCTTAGTGGCTTTCAGCATGAATTCAGAGTGAGAGCCAACACATAGAACAGTGTGGCTCCATGAAACACAGAATTTCCTGCTCCCATACAGCTCCCCAGGCCTGGAGAGTGGGCCAGGGTGAGGTGACACGCCCAGGTGGCCACTGGTCCTTACCTGTGTCTCACCTCGTGTTGGGCAGCTGTGAGCACCAAAGCCATGTCTGTGCTCAGCCTGGATGACACTCAGCAACTCCTGGGCCCTAAAAGAGATCCTCACCAACCTGATTTCCACCTCCTCCCTCAAGTTCCCATTCACATAATGGCTTGAGCATTTATCTAACTTAAATAAGTTAAGGTTGTTCCTTACTGACTTTAAAAGGACTGTTCATATGCATGAAGTACATGCTGGATCAAGCCTTGAGAGCAAGGCTGGGGCTGGCACACAGAGCTCCAGGGACTGCAGCAGATGGAGTCAGGTCAGCAAAACTGACTCCTCAAAACCCTCCAAAAGAGGAAGTCTCAGAGGGTTCTGGGACTGCTGGGGAAATGATCCGTGACTACCTTGGCTTTAGACACAACCAGCTGATTTAGGGCAGGAAGAACTCTCCCAGTCTTTGACAGGGAAGATGAAGGTGAAAAGCAAAAGGACACAGGGTGCTGAATTTCTATTTTTCACTCACTTCAGTACAAGACTTAGAACAACTGGCAGCTGACCTATTCATCATCAATGAGTCACATGGAAGTACAGAAAGCAGTTCCTTCCTCAAGTAAATCTTGGGTCTACTTTTCCTTTCCCAGAATGAATTGCTGTCCTCTGCTCAGCCCTGTTCCTGTGGGAAAAGCCCCGGAGAACACGACTCCTGTACCTTTCCATAAGCCTGCAGCACCCCCGAAGTGGTTAACTCATGGAAGCTGGGATGACACACCCCCCTAACAGAGTGAGGATGCAGTGGGCAGATATTAAGAGCTTCAGCAAAAGACAAAACATTCCCACTGGATGCGAAGTGATGGATTAGCCCAGTTTAATGCAGGCAAGTTACGTGTGTAAAAAGCCAGGCAGGCCATGCTGCTGTGCTCCCCCAGCACCGCACAGCAGCTTGTGTTTACTCTTCACTCCTGTCACAGCCTGTCCTGCGTGGGCTGGGCCCGGGAAGAGCTGCTGCCACAGGGACTGTTCCCACAGGAAACCTGGGGCCCGAGCCCCGCTGCGTGGGCACGGCAGCCAGCAGGGGCTCAAATGAAACACAAGCTGTTTACCTGATTACACCAGTTCAGCTGTGATTGAAGGGAGCCGGGGGTTTTTTAAGTTTAGGGAAGAGCAAATTGTTAGCACTGAGAGAGGCAGAAATCAATTCCACTCTGTAATTGCTATGGAAAGATCCTTGTATGAGCCTCGCTGGAGCTTGTTTTTACACATTTGCATCTCTTTGCATGATGCAGTTGTCACCAAGTCTGCAAATCACATCAAAATTAAGCTGTAATTTGAGCTTGGCTTAAATGAAAAGTGTATTAAAACTTTGAAGTCCACATGCTATGGATATGAAATCCTGTTGCAGCCAAAGCAATAATTAAGACTCAACTGCAATTGAAGTTTAACAGCTTCAAAGAGATTTTTAGACACTGCATCTACACTCCACAGCTGGAATGACAAATGAAATGCAGGGGCTGTGGTGGAAACAGGAACACCACACCTGGTTCTGTCACCTCAGCTGGCACTTGGATACAACAGTCACTGAGACACAAACCCACACCCAGATGGATCCCCAGACCAGGACCATGGACAGGTGCCACTGTGACCCACCAACGCTTTGGAACAGCTGGGTCTTGCACCTCTGCCTCTCTTTGGTGGACACTGGTGATTTCCCAGTCAATCCTATCCTAAAAACCTGAGGATGAAAAACCAAGTAATGATTCTGGCTGATCAGTCTCTCACATTAGGCTGAATTTGGTTTGAGCCCGTACTCCAAACCCAGGAATCTTTCCTTTGAACTTCATTTCTCCCTCAGAAATAGTTCAAAGCATTTTGAGAACACAGATGCCAAAATGAAGCCTGGAAACCAGCACAGCCTCACTTTAAAACACTCCACTTCTCTCCAGAGAGTTCTGCTGTTGCTTTCCACAGCTTGTCAAACAACTCCCTTCGGGTTGAGCGCAGGCCCTGCCCTTCCCATTCATCAGGAGTCTCAGCCTGGAGCATCCTGCTGCTCCAGGGCTCCACTCTGAGCAGTGACCCTGCTGGGATGTTGCACCAGCCTCTTGTTATGGCCTTGGCTATTTCTGCCAAAGAGATAAAGATGAAATAGGTCCTTGCTCCCAGTTTGCACAAATCATCCTCTCCAAGGAAAACTATGCTATCCACATGTACACAGGCTCTGCCAGACAGAGACCCTCCAATCCCGCTGCCCTGGGTGACACAGCAAGAACAAAGATGCTCTGGCATTATTATGCCAACATCTCTTAAATCACATTTTGGGCAAGTTCTATATTTTCTCCCCAAGCTAACAGCAAAGCAAACACTTTGAAAAACACTTTATTTTTTCATTACTATCTCTGTGTTCGTTTACTTTGAGATTTCTCAACCTGGCACACACAATTGTGGAAGGCTCTTCCTTTCAGTTCAGGGCTCTTGCTCTGAGCCTCCTTTTCCCTACCCGTTGCCCCCTGTTTTGTGAGTCCCCTATTATGCAGAAAGACTTCTGTGATCCTCCCCACAACGAAAAACACCCATGGGGTCAAAATAGCCTTCAATAATACTGCCTGATTAGCATCCTGAAAGAAAGACCACTTTATTCCTCACAGGCCTGATGGATTCTATGAGAAGCTTGTTTAGATTTCTCTGAGCTCTTTTTCAGCTGTTTCTTCAAAACTAACACAACAATGTCCTAAACACTTAACACGAATAGGACTTTTCATCTGCTTTAGATTAAGTTTAGGATAACCTTAAATTCCTTGCTGGACTGGGGCCTAGAGGCCTGCAAATACAGATGGCTGTTAGCAAGACCCAAAAGAGGCCAGGTAACCACCAACAGGCAATTATATCCTACCAGAACTTCAACTGTTTGAAGTTAATTGCTTTGAAATAATTGGACAGGTGAGCAGGTAAGTTCACACAGAGCATTTACAATTTTGCTTTGTATTCAGAAAAACAACAGTGCAGATTGCATGGACAAAGCAGGTATGATTTTAATAAAACAAGTTAAAAGGGAAAGGTATGGTTGAGTTTTTTAAAGACTTTTCCTTTTGGTTTTTAGCATCATTAAAACGCTGAAAACATTATATTCATGAGCTTCTTTAGTTAATACCTCATTACTTCTCTTTTTATTGTTATGGTAATCAAGCCTTAATATATTGCAGCTTTCTAGCATGAAATGAAGGCTAGGCCTGTGGGCATGGACAGATGTACACCAGCATGCAGTAAAACACAGGTACAGAGACATGCAGAGCTGAATATGGCACTGGGGCTTTTCATAATTGTTTAGCAATTCATCTGAAGTTATTTTAACCTTGACAACAGATGAACTCTAACATGTACCACGAGCAGTCACTGGAAAGCTGCACAGAAAAGCAAGTTTTGTGACTTTTGTCTTACAGGCTGAGCTCCAGGAAAGCACGAAACCAAGTCTAAGCAAGATGATTAAATGGTTTGCATGGCTACAGGCTGTGGCTGTGACTATTCAAAACATTTAACTGAGAATATTTTAGCCAAGGGAGAATGATAACTCTGGGAAACTGCAGTAACACCAGAACCTTGCTTCCCCACGGGAAATCAGGGCTCAGGGTCAGAATCCAGACCCCTCCTGCCACAGGCACACCAAAAAAGGAAACCATTTGGATCTGACTTCTGGTTCTGAAGTGACACTTGGACCTTGTGCTGGAGCTCTGCTTATGGTTGAATTTCACCCATCGAATCCAGGGAAAGTTATAAAAAACTTTTAAAACTTTTAGGAAGTTATAATGGTCTTCTTGCAATAGTATCTCAGCAAGAGTGAGAGTCCTTAGATCTCTAAACCACAACACACGAGCCCCAGTGTCAGGGAGGCTCCACTTCCCAGCGCTGCTTTGAGGAGAGATCATCCAGGAACCCATTCCAGCTCCTGGGAGAGTTTCTAAATTTAAAGGGAGTGTTTTGGCTGGCGATCCCTTCCCCAGTGAAACCGCTTCAAACAGCCAGCATGAACAGCAGTGTGCCTGTGACTGCACCAAATCCTGGGACCCGGGAGCACACAGGGAAGCTCCAGAGCCCCCCGGGGCTGGGGTGGCACCATCCAGCCAACAGGTTAACCTGGTTAATCCTGAGCACAGCCCTGCAGGAACATCCCAAATGGCATCTGGCACTGCCAACACGGAACCCTTGGAGTAGCTGCATGGTAGCAGTGAGGTAACAGGAGCAAAGTGGGCACAGGTGACACACGATCCCAGTAAAAGTGAAACATGTTTTCCACATTGTGCCTGGATAACATTACAACATGACTGAACACGTGGATCGTGGACCTGAAAAACCTGGTTAACCTCACTTAGGCAAAGCTCCCACTTCTCTCTACTTTCTTGGAAATACTTGGAGGAAGAAAGGATTGCATTCAGCTGAGACCCCTTGATTTAAATCTTTTGACTGAAACAAAAGTCTCCTAACAATTAAGAGGCCAGTCTCCCAAATTTCCAGCGTGCATGACAAGCAGGCTTCCAGGAGGCCAGTCACTCCTCTGAGCACTGGGGGATCAGCCCTTGGGCCAGGAACACGTGTTGCCCAGTGTGTAACAGATGGAATGAAAGACAATGGGCACTACAGGCCAGCAAACACACTAATTATATTAATAAAATGAAAGCTTCGGTTTTGAAGTTAATCCTGGGCTATCATTTATAAAAGTTACCAGGGCATATTTAATTTAGGAATTGGCCAACACTTCCCTTTCCACCACTGAAACCTCATAAATGAAACACACTGGATCGCTGCCCAGTGCGGAAATAAAAGTTATGAATAATGGTTCTATCTCAATCATTGTCAGTGCTTTAATATTCCTAATTACTTTAAAAAGCTAAATATTCCATATAGGAAAAACCTTCTTTTTCTTTTATCTCCACTTGTGAGATTAGGGCAATTTAATAAGAGTCACTGGGTAGTTTAGCCCACGTGACCTGTCTGGGACCACTTGACATCTCCTCCTTCCCTTTCCCTGTCACTCAGAATGGAGTGTTTGTGGCTGTGTGTGCACATGTGTATGAATGTATACATCTATACATCTACAGTGTGTGCCCATGTTGTCACAGTAATGTTTATTCTCCTTATTTTTACTTCTGTAACTGCACATGCATAAACATATCTAATACTGAGAATAATCAAAAGATAAAATGAGCTCCTCAAAGCCTTTGTAATATCTCACAATTTAATGTACTGTTTTTCTTTTTAAATATAGTGTTAGAGATAGGTATTCAGTAACTTATTCTGCTCAGTTTCTCCCTTGTCCACATGCCAGGTAATCCCAAAAGGCCACTTCAAATCCCAAAGCATGGCCTTTGTTTCTATCCTTAGAAGCATTGAATTATGGAATTCTGGCCTCTGCATGGCTTCCCACTCTGGCCCATGTAACTCCCATTCCCCTGTAACACCTCCCTCTATAGATCCCTTCTCTGTTACCTTTTTCCTGGCAATGATGCTTCTTTCTTAAGATCTCAATCAATTTGGGAGAAAGGGGGGAATTAAACACAAAACGAAATGTCCATTCAGCTCCATTTCCCAACACCTCTCTCTGTGCACCTTTATTTACTTGCCTGATGCACAAATTGACTTCATTTAACAAGCTGATTTCTGTTCTGTCAATAAGGTATTGGGCCTGTGTTTCACCACACTCAGGTGTTTGTGCTGCCTGTCCCATTCCAGCACAAACCAACCACAGAGACCTAAACTTACTGCTGCCAATTAAGAGAGTTTAACAAACACAGCTTCACCAGCTGAAGAATTGAAAGCCTGAGTGTGGATTAATTCCCTTGCAAAAGGGGCAGAGCTCCTGAGTCCACCACTTCCCTAAGTCCTGCAGTATAGATCCAAGGTATGGATTGCAAGGTGGAATATGGGCTGCCTGAAAAGTCAATGGCAAAACTGGCACTGGCTTAACAGGACAAGGATTCTGTGAGGAGACAGTGCTTTCCAAAGGGCCCCAACACTCCACAGGGTACTTCATGAAGAATGTGCTGTATTGAAGACTGAAGAGAGAAAAAATCCATAGCTCTATTATCTGTACTGCTATCCTAATAACCAAAAGCATTAAGAGCATCTTCCATTGCACTTCACATCTCTTTGTAAACAAACAAGCAGAAAAGCCCAACATCATTATCCCAGGAAAGGATGTTACCACAAATCCATGGAATCCCACAGTGGTTTGGGTTGGAAGGGACCTTACAGATCATCTCGTTCCAACCCCCCCCAACAATACTAATTGTTATAAAACAACTAACAGACAAAATTCATTCTTTCACTTAAAGCATCCCAGTTCCAAGGCCGCTCTTTTTCAGGCCTGTTTTTCACAGCAACAAGTATCTTTATGGCATTTTGGTCGTGTCTACTCACCACTGGAGCAATCCATGCCTCCCCATCCTGGTTCACAGTGGCACGTGTCAGGAGAGACACACCTTCCATGCACACACTCCTCTGTGCACAGAGCTGTTAAAGGAAACAACACCAGTGTGAACATACTAAGTGGTTGCTAAACATACCCTAGACTATACCTTGGAGAGCAGTATTTTGTTTAAAAATATTAAACAAAGCAAACACACACACAAAAATAATTTCTCGCAAGATTTAATCACTGCCAAGCGACCAAAATGATGAGTCTCTTGACAGCAATAAATTCATTTGTCACTTCAGCCCTTTGTAATGAAAAACTCCAAGAGCAGAAATTCCTTTGCTTAGCAGTTTTGCTCCACAATAAAGTTTTTACCAAAGTGACACTTATTATTATATTACAAAATAGCAGCTTCTTACATCACACTCAAGTTGTGACTGTTCCCAAGATAAAATGGAGCTCAGTCTTGAAAGTGTATTAAGAACCCAAACAGTAAAAAGTTGCTCAAGGAAAGTCAATAATTCTACTACAAGCTGTAAGTGCAGTCCTGTCTGCTCAAGGTCACCAGGTTCTCCATGGCTCCAGTGTTCCCATCTCACTGGTTCACTGGTGCATTATGGAAAGCTCGGGACTCTCAGGGTTCGAACTCAGCCAGACTGGGGGGCTGAGGAGCAGCTCGTGGGTTTAACACTTCTCCTGTGCTGTTTCAGTGTCTGACAGTTCCAATGCGTGCCTTCATGCCCAGCACATGCTGAGCCCTGGACAGCACTGAAAAGCTGCTTTAAAGACTGGGCTTCACTGCTCAGCACCTTGTTTCCATCTAACCACTCAGGACACTGCCAGCAGCTCGGTGTGTAGAGAGGGGAATTGGATGGTTGAGCTGCAACACATCATTTCCATCTAGACTAACATGTAGGAGTTATTAATGAATATAATTCAGCTGCAGTGAGGTCACCACAATAAAATATATATACATGTATTTCACAGAGATATCATGTATATATGACTTCTGTCATATGTAACCTCTGTTTGTAGACCCTGTGTTTTCAGCAGATGGAAACGCGGGTATTGTGTTCCCTTAACCAAGAACTGGACTGCAAAACACTTATTCCAAGGCAAACATTGATTCCTTCCTGTCTAAAACAAGGCCAGCAAAGCTGACCTTTGTGTCGCTCTGCTGAACATGAGACTGAACCACCCATCTCACTGCAAGTCACCCAGGAAACTTCCTGAAGTGGCCCTGGGCCTGTAGATGAAAGACCCTCCAGCTTCCAGGTACCTCCTGGGCCAAAAGCTCCCCTCAAAGTCCTGTGCCTTGCAGTGATTCCTGCTGCCCCTGACATTCCATCGGGATTCCCACACCTTGGGTCTACACTCAGGCTGCAATCAAAGCTGATGGAAGCATTTTGCAGACCAAACCCACTCAGCTGTTCACAAAATACTGAAATCCAACTTCAAACCACAGGTGAACTTTGAGTAATCCTCTGGGAAAAAACTTCCTGCTCTTTATCCATCAGATCCCACGTGACCAGTGATTAGAATGTTGCCTCGTTAAACCAACTGCAAGATCTTTCTAAATTAATCATTTCCTTCCCACGTTTGCCGCATGTCAAAAATGCAATTTATTCCTATTTCATATCTTGTGTTTAGACAGTATTGCAGTGGGCATGAAATATTCATGGCTAATTCTCCAGTCACTAATTGTCCCCATCTTCCGTGCATTTATTTCACTCCAGTAGGGCTTTCTGAAGACACTGAGGCATCCCAGCCTACAGCTGTAACGTGGAATTCAAGACAGGATATCGGATAAACAGGATTTTCCAATAAAAATACACGCACCTCCCTGCAATCTGGTTATTGTCTGTGTGGACATTTACAGCAATAAATCATTCTTGTATGTAAAATAAGTAACACTTTTATCCTTTTAACAAGGCTGGTTCAGAGCTCAAGGTTGTGAGCAGAAGGTTGATAGTGCACTAATTCTTTGCTCTTCCCAAGTAACAAAACTCCTGCTCATTCCTGGTCTAAATTTAATTGATTTCCACATGACCATATCACACCTTAACTATGTTAACATAAATATGGCATAACAATAAATAATTAAGCTAATAAAGTTTACCTAATCACTTGTCTATGGACAGAAGTGCCCTAGTCCCAGGGGAAGAGTGCAGTGAGACTCAGAAGCCAGACTCAAGACAGACTTCCTCATCCCAAAGCACTCAGTGACGTGAAAAATAATAAAAAACACACTATAAGGAGCTGTATCTTTGTTTGCAGGCGTTCTGAAGTCCTGCATAGCTGAAAATGACACTGTTTCGTGAGCAATTAATGAGTTAAGTAAGGTAAAGACACTCCTTGGAAGGGTGGGTTCTCTCATCTCTCCTTGATTAACTTGCCAAACAAGTACCTGTGAGCTCCTTAGTGACCAATGCCATTGTGGGAGGCACAGAACCCCCCCCTCCCCTTTTAACAGGAGAAGCTTTGACAAAAATAATTGCATTTAAGGAGGGAAATAATCAGACTCCTGCACTGCCTGATTCAAATTAGGCCTATAAAGGCCATATTAGGGTACAACTCTAAAGTTTTACCATAGCAAATAAAACTTTGAATTTCTCCTATAAAAGGGAAGTCTTGCCTTGCTCCAGTCTTTAGAGTTTAAATTAATTTTTCATTCTATTAACATTCACCGTAATAGGACACAGTGGTCCCCAAGGCATTCTTCATAATACACTTTGTTCAGGGGTTTGCAAATGATCTTACTAGTTAATGGAACTATAAAAATTACTTGCACATAAAGGTCAAGAAAAATAAAGATAAGTATATACTTTCTGACACTGTCCTGTTCAACACTCAGCTAAAGGCCCCTGGAGTAAAGAAAACTTGGACTAATGCAAGGAATATAATTCCTCCCCATGCAGCACTTCAACCTTTGGAATTCCAGACATTTTATGTCTGCATTTTCCCTGGACCACTTCTCCCGGGCAATCCAGCCCCTCATTGATCAGTGGATTATTAGCATTCTTGGCAGGAGTGTAACATCAGTTTGTAGTTGGATTCAGCCTGGTAATAAAATGACCTACATCAAAGCCCTGCCAAAGTGCCATCTTTGTCGCAGTGTGTTCAGCAGGAGTTATTTGCCCATATTCAAGGTTACACAGCAACTGCTCATCACGCAATAAGGCCACAAAAGGGTTCTGTAACAATTGCTTTGATGCTTATCACTTACTTTATAATTACAGACAGGGCTATTTTTTAACATATAAGGTCAATCCTCAGGGAAACAGACCTAAAGATTAAACTCTCTTCACACCTGAACTGGCTGCAGAGACTTCTCTAACACTAGCACTTCAGTTTTAGTTGTTGCCCAGAACTTGAATTTGGATAAATTACACAGTCTGTCTGTCTCCTCCCCACCAGGGTGTGAGCTAGCCGGGATGCTGCTAATGAGGAGGGCCCTGCTCAGTGGGGCAGACTCTTCTGCCTGGAGGACACTCCCAGGGCAGAGTTGCCTCAGCTGAGGGGCACCAGTGAGTTTATCCCAGACAAAACCAGAGCTGCTCTGCCCTCCTTGAGGCTGCATTCCTGTGCATGGGATGGTGCAGGGTGTAACCTCCTGTACCACCCTGTTATACCCTGCTCATCACACCATCAGCCCCCTCACCTCTGGCACCACACTAAGCTGCCACAAACACCTTCCCAGACTCCTTCCTAGAGGTCGAAGTGCACTTAGGGAAGAGTTTCATCCTAGGGGAAGAAGTGTGGAGGGATGTATTTTGGGAAGTTTTGTCACCTTGTCCAAAAACCTAACTTGTGTATCTGTGTCACAAAGGACAGAGTCACAAATAACACAACTCCTGCTTGCAGTGGGCTGTGCTAACATTTGGGACCTGGGGGAGTTCACAGCCCCAAAAACCTCCACCTGCCTCCCACTCTGCCGTGCCAGACAAACAAAATCTCTTCCAAACCCAGCCAGGGCCATTCCAAAGTGTAAAGGAGCCGGAGCAGGGAGCAGAGGGCAGGACACTCCGGAGCTTCCTGGCTCCGTGGGCTTTGTGCCCAGGGATTACAGTGCAGCCAGCAGGTGGTGGAAAGCATAAATAAGGGAAGAGACATTATAATAATGGAAAACATTGCTAAATGGATATGGATGCTACTATGAGACACGATGAGAAATGCAGGCACTCGCCTGGAACTGCACAGAATGAGCCGGGTGTTGTGACTGCATATGTGGCCCAAGGACATTGTCCCAAAATACCTGTCTTTTGTCTGCCCTAACTCAGGCAGTCGCTGCCAGTTTTTCTTCACAATACACTGATCTTGCCCAAATCCTGACCCATTTCATTTATTTGCTGTTAAGCAAAGGTAAACCTGCATTTTTCCTCTTATCTTGCTGGTATTTTCACTTCAGGTCATCTCACCAGTTTGCCCTGTGTCTGAGAGTTATTGGACCAAACAAAGCAGAAATTTAATGGAAAAAAGTGATGTTTTCCTTCAAAATTTAGTATGTGTCCCTGAAACAATTTGGGCCATTTTAACACATTCCCGCAGTCCCTCATGCCACTTCAGGGGAAAGAATAATTCTGCCAGGTGAAATTGCTGTTATCTCATGGCCAGTGGTTTCAGATAACGCAGCGAGGTCAAAGCAGATGAAAACAGATGGAAAAGATTCTTGCTCCTTATCCATTAGGAATCCGTTCACTCGGGGCCTCTCTGGTGTTTCCATCTTAATGTACTGGCCTGGATCCAGGTTGTGCTGAGTCCACAATATCAGGTTCATTAGAGAAGCCTGGAGTCAGCTTTTGGCTGGATTCTCTGTGAGTGCGCCCAGGGAAGGGAGGGTTGGGAGCAGAAGAAAGATGACTACAGCTAATGCATCCAGGTAGCTTTGCCTCATTCTTAGCTTATTGCTTATTTGTGGAGCGGAAGATTCCCCCTCTAAATCACTGACTTCCTGTCAGGAATGAGGCTGATTCCACTGTTTCCTGGATAACTGTTTCAGTGAAGTGGGATAATAGTTCTTTGCATTGCCTAATGCCCATTTCTGTGGTCACTACTCAGGATACATCCATTAATTTATCATCTTGGACAGCACTTTCATGAAGTTTTAGCAACTTTCAAAGGTGAAGAGATCTCAAAGCCCGCTCAGGCTTTGAGGAATTCATTGTTTCAGAGCGTGGCAACCCTTCTTTTTCATCTGCCCATGAAAGTACTAGTGAAAAAACACATCTCCAAGGAGATCAATGTGAGCAGAGGAAAGATGAGACTGATGCAGATCAGGAAACGGCAACGGGTCACAAGATCAGCTCCTTTTCCTGCAGGTCCAATTCCATCACTTTTTTGCAGATCTGGACTTAGAGACTCTGCATCAATGCAATCAGAAGGGGATCAATGGTCTTTCTGGTTGTCTGGGCCATGGGGAATGTCTGACCAGTGCCTCAGTGAGGTATTGATCCACTCCAGGCCATGTTATCCTCACTCCTGACACCCAGCCAGAGCCCAGGGATTAGGCCATGCCATAAGTGACTTGTGAACGTCCGAAGGAAAAGAACTGTGGAGACACATTTTGAGGATTTCGTCTTCTCCCAGGAGCAGAATGTGACACACGTCAGTGTCATCACTGACAAAACACCGTAAATCCCTGTATCAATGTGTTGGGAGGGGAAGATTTCTTAATAAGCATAAAATCTATGGTAGTTTAGTTTACCCCTTCTATCTGCAGGTAAATGGACCCTGGGGCTCTGATGAGTAACGAGGTGAACACAGAGCCTCCACATTCTTGTCAGGGCTCAGTGTCCCAGCCTTGTGACACAGGCTGTAGTTTGCAGGCAGGGATAATTCCAGCTAGATCCCAGTGGTTCGGTCTGTCAGGGCCCTCACAGGAGGAATGCCCATAGTTTACTGGTCACTGGAGGAGCCGGCACTGGTGAGAACCTTGTTCAGTCCACGCTGAAGTCTACTGCTGCAGGCCTTTTTCCAGGGATATTCAGGGAAGTAAACTGTGCCAGGGCGAGGCCAGGGGAAGGAGGGCACTCGCTTTTCCTACAAGCTCTGAGAAATGCAACACTGCTGGGCCACAGTTTGGAATGGTTACTTCTGAGGAAGAGCCGAGCTGGAGCAGCACATCCCTGAGACGGGGACGGCATTGTACGAGTGACCACAAAACAGTGGCAGTGACAGAGAGGAGGTTAGAGCTGCAAAAGGAGAGGGAGATGAGAATAGCACATTTACCAGACTCTTTGTGGCATTTTGATGCCCCATTGGTTTCATCTGCTCTGGTGGAGAGAGCAGTGGGAGATGGTACTGACTATTTAATGCTGTCTGAGTGAGAGCAGCAAGGCAGGCTCTGGTGACAGCAAATGTCAGAGAGCACAGCCGGGCTCAGGGAGCTGAACCACGTCCTGCCTTTGGCTCTGTGAATAACCAGAGCTTTGCAGGACTTCAGGGACAGTGGGAAGGCACTGTGGGACTCTGAGCACTTTGCAGCATCTGCCCTGCAAAGGGGACAGGTTACAGGGCTGGGTAAAAGCAACACTAATCTCTCAGCCTGAAGACAGTCACAGCCCAGCCCTGGCAAGAGCAATGTGTACAGAGGAGGGAGCTGAGTTTAACAAGCAGGCAAATCCTGCAGCAAAAACAAAGCCTCTGTCTAAGGCCTGATCTCAAGAGCCCCGTGACTCAAGTCATACTAAGGGGAGCCCTCAGCCCAAGGGCAGAGATGTCAGTCCATACAAGGACTGTTGCTCACCCCCAGTGCCCCAGAGGGACCAGGAGAGACAAAACCTGGGCTCTGTGGGGTGAAGGGAGAAATTCCCCCTTCAGGTGGAATCCTGACCCCTCCAAGGTAAGTCACGTTCCCAAATCACTTACCAATTTTTAAGGCTCACTGCTATCACAGAAGCGAATCTGAGCTCACAGAGAACTCAATGGAGATCAGCTAAATATTGATAATTGTTGATCTTTTAACGCCTGAAACTGATTTTATGCATTTTCTGCCATTGCTTCAACTAGAAGTAACCATTGCACTCTGCCACGTTGAGAGGGAAGAGTTATGCTGAGATCAATTCTGCTGATCAATGTTCTCATGCAATATTATTCTGCGGGATAATTTCAGCATTTAAGTTTTCCTGGTAAACGATTTCCCATTGCCTCACTGCAGGGTTCACAACAATCATTAGCACTGGTTCAAACTGTTAATGAGGTTAAGAGAGATCCTGAATCAGCAGAGCAGAATCTATGACCCAGGAAAGCTTTTCCCCTCCAGTGTCCTCTGTCTACTTCTTCTCCTTTGGTAAATTGACCAACTCTTTCTAGCAATTTGCAGAAAATACATTTTCACTGGTTAATTTTCCACAGGAACTTGATTCATCCAACCAACAAACTTAATGACAATTTGTCTGCAAATTGTGCTTTACGTGGCACCTTTAGAAGGGGCAGCACTATCTTTTTCTCAGTAATGTAGAAATATCAACTCTGCTCTTGGCATTGTCTTTCTCTCTCTCTGTACAGGACCCAGCAGACCTCACTCCACCAAAACTAAACACAGTCAAATAGGATTTGCCTGCAGGAAGCTCCAGGTTTTTTGAGAAGAGGGAAGAAGCCATCCTCCTGTGCCAAAACCAGAGGAGGGTTTTCCCAATCATTCTGCTCTTAAGAGGATTTTTTTTCCTTTTTTGGTTGCTTGAGGAATGAAATTCTTGACAGGCTGGGAACAGAGGAGAAGATCCCTGGTCCTTCCAGCCTTCCTGCCAACACATGGAGCAGCAGCCAAAGCTACCAGAAGAGAGGTATACCCCGACCTCCCAAACCAGCTGTGAGGGCAGGTAGTCCCAAACCACCCCAGGGATCTTTGTGTGATCTTTCACTGGTATATTCCTATACTCTGCTTCATGGCACAGCCACCTCTGCTTTCTTACTGTGAGAGATCAGGAATTTACAGGTTCCAGCACTGCCTGAGTAGCTGTTTGATTTAAGCAGTGATGGAGGAGAACACAGGATAATGTCAAAGAAAATCAGAAAAAAAACATTTATCATTTGAAGCATTTATATCTGGAAATCACCTCAAAATCACAGCACTATGTATTTTGCTCCAGGTTACCCACTCGGGGCAAGCAGTGAATTACTTTGTGCACAAATTCCCCCAGATCACTGTTCTTGTGAAATATTTATTTTTGCATCTGGTAGCCTTGCTACATGTCCCTGGTTCTCTGATTACTGACTTGCCCTGAATTGTGGGTCTCATGCCAAGAAAATTCTATTTTCTGACACTAAATGACAGAGCTCCACTGCTGATTGATTCTCATAGGTACAGAGTATGCGCTGTGTGACAGAGTGAGGACGGGGCATCAGAAATGTTGTTTCTAAAAGATCAAAAGTAGACAGATGAAGCCATCTGGGCTGCAGGACACTTCTGGCTATCTTTGCTGAGCAATGCAACACTTAATAAAACTGAAATACATCGATTCTCCCAGAAAACTTTCAGTCCTGTACCAAATTGAATAAACTATTGAAGTTTCAAAGAAAATCTGTCTTCATTCTCGCTCCAAAATTCATCGAGTCAATCTGACAACAATCCTTTCTTTGTTTCTCACCCAAATAGGATGACTATGGACAAATTCCCAAGGCAAACCTGTCCTTGAGGCCAGGCAGGAGCCCCAGAGGGCCAGCACATCCGAGACTCCATTCCAGACCAAGCCGCAGGATGCCAGGGAAGGTGACCCCGACGGCACCGGGGACAGACGTGTGCTCTGCCTGCAGAGCAGCTTCCTGTGCCCCCTGCACCAGCAGTGCTGGGGAGGGAACACTGAAATGCAGGCTCCCTTCGCTCTGCTCACATTTCAAAGCAATGCGCTTCAGAGCAGCTTTCTGGAAAGAACTGCAAAAGAGACAACACAGGAAACAATGTCTTGTATAATTCTGGGGGCTGGTTCTCATCTCGAGCCACTCACTCAAACTCCCTGTCACTGAGTCCAGACTGCAGAAGTTAGGCTGACTCAGGATCAAGCCCAATTTCTTGATGTCTGATGTGCAGAGGAACTTCCTATTAATGACATGTGGTAAAATGTTCCTGGGATCATCCAATTCCTGGGATTCACCCTGTGACCTGAACACAGAAGATGGGAGCTGGAAAGAGCAGCTTTTCCCTGCATTATGAGAAGCTGTTGAAGATGGCCTCCCTTAAATACAAGGTAAATGGGACAGGGCACTTGCAGTGTCTGGGGAAAAGGTCATTCTGGATTATTCCAATAATGTTTTTGACAGGAATTCCCCAGGGAATGCAAGTGTGGTGATATCAGATCCCCAGATCTACACTGAGCACCAGGTTTAATTTCTTTACAAGTCTCCTTATAACATGTTTCATTCACAGTATTTTACTTTTGATCAGGAAAAAAATCTCTTTATTTGACTCAATTTACATAGTTATGGTATAGTTATGGTATAAGCTGTTTCAAGTAAGGCCATCTTTTCTAGAGGTTTTGCACATGGATTTCTGGGCATTACAGTAAGAAAAGTAAACCACGGTATTCAGAAAGGGAAAATCTTGATAAAAAGAAGGAAAGCTTTGGGATTAAATAGATTGAAAATACCTCTTGACTTAATGCATCAGAGAAAAGTGAGGTTTCCAGAAGTGAATACCTATGTTAGAAATACTGAGCTTAAGATAAATTATTCAAAAATGTTTTGTGATCAGATCTGCAATGGACTGAAGTTGCATGAAAAATTTCCCCGGGGAGCCTTAAAAACCCTTTATTAAAATGGAAAGAATGTGCAAGAATACCCAAACGCGAAGTGGAAAGCTATAATCCTGTAAGAGAGAGGAAAAGGGATGTCTGCATGAGCAGCTCCAAGCACAGCAGGTTCTAAAGGAAGGATCCATGGCTGGTTAGGAGAGCTCTGACCCTGAGAAGCCTTTCTGAGGCCTCATTAACACCCTTGACGGTACCAGAGCAGGAAGTGCTCACAGATGCTCTTCCAGCCAACATCATCTTCTTTCCCTGGGAACAATCAGGGAACCACAAATGAGCACTGATTTACCCATGACTACTGCAAACACAGTTTCCACCCTGTGCACTGGGGACGCCTTCAGTTCACTCCTGCTGCCCATTCCGCCCTTTTTTCCCTTGTCCTAGGAAGGTTTCAAGCAGCTCCCCTTCACCATCTCCCACTTCACTGAAGTGCCTTGTGCCAGTGTCTCAGAAAGCTGCTTTGCCATGGAAAGCTACAGAAAGAATTAGAACACCCACATGAAAGCACAGCTCAAACTGCCAGAGGGCAGGGATGGATGGGATATCGGGAAGGAATCCTTCCCCTGGGAGGGTGGGCAGGCCCTGGCACAGGGTGCCCAGAGAAGCTGTGGCTGCCCCTGGATCCCTGGGAGTGTCCAAGGCCAGGCTGGAGCCACCTGGGCTGGTGGGAGGTGTCCCTGCCCGTGCCAGGGGGTGGAATGAGATGAATTTTGAGGTCCCTTCCCACCCAAACCACTCTGGGATTCCCTGTACTCAATCATTTATTATTGCTGGGCTGTGAACACCACTTAGCCATGGTTTGTATCCCCAGTTCCCAGCCCAGCTGATGGAAAGTGCAGCATTCCCCCTTGGATATGCAGGCCCCTGCTGCAAAGGCGTGGATTCAGTGGGAAGAGGCTGCCTCTTTTCTAAAGCCCCCAGTGATCTGCTGCACAATTTGACATCTCAGTATTTTTACACCTTGGTCTAAATGATTTATGCTTCAGAGCTGTAAGTACTTTATATTTTAACACAAGTGATTGCTTTCTACAAATTTTCAAGACTCCTTTCATAACAGGTACTGTCTGTTTGCATTAAGCTACAGAGCAACTGGCTGATTTTTATAGGCTATCACATCTTCATCAGAAATGGATGCAGCTGTAAAAGCAATTGGAAATCTATGGAATAATTTATCTTTATCCCACCATGAGACACGGAATACATGCCACACAAAACAAAGATAATTTGGAACAAAGGGAATGACAATCTCTTTAAATTCACAGCCACCAAAGCCACTCCCAACACTTGAGTATTACCCAACACTTGAGAAACCAGTACCAGTGAACACAAGTGGTTTAGCAGAATCACAGAATCTCCTGAGTTGGAGGGGACCCACAAGGACCACTGGAGTCCAACTCCTGGCCCTGCACAGGATCACACCACGTGCCTGGAATGGTATCTCCTACAGCAGGCTCACGTGGCATTCACAGTGTGAATGGCAACAGTACTGTGCAGAGGGAGTGCTAAAGGGATGGCATAATTACAGACCCACGTTCCAAAAGTGCACAGAAAAGAAATGCACATTATGCACAGGAAGATGCTGAAAGCACTGAGTACCCTGGGCCAAATTCAACCTGCCAAGTGCTCCCAGCCACTCTCACTGCTGTGCTGAGGACATGGCAGGAGCTGAACTGTAAGTAAGTGCACCCAGGTAGCCAAGCGCCTCCTCCTGCCTGCACAGGCTGACGTATTTTGGGCATCCAGGGCTGTGCTATAAATGGCTGTGAGAGCTGAGGGGCAGCAGCAAGGCCCACAAACCCCTAGCCAGCCCTGGCAACTCCTGCTAGCACCGGCTCGGCCTTTCCAGGGCTCGGAACTGAGGGGAAAACATTTGCAGAGTGGCTCACTCCAGCTTCCAAAGCACTCCCCTGCCACTACTGAACCTAAGAGGTGGAAAGACAAAAAAAAACCCATAAGGAGAGTTCCTGAGGATCATATTGATGAATGTTTTATTAAGTGCAGCATGGCTGGGTGTCCAGGGCTGGCTGGGAGTTAATTTTCCTCTCTGCAGCCTGGCTGGTGCTGTGGTTTAGGTTTGTGACCAAACCAACGCTGCCACTGCAGCTCCTGCTGAGCAGTGTGTGCACAGCACTGAGGCTTTCTCTGCTCCTCGTGCTCATTCAGATTTTATACCTCAATCCCCAAGTTTTCCTTCTTTTACTCTTCTCTCCTCTTCTCCCATCCCAGCAGGCAAAGGGAAGAGGAGTGTGTGTGGGTGAGTAGGCACTGGTGTTAACCCATCCCCAGGCCACACCATCATTCCACTGCAGGCATTTCAGATACTCTGCTAGTGGCATTGATTCACCTTTACTCACATTTTCAACCTATAAGAAGCCTAGAAATGAGGAAGGGGGTGACTGGTGCTTACCCCTGGCCCAGGCTGCAGCAGCTCTTTCTTTTAGTCAAGGAGCAACCTGCCTTATAATGGAATCCCACATCTGACTGGTGGCTTCCCAGACAGCTGGAGTTTATGTGGATCCAGGGCCTCTTTCTGTGTCTACATTCCCGGTGTGCTTTTACAGTGATCCAACTGAGACTGCCTAAAGCAGCCAGAAGAGCTTTTTTCTGCTACACTAGCAACAGTCTAATCTTTTTCCAACTATAATGCCTGCATAATCTTTCCTCTGATATTTATTAAGCCCCCTGAGACATTCTATAGCTCCAGCACACCCTCCTTTTTGACTTTATGATGTTTTCATTCCTTTCTACGAACATTTTGTTTCTCCTCCTTCTCTTGCACTGCTTCCAGAAGTCCTTCCCTTATTTCACTGCTGCTCCCCAGCAGCATCTCTGCAAGTCCATCAGCACCCAGACACTGACTGTGAATATAAAACGCTGATGGGAGATGGGAACTGGCTGTTTCACCTTCCCATCAAAGAGGTCTCTGCAGCACCTTTAGGCTGAACAGTCACCCAGTGACCTCCTCTGTGCCACCAAAGGAACCCACCTGCTCTGAGGGTGGTCCCCTCTCCCCCTCACAAACACCTGCCTCCCAAGATGCTCAGAACAGACAAGCAAAGGTTTGTTTCCCCTCAGTTTTCCCCTCAGAGGGGAACACGGGATCCAAATAATTTTCCCTGTGTTCTTCACTGGGGAAAGATATATGGAGTCACCTCTAGGACACAGAAAAGGAGACATTTCAAAGCGTCTGCTGCTGCCATTTCAATTGTATAATTAATAACTCTAGGCAGAATGGCCTTCCACATTATTTTGTGGCTCTCATACATCCCTAGTCAGACTGGGAAAAGGAATGTCCCCTGACAGGAAGTATCCATGTCCTGCTATAGCATTTCCCTTCATTTGGGCTGCATTACTGATGTACAGAACACTGTACTTGAATAATGTAACACAAAGGCTCTCGCAGAAAGCACCAGCACCAGCCTTAATGTGAGTCTATAAAGATAAGAAAAATGT
Organism: Sclerurus mexicanus; assembly: GCA_013396755.1. Taxonomy (NCBI): domain Eukaryota; kingdom Metazoa; phylum Chordata; class Aves; order Passeriformes; family Furnariidae; genus Sclerurus; species Sclerurus mexicanus. The sequence goes on along the minus strand of VWZF01004632.1, from coordinate 119,324 downwards.
GTTTCCTAAGTCCAGCAGTTCTCAAACAATGTATTTCCAAGTTACAGGAATGCTCACCACAAGCAATTTAGAACCCAGGTGAGAAGTGGAGGGGAACAATGTTTCTTCTAAAACGTTAATGAGCTGCTGCTTTAATAAAGTGCAAATCCCCAACAAATGTGACACGTGAGCAAACAGTCTGAACATTCAGGAAGCTGCAGCCACTGAGTCACCATTCCCCAAGAGCGTCCAACTCCTGCCCTGCTCCCAGGAGCCACCGTGCCTCCTTTCCTCACAAGTACCCTCGGCTGGTGGCGGGGTGTGCTGGAACAGATGCGTGGAATCGCAGGAACTGTAATTCATCCAGATGGCAGGAAGCTCTGGAATGGTTACTCCTGTGGTACAGATGTTTAACAATCCAGCCATATGGCTCCAATAAGGCAGCCTTGTCAAAGATTACAAAAACTGCACTAGACACACAGCCCTGGAAACAGGAACGCAGTCCTGAGGTAGGAATGTTCATATGGCTGCACTATAAAAGGATACATCACACCAGGAAGTTGGCATGGCTATTGGAATTACAGAATTTAGGAAACATTATTTAAAACCCTGAAAACAATCAGGTTCCCAAATTTGCATAACCTCCCCAAGTCAGCTATTAAAAGCACATCCCTCACTTGTTTTGGAAATTCATTAAAGGCGAGCTGAAAAGATGGGTAAATAAATACATACAAACCTAATAATGCCCCCAACCCCTGGCCTGAGTGAAATATCACTGCAGGTGACACACAGATTCCACCAGTGGGACCAACAATTCTACAAAAAGATTTGTCAAAGTCAAGGAGCCCTGCTGATGCTCGTGGCAACTATAACGTGCAAAGCTGAGTGTTGAGAAACAATCTGAGATCAATAATACCCTGGCCAAGAAAGGAAGGAACCATGAAATGGTCAATCCATAACTCTACTGGATTTTGGCAGGTTTGAATGACAGATAAATGGCAGCAAATCAGATTGTTAAATCACTAATCCTGTCATTATTACATCCTGTCACATTGCATAGATTTAGACATTAGAAAAAGAGTGTAAGGGAGGAGAGTGGAAAAAACAAACCACTTAAAAGCTCCAACAGCCCCACTTGGTGTTTGGTGGGTGGGTTTCCCCTGCCCCTAGCCAGGGTCAGCAGCTGCTGTTTGCAGCCCCAGCTGCTGCTCAGGCCTCTGACCCTCTGGCACCCAGGAGAAACATCCCTTCTGTATGAATCTGATGTGCAGGACTAAGATTAAACTGGACAGAGTGAACAAAGCCTTGGTCTATCAGACAAAGATGCCTCCACTTAGCACACAGGACCTCTTTCCACCTGACAGATTCTTAAAGGGAACTATTCAATTACCATCTCCTCACAGGGCAAAAAGCACAAAAAAGCCATGTAATAGTCCTTTCTTTTTTTTTTTTTTGAGCAGCAAAGTATTCAGAGATGCTTTATCTACCACAGATACTAATCTAAGCAATATAATTTTAAAACATCCTTACAAAAACCTTGAAGGGCAGTTGAACCCTGTGGTTGTTTAAAAAAAGATTTTCTGCAGTTTATGCATCTGCTCCGCCGAGAGCTTACCTTAGCATACAAAGTACAGTAAATCATCACTGCTCTGATTTACTGCCCACACTGGGCTGTTTGTTCTCAGGGACAGCTCAGGGAAAAGCTCTGTCAAGTGTAAGAATGTACAGGGAAGGGGAATCATTTTGCAAAGCTCCCACAATGGTAACAACCATTTCTAAGATATCAGTGGAGGAAAATAATGCAGATGTGCATTTGCAGCATTTTTCAGGCGGGGTGCTCTGAACAGCATTGCAACCCAAAAATATTCCAAGCCCTCTGGAGGCACAAAGACAATTCGAGACCCCAAAACTGTTTAGCCTGAGGGCTGATGGGCTGGCCAAGTGAAATTATTGGACTTTGGGCCTGAATTCCTCATTTTATGTGGCAGCAGAATATACAGATCTCAAAAAGGCAAAGAAGACACCAGAGAAGAGGCAGAGCAAGAAGCTCTGGGTCAACATGGTTATTTAGAACCGAGGGTAGATTTTATTAGACCTAATCCATTTAGAAAGTCCCAACAGGAGGACAAAGATAAAGCCATATATCTGACATTCCTTAAAAAATTAGTAAATGAGAAGGGAAAAGATCAAAACAGTAGCTGAAAGCCTTCACTCCTGCTTTAAAATCCAAGAAACAGTCATTAATAGAGATTTAAACTCAGCCTTCTTTAGTCTAAACATGTCACTGTTAATTACAAAGCTATTTAACTTTTGCAAGAAATAAAGACCGCTATTAATGAAAGAAGAACCAATTAGCCTTTAATCTACACACTGTTTTTTAATCAAACTTTCTTTTGATCATCAGGCTCACTGCAGGATGTTTCCCTCCTCCCCATGTTGTGGTGGCTTCCATGGCTGCTAATGGAATAGATTTTCCAGGGCTGGCTGCTGGGGAGAACCCTCTCTGCAGGGCAGGAGCTTCCCTTCCCTCCCTTCCTGCCAGGACAGCACAGGCCAGTGGAATTGGGTGTTCTGACTCCTCCTGGAGCAGCGCTGCCCCTCTCGAGAGGGATGTGGGAGAGGAACGCTGGGCCATCTTGTCAGGAACCAGCAGAAAATACCAATGTAAAGAAAAGTAAGGATTGGAAAAGAGAAGGGAAGGCAAAAGCAGGGAGGTGCCTCCAGGAATGAAAACGGAATTCAGTGCAGACTGCAAAGAATGATGAATGAGAGAATTTGCCTGTTGGCACAGGAATGTATTGTGGCAAAACAAAACAAAACAAATGGGATCAGGGCTCCCTGTGTTACAAACCAACGGGGTGACACAGAAAGGATCCCATCAGCTAAATCTTGTTGTGCCTCCAGAATGCTGCTCGTGGGGTCAGGGGGTTTCAAGGAGGTTTTCTCTTTGTTTGGGGTTTTTTTTGCTATGTGGTATCGAAACAGTAAGACCAGGTCTCTGGAATCCATCATGATGGAGAAGTTCTTCCTTGACATCATTTCTCTCTGAGCTGCACTTGCTGCTGCCATCTCCAGGAAGGAGAGTCTGCAGATGTCCCCGGGGCAGGAACTGTGCAGTGCTGACCATGCAGATAATGAAAGGCAAGGACCTGACTCCTGCCCGTGTAAACAGCAGGGAAAATGTCACTTTTATCTGCACTATGACAAACAAGAAGCTCCTACTCTGACCAGATACCTGCTGCTTGCTCTGCATTAGCAAAACTTGGGTGTCTGCTGTTCTTTCTGCACAATACAGAGACAAAATTCACCTGGCAGCAGCCGAACTCGGAGTATTAATACTAACAACAAAAAAAACCTCACTTTAAAATAAATGTTAATATCCTCAAACAATCAGGATCCTCAAATAATAAATCTCTGCAGAGATTTCTCGTGGCAAGCAGTGTGACAATTAAACAATTCCAAAAATGTGAAAATCAATAGATTGCAGAGAGAAAAGTGATAATAAATATGCTCTGTGCCAGCCAGGATTCTGAGTCACGGAATTCCAGCCTGCTGTTAATAAAAGGACGGGGAACAACTGCTGAAATGGTGTTGACACCTGAAAAGTTTAGAGGTAAGTACATACTTACCAAGGGAGAATTTTAGCACAGACAATAGTTACAAGAACTGTTTTTGGGGACTTGAGTAACAGCACTTTGCACTTCAAAAGAGCAAATTATTACTCTTTCTGTAAAACAATTCCAGTGCCTTATCTCAAGCGCTGGTGATTTTTCACAGTCCAAAGCCCCTTTAATGTAACTGTTTGGCACAAAGGGCATTCAAAATGAGATCAGGGCCCATTCATGTTTTTGAGCTGCTCATATATTACAGTATAAATCCAACATAGGGACTCAGAAAAAACCATCAACAGAACTGGAAAGCTGCAAAGCACAGAGTCAAGATATTTAAACTGAGCTGGATAATTATATCATTTCCATGTTTAAATTATCCTATGGCATTCTAAAGCTGTCAATAAAATTTGGATTCTGATGCTGATCAGAACCTCTCTGTGTTTTTCTTGTGCCATAATCCCACGACACAAGATCTGGACAAGAGATTCCAGCTCCACTCTCCCTTTGAGGCAAGTGTGGCACGTGCAAACCCCTCAGAAAGCTGCAATACTGCAAACATGTGGCATTGATGAACAGGACATTTTTAACTAATAGAGCTCTTGGGTGCTGCTGAAAGATCCCTTTTGATCTTTGTCCCCCTCAAACTGACCTAACACACTGCAGGGCTTTTTATTTAACTCACTCAGTATAGCTGGGACAAAGTCCTTCTGATGTTTGGAAGCTTTAAAATGCTAAATTATTTGCAGGAACCATGGAAACACAACGAGAGTTTAACTGTTCTTACCTGAAGTAAGAGGCATCAAAGGTGAGAGGCAGAAACTTTACATTGCTGCTTGACCTGTGTTTATTCCTGAGTGTTCTCAGTTCCCCTAATTTAACATTAGTGAACGCTTGCATTAATTACTCCCCAAAGTAAGCTCCGATTCAGGAAAGCGCTATGGAACTTCATTAACCGCCTCCCCAGTGATTTCAGCACGATTTGACTCGGGCACTTGAAAGGCACACACCCGAAGCGACCCGGAATGCTCCGTGTCTGTAAGTGCGACTGAACCCAGCGGGGCTGGAGCCGTGAGCAGCTCGGGAGGGCAGCCCCTGCCGCGGCTCCATCCCCGCCCGCAGCCTGCCCAGAGCTGCCCCTGTGCCCCGGGGCTGGTACGTACGGATGCAGTAGTCTCCGCTCTCGTAGTAGCCGGGGCAGCACTGCGATCTCCGCCGGTACATGGTCCGCAGTCCCCGCCGGTAGGCTGTTTTATAACTGATCCTAAATCACAGGACACAAAGCCATTTGACGCTATTGAGAATCGATGCCTCCTCTTGCAATTATATTTGTGTGAAATTATAGGAAGGATAGCATTCAATAATTATTTTTTAATGCATGAAAGCTTTTGATATTAAAAGCCACGATAAAAAAGGAATCGATGCTTGTTTGGAAACTTGAAATATAACTTGGATTATGAACACAGCGCTCGTGACAGTCAATCACTGGAGCTCTTCCTAGGCCTGCTGCTTTCTTAAAATATTTTCCTAGTCCTACTGCAAGGGCAAGGAGCTTCTTCAAGAATAAATGATTTATTTCTGCACATCAGCAAGGTCAGCTATCATCAATGGCAGGAGCAGGATCTTCTGCAGAGACCACTGTGTCAGCTGCTGCACTCAGAGCCACCACAACTGGCACTGCTCTCGATGCACAGTTAACCCCAAGTGACTGGTTCCTGCCTTGCAAAGGGACATTATAGTCCCAGTTTAGTATTTAAAGCTTGTTTTCCCCACCACAATACTGCAGTCCTCTGAAATTCAAAGGTGTTGAGCATTCTGTAGCTCTTCTACACCTATTTGCAGCATTAGCAGGGATACCACGTCACAAAAGGAATATTTAACAGCAAACACTTCAAAACAGCTTTGTTCATGTAGGTTTATAGAAATTAGTTCAATTGAACAAAACCTATTGTCCCTCATGTTAGATAAACTGATCGAATTGGCTCTCCTGCATTCCAGTCTATACAATATTCCAGAAAGCTCCTTGCTGTTGCTCAGTTTCAGACACGAACCCAGAAGCTACAATCCCACAGGCAGCGGGAAGGTGCTGAAGAGCCCCTTTGCAACTGAATGCATCAAAGTTAAGACACCAACTGGCTTCTAAAACTCCCGTGAAAGGTTGGGAATATTAGTGGACGTTTATTAGGACACTTAGGAATGGGAATGGATGTAACAGCCATATCCTGCAGCCTCAGAAAAATCAACTCTGGTTCCATTTTTCAGGCAGTGCTAGAAATGGACCCATCCTCATTTTATCTGATTTTCAGTGCAGATCTGGGTGCAGTATTTCAGATATGGATCCATTCTTAATTATCACTAACCTCAAATGCCTGATCCTTCACAATTTAGGAGGTGCAGGGAATTCCTACCATAAACCTGGACATCCAATGATCCCTTGGAAAAGTGAGCTGCTCATGTTTGGTCAGGTAACAAACACTTTCAGTCACATGGCAGGGCCAATGGATGGCCCTGTGAGGGACCGACCAGCACTGACTTCACTCAAATTCCATGCAAAAATCTCTTCTTCCCTCGGTGCCCCTGAATACCAAACACCCTGTACTAAAACACATCTTTCTATACATATGTATGTTAGACTCCCACAAACATTTGGAGAAACAAGAGGGCTGTGAGGAGATAAAAAGGAGGGCTGACACTGCAGTGCCTGGGGATTAGCTCTTACCTGTGTCTGGTGCACTTGAACCAGTTCAGGATGTCTGTGCATCGTGTGTAATAGATCTGGTCAAAGGGATGGGCATAAGATTCCTGCACTGTCACAGCATAGCTGGGAGAGGACACAGAAAGAGAGCGAGTTACCACAAGTTTCAGTTCCCGTTGTACATTCTGCTCAGCAAGCTGCAGTATGAAAAAAAAATTACATCAATAATCTAAGAAACTGTGGTCATTGGCAAAGAGAAAAGGGCTTCCTTCAACTACAGCTCTTCCTGAAAAGTTTGGAACTAGGAATTGGTATCAGTATGAGCAATAAACTATTCCCTTCTGGAAAACAAATAAATGTTACTAAAATTCATGGGAGTTTAGAAGGTGAAAAGTGCACTTGGTCAACATAATAGTGCAAGTTTTCAAAGAGAGGAAAGCACCATGATTGCCTTCCTGCCTGAAACTTCACCTTTGGTTGTATTCCCCACAGTAAAAAGGGCTCACATCCCCTCAGAACTCTGCCAGCAGCATGGGATGCTCCCACGTCATCTTGTGATGAACCAGCACCAGCACTTCAAATACTGGGCTCACCAATCAAATAGAATCATCTGTAAAAAGCAGAAGAGTCTTTCTTTTTCTGCTGCACAGATTTAATCCCTGTAATTTGTAGCAGCAATAACCTCAGAATTACCCGGAAATTGCAATATGAGTTAACTGGTATCTAAATTTGGAAGACTCTGACACAGGGTTAGGATGGAACCATCTCCCCTTGTGCAAGTGAATGATGTGAAGAGCTGGGCCATGCGATTAGAAACCAGAGAGCCCCAACAATACTCAGAACTGAGCCATCTCCTCCCCAGAACACTAGTTAGCAGCAGCAGGTTCTCTGTTAATCACTGTGATTATACTGGAGGTGTTAGGGCCTCCCAAGTGACAGAGGAACCCAGAGAAGTGCCAGTGCTGTCAGAGCCTGGCACTGCCCTGCAGGGAGTGTGAGCTGTGCCCAAGGGCTCACAGCTCAGGGGCTGGTCTGCAAACCCACCCCACCTTGTCACATCTGCACTGGCTGTGCAGGACATCCTGGAATCCTGCCACGTCCAGCAATCAGACCCTCTGGGCCACTCATTATATCAATTGTCTTAATCCTGCAGTGGTTTCCTTCTCCTCTGCTGGTGTGGTTAAGCCCTGTGAGACTGCACCCAAAATATCTGCTTGGAGGGTCTGACTGGCTTGGAATTGAAGACTGGGCTGTTCCTGCCCTGCCTGTCAGGTCCCCTCTAGGCAAGCCAAGGTTCCCCCAGGTGTTCCTTTGCCCTCTATCAGTTTGTTGGGTTTGACAATAACGCTTTTACTTCTTTAATGCCAAATATAAAATATTTACATTGCTCATTATTAATGTAAAACAGTAACACTCACAAACCTTGACTATTATTTCACGATCCCGTTTATTATCCAGCAACAGCCCGAACAATCTTTCCCCTTTGATTTATTAACATCTAACTAACAAAGTCATCTTGGTCAGTGCAACCAATCAATTTTGGTATTTAATTTTTGTTTCTCCTTGATTGGGTCTCTGGGTTGCTGACTTTCTTCAGACAAAATCAATATTTTATTCCTGTGCTCTGAATGCACTTCACCTCCCCACACAGACTGCAAATCCCTTGTCCTGCCCAGCCTTTGCTCTGCACTTGCATTACCTACAAACTGTTAATTCACTAATTAAGGCCTCAAAATGTAGCGTCATTAAAATATGATTCTATTTTTGCTCTTGTTAAGGGGTTTATTTTGCTGAAGCGTACAGCAACTCCGATTTGTGCGGAATTAAACCACAGCACAGAAGTGGAAATTCAGCAGGTTAAACTGAGGAGGGCAGGACCTTTGGCCTCTGCAAAGAGGCCCTGCAAGAACAGGAACCCCATCAAAGCCTGGGCTGTCTCTGAGCTCAGAGGAACTGCCCTGCTCAGATCCACCTTCAGGACTCTGGCACAATGGAGAGGACCAGAATTACCTTCAAGGGCCTTTAGAGCTCAGTGCTCTCTGCTGCTGACACGGATTTGGCAGGCAGAGCGACAGAGTTCAGGCCATGCAGGAGCAGCCTGAATGCTGCAGCAGGAAGGGCTTCAAACTTAGGCCAAGCCTAAGTCTTGCTCCACAACAACCAGAGAAAAGCCAGGCAAGCATTTCTGTAGGTCTCTCCGTGACAAATGCAAACACTTCTGTGACTCCTCCAGCTCAGAGTGTGGAGGAGCTTCCCAAAGGATGGGTAACACAGGGATGGACACATGTTCTACAGCTGCAGCTTCAGAACCAATTCTTTGGGATGCTCCAAAACCTCCAAGGCACTCAAAAGTACAATTTCTGGAAAGCAAATCCTTGCTCTTTTCTGATACAGGGTGATATTTAGCAAATTATGACTCAGTTTGCCTTTTAAATGTCAAAATCTGAAATGTCTAGTAATAACCACTGAGATGGGCAGGTTATACATTACCTCTCCCAGTGACTACAAACATTTGGGTCATCTGGATTTAGGGACAGAGTAGTTTTGAGCAGAACAGTCAGAATGAGCCCTTTTAGAATCCACTGGAACAGCGTATGTGCCACCATTGTTGGACCTAGATAAAAAAAGAAAGTAGAGCCATTAAAGACAATTTTGAAGAAAACATCCTCCTTAGACTTTTCCTCCTTGCTTTTGTGCAAATCCAAATCCTGTGGAGTTACTCACAAACTGAAACACTTGAAAGAGCAATCAACTAAAAAGTAAAATCTTTTTAAAGTTCAAATCCATCCTAAAAGGAATTTATACATTTAAACCAATAAACCAAATGAATATGAGGATTAGGCCACCCAAGATATTGACAGCCCCAGTGATTCTTCCAAAGAACATTTCTGATCCTGATTGTTTTTATGACTGGCTGTCTGTGCTGACAAATAAATCACTGAGGTGTTAAAACAATCTATTCTTCCACCAAGCTATAGGCACGTGGGAATACACCCAAATGCCCCCTTTGATTTATTTAAATGGGGTTTACAGGTGTCAATGGAACAGGCTGGGGCTGAGAAATGCTTATTGCATGATGGAAGGAAAATCAATGCACTCTTCAAGATGTAGATGGGGAATCACTTAAATTACAGGGGTCAGTGCACTGGGGCCCATTATGCAGAACACTGAACATGAAATAAAAATATTTGCATTGAAGCTGAAAAGAGATTGTATAAAATTCATTAGGTGTGGTCTCTTCATCATCTTACTGTTCATCTGTTAAATGTACTGACTTGCACCCACTTGGGGCTTTGGAACCACAGTTGCAGTGTTTGCCCAGAAGTCCCCAATGACATCAGTCAGAAACACAAAATAGATGGGAAATACAGAGTTGCTTTTGAATGTAACAGCATCAGAGGTGTTAATCTGTAAAACATTAAGTCAGTAAAAAGTATTTTTAAATATCCACTTCAGGCATTTACATGGACACATAATTCTCCATTCAAATCAGAAGTCCTAGAAATTATTCCTGGCAAGGAGATTGCCCTAAAAATAGACAGAACGTTCACGTGGTCCTCCCAAAAACACATGGCTCGTTGCCTCGTGGTGCAGAGCAGCACAGGAATGGGGAGAGGTTTGCTCTGCAGGGCACTGATATCCAGCCCAGCAGAAAGAAGCCATCACAAAGCACAATGGAGAGCCAGGAAAGCTGCTCTGAAAGCACCTCCTGACTCAGAGCCTTCTTAGCCAGGTCAAGGACATGCGTTGCCTTCAGTGGATCTGGACTCAAAATCCCAGTGGGAGCAATGGCTCATCTTTTAAATTATTCCTTGGGCTCTGCTAAACCCAGAGATAGGTCTTAAGCCATGTAAGTCATGTTAATGCTAATTAACATGATTTAATGTTAATGTTCCTCATGAAATGGATTGAAGTCCAGCAGTGGCCATTCTTTACCTGAGGGCTGCTCCAAAGTCCCAGGACAACAATGCCAAGGCTCACTCTGGAAATCCAGAGGGCTGACGAGGCAAGGACGTGCTTATGGGAAAGCCATTTGCTGTCCTTGTCCTAGAAACTACTTCTCCATGAAGAAGAAGTGTCCTGAAGGGCTGGTCTGCAAGTGCCCATGGGACAAAAGTCCAACAAATCCAATGTTCAGACACTCAGAGCTTGTTGGAGAGCAGAGCTGAAGTTTCTCTGAGCAAAACATGGACCAGTGGATGGGAACTACCCAAGGATGAGGCTCCAGAAGCTGAGAGACAACCCTTTAACACAAACACCTTCCAGAGATGCCTTTACCTATTCCCTTGGCCACCACCTGAGTAATGCCAAAGTCCAGAGGCCGAGTTTTTCTGAGCACTGTATTTAAGGTTGCAATTCACCCCTTTCTTCATTCTCCACCCCTTTGGTACACACAGGTAGAGAAAAGCTCAGTGGAAGACAACCCTGCTCAAGGAAACGGGACCCCTCAGCGAGGGGGTTTCAATCAAAGCTCAGCTCTGTGCTCAGTTTGTCACCTTCTCGAGAGCCCCAGCAGCAGCCTGGGTTCATGCTGAATTAATTACAGGCAGAACGACAGCCTGCCTTCAAACCCGTAATTTATCGCCCGCTCTTCGCTCTCCATCAGTTATCAGCAACTGAAGGGTAAATAAGAGTGAATTCAAAGGAGAAATCAAACTTCCCCCCACTCTAATTTCTCCTCCTTCAGCAGCAATTGAAGGTAGTGCCCTTGAGTTCAGGGGAAGGAAAACTTTTAAGAAAGATTTGCCTATAATCCCCTGGATGTTAAAAAAGATGCTCTTAGATCATCCATTCTTGCTGAAAATTACTATGTATTTTTTTATATTCAATTTTATATACCCTTTATATTAAAGTACTCCCTAAAAAAATAAAAATAAATGAGAATAGAGTCCTGCTGCCTCACTCACTCTGAAGAGAATGAGAGCTCTCACATTTCACTAAAGCAGCCCCATATTTGAATTCTGTAGTTCTCAGAGACCTCAATTTGTTCTCAAGAAACTGATGTGTCAGTTTAGTTTTTAAATCAAACAAACACCACAGAATTATTTATAAGCCTTAATAGCACCTGGAATACTTTTTGCAATGTATTTGAAAGAGGCTCCAAATTGTTTTCTGAACTTTCAGTGCTAATGCTATTTTATCATCTGTTTGTAAGGGAGCTGCTTAGTGCCATTAATTTCCTAAATTTCTAAGTCAGATCATAGATCAGAACCATCCAACTCCCCAGATCCTGCACAACCTCATTCATCTCAAGTGTCTCTTTTGGTACCTCAAATGAAATATTTCACTTTGATCACTGTTAATAGAAAAGCCCTCACACCAAAATGGAATGGTTGCTATTACAAGAGTCAGAATAAAACTCCAAAAATAGGAGCACATTTATTAAAAACCAACATCAAAAAAGAATCCAGTAATGACACCTAATACTGGGGTTTCCAGCCGTCCTCGCTCCCCACAGCACACACTGAATTCCTGCCTTGGGACATGCTCTCCAGGGGGACAGAGTCTGGAATTTCATTAAAGATACAGCCAAATTATATCAACATTTCCAGTACCTGCCCCTGTCCCAGGACAGGCAGCCCTGGGAGCTGAACACCCAAACAACTGACACAAAGGTCCTCTCTGCAATCCCTCCTTGGACTCTGACTTTATGTCTCCCCAGGGCTCATTTCATTTTCAGGAGCGAAAGAAGTCAATTTAGGGACAACTTAGCAAGAAAGAGAGCTTTTGAATCCAAAATACAACCTGGTGCTCTTTCACAAGTGTCTCACTCTCTGTTAATTAGAACTCCTCAGGTACCTGGTAATCATTAAAGCCCTTTTCTCATACCTGGCTCCTTTTGGAATACATTTCAGTATTTCATTTACAATACTGATACAGGTCACTGGTTCCACCTCAAAAGAAAGGAAAGCCCCAAATCTTAACTAGAGAAAATCTAGCAGGTGGCAAATCATTAATTTCTTTGTCTGTGGAGCCACTGTACAAACACTTTTGTTGAGGAAACTGTGCTGGGGTTTGCAAAGAGACCAGGGGATGCAGATCATCCTTTAAACTAGACAACAGTACCTCACTAGATTAGGAGCTACATGCAAAGAAAATAAGACCCCAAAGAATCCTTGCTGGGTGAGATAAATATCCTGTACAGCTTTTTCTGGCTGTTGGGGACCTGGCTTTGGTGATTCTTGTGAAAAAACAACAAAAAAAAAAGGCTCCTGTGTACTTTAAGTGGCTGAGGGGAAAAAAGGAAGCCAAAAGCACAGGTTGAATTTCTCCTCTGCTTCCTTGGTTGGCAGGCTAGAAAATCTAACTAAAAATGACCATTAGAGACTTGCCTGTTCAGGGCCAGAAGTGGTGAAACATTTCATTTTGACATCTCTGTCATGCAATATTTCACAACGTGACTTTGACATGAAATTCAAACAGAGTTTCCAGTCCATGACAGAGTTCGAAATTGAATGGTTTTGTCTCAATTTGAGATGAAGTGAGCTCTAAACCAGGCAAAAATCCCCTAATTTGGTGTCCAGCTGTAAACAGGGAAAACATTCACAGAAGTGGCTTTCACTAACCTGCCATGTTCTTAAATCCTTAAGCACTTTTGAGGACCATAATGTGTAAATGTCTATGCAATTAACCTTGCCCGAATTTTTCCCACCAGTTTCCAAGAGATGCATTTAACAAAGAGCCACATTAAAAGCCTTACCTCTAAGTGCTCAAATTCCCAGTGGATCCTGTTCTTACAGACCCCCAGCACATGGAGACCCCCAGCACATCAGCAGAACAGCACGAGAAAGCCCTCTGGATGTTGCTTGGCCCTGTGAGCAGTGAATTAGGAAAACAAAGCACACTGGTCAGAGGCAGTGGGAACAAATGGAGGTAGAACCGAGATAAACCACTGCCAATAATTAGATATCCCACCATAATTCTGCCCCATCGCACCCAACACCACTGTCCTGCTTCCAGGAAAGTGACCAGGACAGAGTGGAAGAAAAGAGGGACAGGAACACATCCCTTTTATACACCCCCAGCCTCCAGAATCTTGTTTCCTGTCATTTCCTACAACATTTTGCTTACATACAGACTTTCCCTTCTGTAACATCCCAACAAGAAAGTTCTGCTTCCTTCAGGAAGTTTGATGAGGACCTTGCAAAAGCCTCCTGGAAATCCAACTGCATCTTCTTGATTACCTTAATTTCAAAGAGCTTTAACAACTCGTGAAGCCTTTACAAAGCCACGTTGATATTTCAGAAATACATTTATGAGGATAAACATTTCTGTTCTTATTTATAGTTTCTACCAAGTGCGCACCCAAACTAAAATGGATTGTAGTATCTGGGCGTGAGCAATTGAGGAAAAGGCAGAAGAATAGTGAAGGCAGGCAAACAGAGTTGGATTTCACTGGGGAAGCATTAAAGTGACGGAGGCTTTGCTGATTACAGGATTTGAGTCTCTAAGTAGCAGCAAGCTTCCAACAAGCTGCCCTCGGTGGCACTCCTGCTTCTCATCCCATCTGAAATTTTCATGCTGGTTTAGGCAAGGGATCATTTAAACACACACTTCATTTGGCTCCACATCAGGTTTTGCTTGAAACAAGCTGTTATGAAAGCTAAATGAGGCCACGAGTTTCAAAACTGATCAGGGTTTTTTGGATGCCTCCATTTATGATTAATAACTTGAGATACCATAAAAGGGCTGGATAAAACGCAGAGCTTGAGATACCTGCTAAGAACAGCTTGTTTTAATCTGGGCAGTCAAGAGCAAATCCATTCAACCTCACCAGTCACCTCTAAAAGTTGTTGTCATGACCAACAGAAATATTGCCAATGACAGGCTCTGGTTTTGTTTGTTTTTTAATGAAAATTTAAAGCTGTTTTAAACAGATAAACACTTCCAGGAAGGCTCAGGTACAGAATACAAAAGCACTGACAATGTGATTCTTATCATCTGAGCACAGAGAAATCCAAGGGATGGAAGAAGGAGCAGAAACACCAGACTGTGCCCTGGGTTCCCTCCACTGGCATCTTGCACAATTAATGAGGGACTCAGAAGACAAGAATTAACATGTCATTAACATGACTTGGGAAAAGAAACAATACAAGCAAAAGTCAGAGATTTGCACAGTTTAGAGGGAAGGCATCAGGTACAGAGAGCTGCATCCTGAGGCCTCTTTGCTCAGTCTCAGCAGCCACCACCTCTGCTACATCACTCTCCAAGCAGAGGCTGTCCAGTACCAATGAAGGAACAAGTTCCATTTCCCAAGATGTCATTTTTTATATAAGCTTTTTAAAAGAGCCTGGATAAAACACACCAGGGTCCCAGCTGCTGGAGGGCCCTCATGACTCTCCCTTACACTCTCCGAGCCACAGTTGCTCAGTGCTCCATAAATGAGTGGGGGGCTGATTTCAGTGGGATCTGAACGTGCAAATCTCTTCAATTGCTTTAAATTTCCAAGCTCTAAAATTTATCAGTGTGAGCTGCAATTGCTAAAGCGAATATTGTTACAGTTCCAAGGATAACTTAGGAAGTCTGAAGATGTGCTTGGGTGCTGACACCCTCACGAGCTGACTCCTGGAGTCACTGGGAGCTTGGCTAGAGCAGAGCAAGAATGAATAATGAAGGAGGTGCTTCTCCATCTATTAAATGTTATTTTTGGAAGCTCAGGACTGTTCCTTCAGTGATCTCAGAGGAAAACTGGGTCAAAATACCACAGAGACATGTCACTAGGCAAGGAATGTGGGCAATTACTTTAGTTATGGCTAATGAAACATGTTTGTCAAGACAAGGGCTGGTGTGTGTCTGGGCTCTGTTTATGTCACACTGGCAAAGGTTTAAGCCCTGATGCTGGCTTAGCAGACTGGGCTGGACTGAGGGAGCTCACACTCCCCCAAAATTCTGCACGCAGTGTTTTCTGTAGGGCAGCTCTGAGCTCTGAGCCTTCAGCCACAGGCACCAGCTGCACCAGGCCTTGGAACCTGAGGTGGAAGTTAGGACACACAAGTTCCCAAAGTCTCAGTCTCTTCCACAAGGGACAAGGACTGGTCACCCTGCCAGGGGCTTTAAAAACAAGTCCATTACAAGCTGAAAAGTGCTTAGATACTGAATGAGCAATGCGTAAAGAAGTTTGGCATTGCCCATCCACTCCATAAGATCAACACCAGCACCCAAGACGCAGACTCTGGTACTTTGTCACTCTTACACAAACTCCAGGAATGCTGGTGCCAAGCACAACCACCGACCCCAAGAGCCATTATTCACTGCAACACTGAATTTCTTCTCCTTAAATAATTGAAGAGTTAATCAATAGTCCAGCAGAAATATAATGAAAATATTACATTAACAACACCTAAAAACATTGCTGAAGCAGTGCCCATATCCAGATAATTGCTGGCTCCTTTTCAGGAAGGTCAGCTTGGAAAAAGATTATCTGTGATTTTCTGCCCATAATTTCGTACTTGT
Organism: Sclerurus mexicanus; assembly: GCA_013396755.1. Lineage (NCBI taxonomy): Eukaryota > Metazoa > Chordata > Aves > Passeriformes > Furnariidae > Sclerurus > Sclerurus mexicanus. Next base: position 103,589 of record VWZF01004632.1, on the reverse strand, counting down.
ACTCAACTACCAGTGTAAAATTGGAAGGCAGCCCTTTGAACATTTGGCCCTTGAAGTTATTAATCCAGGCTGGAGCCCACAGGAACCCCCGTGCTCCTCGCAGTGCCCAAGCCCTGGGCCGCTCCTCCAAGCCCTGCTAGGCAGGACAGGGGCTGGCCGATGTTCCAGCAGTACGTCCTGCCAAGAGCACGCTGGTGTTGGCAGGCTTGGAGGGCAAAACCCTGGGCCTCTGAAGTATTTCAGTGGCAAACAACCTCCTGCAAGCTGAGAGATCCTCCTGGGGCAGCTTCCTCTGAACCCTCTCCGTTAAAACATGGTAAACAAGGAAAGCCAGGAGGAGCCACTTGGTGCATTTGGCTGCTCAACCCTCCACCTGATCCCACCACGTGAGTGCTCCAGGAGAGATGGCCATGGAGGGCAGACAGGCTCCAGTGTCCCCTCTGCTGAGCCCAGTCCTCTTCCTAGTGGAGTGTTAAAGCTGCTGAAACTCTGTGGGGAGTCACATTTGCTCCTGATTGAACAGCGTATTTATTTTTATATATATTTATATTCCCTATCCCATGAATATTTCAGAGATGCCTCCACAGCCCTTCCTTCAGAAGAGAAAGGAGCTGACACACATCAAAAAGCTCAACTCCCGAGAAGCCAAGCGAGCTTCAAGTGAGCTCTCACACAGCCACCCACCCACCCAGCCCATGTGCAGCATGTCAAACAATTGCAGCATATGCTTCTTGAGACACTTGGAGCAACAACGGCCTCGTGTCCCTAGAACACCCAGCATAAATAAAGCAACACAAATGTCACAGCCATGCCCAGATGAGGAATCATGTGGTTCTAAGGACTGAGTTAAAAGACCCCAACCATTTATTCCAAGTGAATTTTTTACAGCTTTTAAAGAGTGCACACGAAGCTGACCTGAAAATGGGAGCAACAAGCAATGAAATAGAAGGATGTTCAATATACACACAGTGAAATAAATTAACTGTGATTCACTGGAAGTCAGGAAAAAAAAAGTGGTTTGAAAATGCAGAATATATTTTATGGTTATATATTTTTAAAAATTACTTCTATTTGTCAAGAACAATTGGCCCCTTCTTTTTGTCTTCATTTATCTCAGCAGAAATAAAATGAAATGAGCAGCAGCAAAGTCCCCAGTACGGTGAACAGCTGAGCCAGGGGCAAATTAAGGAGCACAGATTGATGGATGGCTGTTGATCTACAGCAGCACCACCACACCCCAGTGCTGCAGCTCCTATTCCATGGGAAGGCCCATCTCTCCTTTTCCAAACAGTGCAGGATTTCTGGGAGAAGCCTGATTTGCAAGCCTTGGAGCTGCACTGAGAATCCAGAGTCAGTTTTGCCACTTTGGCTTTAAAGTTGGTGAATTCCTCAAACTTCTGAGCTACCAATTTAAAGCAAATGAAACCAAGCCCTGGAATAGAATGAACACTGAAACTAAACACTTTTTTTTTTTTTTTAAATGCTGCTTTTTACCTTCGGCATCCTTATAAAACAGTAAGGAAACAATGTTTGCTACCCCTGCATCTCTACCTTGCTGCTCCCACTGGTCCAACAGCACATACAGCTGCTCTCCTGGGGGTTTTCCCAGAGCTGTGTCCTCCCTGGTATTCCCTGTTACAGCAGCTCAGGGATGTCCTGTTCCTGCATTCCATTCCCCTCTCGGCCTCTTGCAATCTTCATCTAAGAGTTTTTAACTTCACAGATGTTAAAGACATTGATAGCCCATACAGAATATAACTTTTTCTACAGATGTCTGCTAAGTATTAGAGGAGTGCTAAATCAATTTTTAGATTTCTAATGGCTTAAGAATTAGAGTGGCCACATAAAAACTGCCAATTTCCCTTGAAATAAAAGAGGTTTCCTCAGAAGCTGCAGTAATCCCCTGTGTTTCTCACCGGGCGTATCTGGAGTGCTGTCAATAGTGGAGGATTAGTATTTGGTTCAACCATTTCTAAGCTAAAAGCCTCAAGGTAGGGGTCCACCAAATGTACCTGATCTTCAGAGCATGCACAAATCTCTGTCTCGGAGTCAGGCTGGTCACTCAGCTGCCCAGCTATAAACTCCTAGATTTAGGCATCCAACATGGAAAACAGGCTGAGCAGATGTACCTTCTCTAGGACACAGCACTGATGCCACTGAGAAGGTTGTGGTGTGGGAAGATCTTTACAATTCCTGTTGGTCTTTGCTATGAGGGGGGAAAAAAAGCTGCAGGATTATTTCTGCTGAACTCTCCACCAGCCCCCTACTGGGTCACCAGGCCCCTACTCATGGTGCCCAAAGCACCTCTGAAGGAGGCTCAGTATCCATGGGGAAATTTATGTCCCAGCAAGGCAAGACTCAGACACACCGAAGGCCTTTCCATGCCTTGGATCCCCTGTGAACCAGAGGGAAGGAGAGCCGGGCCTCAAGGGCTGTCCCTGGGGCTCAGGAAGGTCACTTCAAGAACCAAAATCCAAATCCAGACTCAAACCTGCCCCTCTCGACCAGCCACCACCCTGTGTGGCCCCTCGAGACACAACCACAGACGGGGTCCCACAAATGGTGTCGAGGGAGCCCCTGAGCAGCACCCTCTGCACCCTCACTGCGACGGGTCTGAACGGGCTGGCAGGCAATAACATCCACGGCTTACACTTCTGTCCCTGTGTTCTCCTCCCTGTAGAGCAGAGAAACGAAGAGACTGTGGCCAAAACACCCAGCAGGTCCAGACAGTCCTTCAAAATATCCTCACCTTTCCAGGAACCAGCACAGACCCTGCTAGAGCAGTGACTGCAGAGATAAATGAGAACATGACCCCAGCCTTATTTAATTTTCCATCACTATGCAAAGCTCTTGACTCTGCTGTCTCCATGACCTACTTTATCTATTGTTTATTTCTTTTTTTTCCTTTTCCAGGAAATTATTCATTAAGGATAAGAGCACCTGGCTTACAGTAACAGGGCACTGTGCAAAATGACTGTCAAAAAGCTGAGGAGGAACAGTCATAAATAAATCAAGAAGAGCAAACCCCCTGAGGGGCTGCAGGGGAGTATCTTAGGTAGAAGAAGGGAAAGAAGATGCAAAGGCCAAAGGAGGTACTGGTGTAAATGGCTGAAGTCCACTGAGTTCTCTGTGCCAAAATGAATCTGGAGAGGATCTGGATGTGCCAGCTCAGTCCAGTGCAGATGGAACTGGAGCTACTCGAGTCAGAGCAAGTGTTTGCTTCCTGGCAGGAAAACAGGAGCTAGAAGAATCCCCACGGACAAACCCAGACCTGAACAACTGGTGCATGCAACTGCCTTGGCTTCCTGTTCCTAAACTTGACACTGAAAACTTAGTTAACTACTTTGAGAAAAAAGGTCAACAAAAATTATAACAGTGAGGGTTTATGGGAGAGTTTTAGGGCTGGATTTCCATCATTTTACAGATGTACTGATGATGGGGTTTTCCCCCAAGGTCAGACAAGCACAGTTTTCTCTGGTTTCTCCTCACCAACACCACATATGCCCCATCAGCTGAGTCCTCTGACTGAGCCCTCTCCAGCTTGCTCTGAACTCCACAGCACTCAGTGATCGAGGGGAACACTTCCCTTTTTTAACCTTTATTAACCTCTCTACAGAGGCCAAAAGTTGGACCTTAAAAGTTAACACAGCTTCCCCTGTGCTGAGATTCTCTGAGCAAACACCCCTTACTGGTACCCTGCTAAACAAACCCAACCCCAAGGCCTGCTCTCCACAGTAGGCACCCAAGGCTGGCAGGAAACAAGAGAGGTCCCATTTCCCTCTCCTCTCCCATCACATACGATCTTCAGTACAGGTAATAAAAGATCATATGCCTTGAGGCTTTTGGCTTGATCAGCACCAAACTTGTGGAAAACTTATGAGCATCAGCTAATGCTGGTCTCTCTTCCAGAGCAGTAATGAAGGTCTTTTAAGGTTCCCTCCTTCCATCTGCCCCAGTTCTTTAGGTACCTTCAAAGAGTCCTGTTTCCCTCCCCAGCCATTTTTCTGACCATCACCTTCTAAGTCTTGTCACCTCTCACACTGCTGTCCAAAACCCCTCTGAAGGAGGCCACTTAAAACTGCCTGGGGAACTTCTCCCCAGGATCAACAGCCACTTCCCCCTCAGAGAACTCTCTTAGCCACTTGTATCTGTTTATTTAAACTGCACCTTCACCCAGTCTGTCTCCAAGGGAACCTGGGCAGCCTCTGGCCCTTCACAAATGCTGGTGTGCCACGAGCTGCAGGGTAAAGGGTCAAGAGCGTGTGATTTGGTGACCCCTCCTCTACCACTGAACATAAGTTTTCTCTGGCCATGAAAATGTTTAACCTTTGAGTCTAGGAACAGTGGCAGCAGGATCAGAGATTGTAAACTCTCTTCTTGCCACTCACGAGAATTTTACTGGCCTGCACATCACTCTTCCCCTTAATCACCTCTCCTCTTCCCCTGTCTTTCATCACACATGGCATTGCATCTTCTCATGGAGGTCCTTTCTTCAGATAAAGAGAAGCTAAACTATAGCTCATCTCTTCCTAAAGCAACACTTCACGTGATTTTAAAATACAGCCCGAAGTACTTGGATAAATCAGGGATTACTGTTTTATATCCTGGACTATTCAAAGAGCTCCTGACACTGATTTTTGAGGAATGTGTTGTTAATACACCTGGAAATATCCTTTGGATTTTCTACCAAGTGGAAACGACGACAGGACCGAGGAGTTAAAGCCCCTCATCCCTTGCCAAGGCAGACACAGCCACAAGTGGAGATGGGGAGATGTTGTGTTTTGCTTGTTGGTTTGTTTGTTTGTTTGAGTTTGGAGCCCACCCACCAGCAGAGACATTCCTTTCTCAGCCTCCTTCAGTTCCCTGATTTGCTAACTAGGCACTCAAACAGAAGGAGGGAGTAGGAACGAGTAGGTGGGAACCAGAGCAGGCACAAGTTCTTTAGAATGTTATTCTAAGAGCTTGGAAATCTGAAAATTGGAAGTTGATTTTAAAAAATTAGAGCAAACTTCTCATTTCTCAGACTTTTTTTTTTAAATCCTCACTCTGACAGAGATTTTATACTTTACCTGTCTCTAAGTTCCTCCTCAGAAGGATGTGGTCAAAAGAAGCCCTTCAGACCTTTAACATCTCAGTGAAACAGGCACAAAAAGGGCATCTGGAGATCTGGAGAGTGGTTTAGCTCTAAAAGAGGTTCACACTTCACAATTTCAACAAAATATTTACTAGTGATGTCTCACCTTATTACCACGAATTGAGAGTAAATTGAAATTTCAGGCAACTGAATGGGGTAATCACATACACAGAGAGACTTTAAAAACCAGGCTTTTCATGTTCTTAAGTATAAGCAATTAAGGGTAAGAGTAACGTTTCATAATTATGTCATTGATCTCAATTCCTTTTCATTTTCCTCTGAAAGCACTCTACTTACATAAGACACATCTGAGGTTGCTCCTGTTGCTCAGATCCACATTTGTTCTAATCAAATATTCACCTCATGACTTGTTTTTTTGCTTTTTTAGTTTTTGCCCTCACATGAAATTTAAATTTGGGGAGTCTGAATGTATCATTAACTTTGAAAAAAGTCCTAAAAACTCATTTAAAGAAAAAAAAGAAGTTCTAGGGAGCTATGGGAAATTGTGTCTTAGGCTGGCCTACTAATTAAAACTAACTCTGCCACGTTGTTTCCACTGTTCACAAGTATCCGCCTACAGATCTAAAATCTATTCCGAATGATTAAAATCAGGAGGAAAAAATCCCAAATCTCCTTCCTCTTTCATGTGGAGGCACACAGAACACACTTTCGCAGCTTTCAAAGTCCATTAAAACATCACCTTTGAAAACAGATGCAGAACCAGGCCCAGGAGTGACTCCTGTGAGCGAGGGGCTCAGAACTGCTCGTGTTCAAAGCACCCCCAGCAGGCTCAGCCACTTCCACTTTGGATCACTCATAATTAGGATTCCTCAGACCAGAAAATCAATAATATAATTAGTAAATGCTGTGTTATTTCTCAGAATCTCGCTACAACTTATCTGCCTTTGATCAAGCCAAGTTGACTGCTAATGACATTTAATGTTAATTAATGGAAATACATGTGATAAAAAGTTCTTTGGAGAATTATCTAATTATGCTCCATAAAAAATGAAGTCTGTAATAACTGTAACTCATGTTTAGATAAATGGCTATTGTTTAGGATACTCCAAGAAGACATTGGGATTTAGGTCCACCTTCTCCTGCCCTACAGAACCACTTGGAGCAGATGGGCCACATCATTAATGATTCCGAGTCCCAAAGGCTGCAGGTAGATCCCTCCTCAGCTCTGGGACAGCACCGCCAGAACACTTTATGAAATTCACTTCTCTTTTGACAATGGATGACTGACAGCAAACCATCACGACTGAAGTTCCTGACAAAACAAATAACTGGGGAGATTAAGCAGGGATTTCAAAGCAATGACTGCAATCCTCAGGGAACAGTGATTACAGAAGGCAAAGGATTTCATTAGCTCAGAGGAATGCAACACTTTGCCACCGCTCACTTTGCCTGCCTGAGACCCCAGACACAGAGAAACATTTACATCTAAAAATATGCCAGTTTGATGTAAGATGTCTAAGTGACTTTCCCTGATTGTCAGGCACACAGAGAGAGGCGAAGGGAAATTTTTCATTATTATAAAACACCGTGGGATTCACCAGAAACATCAGATCGGGTTTAACAGGGCTGGTCCTAAACTGGAAAGGAAGGGGGGAATAAATGTGCTGTATTAACATCCATATGGCAGCTTCTATAGTTAACACTCATGTCAATTAGCTCCCATTTCTCAAGACATTCTGGCTTTGGGAAACATATCTCTATAAATTGGGAAATAGATATCCTAATGCTCTTGCTTAATATCAGCTCTGCAGTTCTGTGGGAATATTCTAATCCCCAAATCTGAGCCTACACCTCACCTGCAACAGGTTTTTTCAATACAGATGAGTAAAAAAGGAACACCTGTCATATTATCTTCCTCTTCTCTCTAACATCCATGCAGAGGAGCAGAATAATTCCCAGAAACGGTCAATATTCTTCCAGCAGCCCCTTTAATTCCACACAGGACTCACTCCCATGGAACACTCCTGTCAGTGTGAGTGGGGAACACTGGACTTAGAAGTAAACTGAGGTTTCCTCTGATCTAAATTCCTGGGGAAACTAGGAGACATACAGAAGGGGAAAATGATAGTCTTGCTTTGTGTCTCAGAGGTTGGTTTATTTTGAAATTGCTGAGAGCAGAACGTTGGCTAAATAGGTGCCACTTGTTCTTGCCCCAGATGTGAAGGAGCTGGTTGTGCTCAATACCAAGTGATTAATGATTGCTTGCAATCAGCCCTGGAAATCATTGGCATTGAGTGACATAATGATCCTATGACATCACACAGCCTCACATCTGAGGCTTGTTCTTGGACATATGGCTCCTCAGGCTGCCATTTCTGGCACAGTGAGTGGCCCAAAAAAAAAAGATGGGCTTTATGATGTTCATGAATAAACAAGTTTTCACATGAGAGAGGTTTCTATTTCTTTCTGCCAAATTTATTTTTCTGCTCGCTCCTGACCTCTCCCATCCCCACTCCCCCTTGCAGAAACACTGCCTTGTACAAAGGTTCTGACCTTTTTCCATCTCTGCACAAAAATCCCTCACTGAATCAGTGCTAGAACCCCGCCTAGAACCACCTCTCCCTTCTGCTCTGTCACATCCATACGATGAGCCTCTACCTAACACGTTGTTGGTCCCTGACTGTCCATCTTCCCATTTGTTTTATTAAGTTTCTTGCTGTTACTACAGTCCACAAGGTCACCCAGTTCTTCCTCTATTAAAACCCAGTCCACTTTGGTGCTGAGAGGCTCATTAGTCCCCTAAATGAAACACGGAGTGCCATTCTAGCAAGCAAGGAGCAGGCAAGAACTCTGAGACCCCTCAGTTTTCCCAGGTGAAAAACCCACAAGACAATAAATGAGGAGAGAAAAAAAAGCACTGTAGATTCAAGCATTCAAGCTACCAAATTCTGCTTAATCACATTGAGTTTTTTATCATCAAAATTTTCATGTAGAAAACAAAGCCAGTTTCTGGGTTCTGCATTCGTATTAATTATAGGCTAAGGAATATGAATTTCTTTATGAAGAAATAGCTGGATGCCGATAATTCAGTGTATAAAGGCACAAATAAGCCTGACAAAGGTGCCCCCCATGCCCAGGAGCAGCACAGGGCAGTGGTGTGAGCTGGAACATGGAACGGGGACGCCTTGGAAGGAGATGATAGTTTCAGTTTTAGCAAAAGATGGAAAAACATCATAACTGTCAGAGCAATTTTCCACATGGGTGGTTTAACACCTGAACTACTGCTTGTTTTTGCAGCAGAACCATTCCCAGTTTCTATCTGTTCTTCCTGGAATCAACAGCAGCTCCGGGATGCGTCACAAACAACGTTTGCCTCCAAGAGCCGAGCGGAGCAGCACGGAGCGGGGGCTTAATGAGGAAACTGGAGTTCCTTAAAAACAGAACAGTCAGGAGGTTGGTTCCTTTCCTGCAAACATCTGGGTTGCAAATAACTGGAGGCTTCATAGACATGATCATTAGACTGCTCTGCCTTAATGTCATAAGCACTGAGTTATTAATTTTAATTAAAGGGGACCATAATTTCCAGCTTTGCGCGTGAACAGAATCTTACAGTCTGTTACCAGGTACCTCAAGAACGCAGCAGAAATGACAACATTCTTGTGTCATCTCATCTCTTTTCTCCTCCTTCTCACAGGAAAAATTGTCTAAACAGCTTTGCTTGACACGTATTTTTAAGGGTTTTTCATAGTTCAACAGCAGTGCACAAAGAAAGTTTCATTTCACAGTAAAAAAACAGACAACTTACTTAATACAATAAGTTTCCAGATTCAAAACAGCTCAGTTCTTTTTGTGGTCTAAGAGAAATCTAAAACAAATTGTGAGGTGTAAAAGAATAATTTGTTTCCAATGGTTAATCCTTCCAAAAGCCACGGGGAAAGCGACTCAGGATGCAGAAATCATTAATGGCAGAGTGATTGCTGAGTTCTATTCCTAGAAACAAAGAAATCAGGCTTCAGCTGCTCCCAGGGCAGGTGAGTTCTGGCTGACCTGCCAGGAGAACTCTGAAAAGGCTCATTCAGAATCTAATCAAACTGCTCGTGTGGGAAGAGAAAGGCTGAGTATAATTTTCTAGAAAATACTCTTTAAATGGGTCCAGTCACACTTTTCTACCTGATGCCTTTCTTCAAGCTATTTCGACTCCTAACTGGTTTAATTTTCATGGAACTGTCCTTAAAGAACCAAGGAAGTCGCTCACACCAACTCCAGTGCCCAGATCCACATCCCACAAGGAGCACAAGAGGGTGAAATCCCATGCCTGGCAAAAATCCCCGTGGACACAAGGCAAAGACAGCACCAACTGCCACTCCAACCTCCAGGAACAAATATATCCTCCCAGAAGCTTGAAATGGCCCAGTTTCCAGCCGTGCTCACTCCGTGACCTTCCAGCACGTGGCTCCTGACACAGAACCTTAAGGACAATCAGTGCCTGTGGACTGGTTTGCAAAATACTGCGCAGAAGAAATAGAGCCCTAAAACCGGCAACATTGACCTGGGTTCTTTTCCCGTCCTCATAAGGAATCCTGCAGAGCAACAAAACCCCAGCCCAGGTGTCTGAACTATTTCTCTCTCTGCTGCGGGTGCAAAGCCAAAAGGTTCTCAGGCACGGGGGCCAGGGGAGGGAACAGGGACAAAGGAACGAAGGGACTGGAGGTAATTGCAGCACTTACTTCGATTACATGCAGATCACCACTGAACTCTTTTGCCACTTGTTTTCTCCTCAGGGAAATCTCACTTTCCCAGCTTTAATTTAATCATGGGGAAAATATGTCAAGTATTGATTACAACTGGAAACTAAAGTCTACTACAAGCATGTACACATTAACACTATCACTCAGACATGACCTGGAAGAAATCCTCTGTCTGTCTGTCTTCATCCCCATTCCCACTTCTTCAACAGACTGTCTTATAGAGAACAGAATGTTCAAACTTGTAAACATCAGCTTTGGTGATGAAAAGTCCAGGAGGGAATTTGTTAAAGCACTAAATTTACGTTGCTTGTGATGCTAAGTATAACTAAAAGACACATCTTCCAACTCTGAGAGCAGAATACAATAAAGCCTCTGAGGAAGTGCTGTATATCAACACGGATTTCAATTTATTGCACTTGGAAATAATATTCCAGTCAAGTCCAAAATTAAGAATTTGGCAGAAACGCTGTGAAAATCCTCAAATCCTCATGACCCTCGAGAAATAAAAGTGACACACAGACACAACGCAGGAGATTGCAAAGCAGACACAGGAAATTAAGGGTGGGAGATTCTAAAGATGACCCTCTGCCACTCCCTCCAGACCTGCCCGCCCAGGCCACACTTTGCTCTTTTGTCTGTCCCACACACACAGTGATGTCACATTTCCAAACTCATCAGTATTAGGGAAAGGCAAGATGTAGCTTCACATCCTAGTTCTCAAGATTTCCAAAATTTCCCATTCTACTTGGAAATGAGTTCAGCTCTTTCAGGGAGAAGCAATAGGAATGCTTTGCCACACACCTCTGTTGCAATAGCAGCCATTATACTGTAGCCCCCGAACTCGCTCAGAGGCAGGAGCAAAACCTCCCCTCCCGAATCAGGAACAGGCCTGTGAAACTGCCTCAGCTCCCTTCCAAATATTGGCAGCTGGAGATGAACAGCTTTCCTCTTTTGACAGAAACTCTCCCTCCTCAGAGCCAGTGCTCATGCTCTGACAGCAAGATACCTCGGTGTATTGGCATCTCCTGATTTAGGAAGCGCTGCCAGCTCCCTGCAGTAGCTGCTCACCGCTCAGGCCCCCTCCCACCACGGTGTTCTGTGACACACAGGGCTGTGTGCCCCACACCAACCCACGGGGCACAACCACTGCTGGGGCATTTGGCAGGTCAGAGCACACAGCATTTCCTTTACCTGTATCCCTTTAATTGTAAGTCACAAGACTCTTGGAGCAAACTCCAAGAAAATCAACCATGTTCCCAGAACCTCACCCCACCATGGGACACTCTGTGCTCCACTGAAGGCGTTTGAGAGTTTAACAGTTCTGGTTAGGCTAAACTAACTTTGTACAGCCTGGGTTTATATAGAGGTTCTACTTGACTGGCAAAAGGCCAGGATTAACAGCATTGTGCCTGAACCTGTAGTCACAAAATGTGATTTCTCTGTTCAGTAGGACCTGCCAAGCCTCAGCAACAGCAAAAAGTGGTAAGACAGTTCCAGGTAACACCTGGGCCGCAAATACAGACAGGAAAGCTCAGGAAGCCCCAGACTCAGCTGGAGGCTTCCCCTCCACCCATTTCCTCTCTTCCATGATATACAACCTGCACATCTCCCACTCCGATCCCTCTGCTACACACACACACCACACAGACACAGCCTGGAAGCATCTCTGAGCTTGGGCTTCTTGTCATGGAACCTGGAGCAGGGTGTCCCCAAAGCCTGCACAAATCCCTGCCTCTCTGTTCAGCCTGCAGAGCAGGTCACTGGGCAGCTTTCAAGGCAATGCTCCTCCACAGTGGCCTGGAGAGACACAGATTTTATGACACAGTTCATAAATCTCAGACATCTTTGTATCTGTTTTCTTGTCTTCTGGGCCAGAGTCACTCATGTCATTGACCTGCACAGTTTGTGTTATATTTCTACGTTATTTTCCAGCCTGAGATTGCCACTTCTGCTCACTCCTGTTCTGCCCAGCAGCTCTGGTTCAGTCCAAAGCTGGTCTGAGCTTACAGTTAATGATCTCCTCCTAAAATGCAACCTGCATAGTCTAACGCACTATTAGCCAAGGTTGTTTTCCAAATCAAACACACTGGGTGTCAAAACCAAAGCATTGCACCAAAGACACAAAATACCAGTCACAGTCACATATTCTGACTTTACAGACATACACTTGCTGGAAACCTTCTGGAATTACAAACATTTTTCCTCCAACAACTCCAGTCATCTGGAAGAAGAACTAGAGAAAGTTCCTGAATATTCTGCCCATGTTTTTGGTTTGAGTTACTAAGTAATGACATTGTTAGAGAGATTAATGGTAGAGCTTAACTGCTCCTCTAGCACCTGTCCAGTCCACGCCTGACAGCAGAAGATAAATATATTTATAACACACAGCAAAGTGAATAACAAAGAGTTTATAGACTTGTCTCTGCCAAAACTGACAAGTTGTAGCTGGCAGCTTTAATCAGCTCCCAGCTGAGCCTGGGAAATTGGAGGGAACACAGTGCTGACCTCTCTGATGAATCTCTGAAGGAAGGTTAAAGTTTTGTTTACTTTTTTAATGGGAAGAGCCATCAAGTTCTGAGACCTCTGGATAAAAGGCAGATTCCTGCGCAAGAGCATCACACCATGTTTAACAAAGTAATCACTGCTTTTGCTAAAACTGTTTTTTTCAAGTGAAGGATATGGCCTAATGCTCCACAGATGAAAGTGCCTGCAAGGTTTAATGCCACAAATAAATGCTGAAAATGGACTAGATATGTTTTTCATATCTTAAATGTGAAAAATGCAATAAAATACAATTTAAATTTAATTTGTACAGACCAGTGGTTCTTAAACCCACTGATTTAATTTTTTTTCCAGCAGGTATTCAGCTCCTACTTGTTTCATGTGGAAACAGTGGGATTCTTCACCAGCGTTGGCTTCAGGAGTACCAAGAAGACAAATGCAAGTAATGACTAATTCTTTGATCAGCTATTTCAAAGTGAGTTATAATTTATTACCTTGCAGGATGGATAAAGTCTCTGGGTTTAAAACTCCTGAATATTTACCCTCTTAAAACTGGCACCACGTCTGAGGATTGGGAGATGCAGCAGTTCCAAACGTTGCACCCTCTGGTTTACACCCCAAACTGGCACCAGAAGGGACGTGGTTTTTCTGAAGAGCCCAAACTGGGGTCTGATTAACAGCATCACACCACAAAGTGTCTGCTCCCACTGCTGCCTCAAGGGGCTGCTCCACGTGAGCTGCTGCTCCAGAGACCTCACAGGAATGTAGGGAGGCTGGTCAATCAGGACAAGTGACAGTTTTGCAAACCTTTTACTTTTCCACAATCCAATCCACTGATTGCTTTCTGTCCACTAACTTTTAAAGAAATGAGCCCACAGCTCTCCATCAGCAGCTCACACGGACTCACACAGCTCCACAGCTCTCTGCTGAACTCGTCCCTGAATAAGTCACTGTACAATTTTTCAAACAACATTGCAGGAGCTCAGGGATTGATTTTTGCCAGGATACGCCTGAATGTCCATCAGCAACACTTGTACCAGTAAAGGAGCTCCATGTTCTAGTTTATTTTTTACCTTCCTTATGGTTCTACTTCAATAATTTCTACCTGCTACCAGTGGCAGACACTGAAATTCAGTTACAGGTCTGGGGCTTTCAGCTTCCACGCGTTTGCACAGCACTATAGGAACATCATACACACAAATAATGTACATAGGTGAGCATGACATAACGTGTTCCTTCCGACTGACACCAGTGCCATTGCTCAGCTGGACCATTTGCTCTCTGGGAGGGTGACAAAGAACCTCACTGATGTCCGAGTGTTCCCAGAAGCATCATCAGGAAAAGCCACCTTCTAATATTTTCTACTTATAGAGAGCTATAAATATATACATACTTATATTTAAGAAGAAGAAGGCAAAGATGAAGAAATCATCATTTATATTTTCTCTCTATTTAATCTTTTCTATTCTGATTTGTTTCATTAAGGGATGTTTCCAGGACATATTATGGAATGGGGAGGAGAAAGAGATGTTGGCATTGCAGATCCATATTCTCATTTAGCTGAGTTACACTCATTAATATGTACAAACAATATTATTAATATCATTGGGGGATATCAATCAAAACCATTCCCACTACTTAGAACATTATCAAAATCAACAAGTGGATTTTGCACCAATAAATCCCCTAGGGGGTGGGTCAGAAATAATTTATATATATATATATAATCAATAGATAAATGAGATAAATGCAGGAGAATTGGAGCTTTTCACAACATTGTCACTATCTCTGCTGGTTCAGAGTACCTGTAAAACTGAAAATACTATAGAAATAAAAGGAGATTAAAAATGCCATATTTAGTCCAAGCAGCAGTCCAAGTAGCTCACACTGCTTACTACTGACATGCTGGAGTCCTCCAAGTGACCCTTGACTAGTAAACGGGAGGATTTTTATCGTTTATATGAATACCTGATTTTTCATGTGAATTATGCCAAATGCTTGACCTCTGGGATATTCACAGAATCCCAGACAGGTCTGGCTTGGAAGGAACTGCTAAATGTCATCTGTTGCAGCCCGTGCCATGGGCAGGGACACCTTCCACTTCCACCCTGGCCGTGGAGGTTTCCATTCCCTGCCCCAGGGGCAGGACCCGCACCTTTGTCAAGCTCTTTCATACCTTTCCTCTTCATCCTTGTGGAACTTAAATTTCATTAGAGTTATTAGACAAAATAATGATTGCCTGATGACACGCTTCAGACTCATCATTTATTATATGGGGGTTTTATCCATTTCTATTCTAAGGTAAACAATTTCTAGCTCTTCAACACAGTCTAAGAAGAGTTTTGCTACATTTCAGAGCATTCCTGTCACATTTGTAGAACTCAGCTGCCAGAGCAGCAACATTTCAAAACTTTCTTTGAAAAATAAATTTAAATTTTATGTTTTATCTTAAATAAAAAATAAAACAACTGAGTTGTTCAAAGTTCATTCAAATGCAAAGAACTTGGTGATTTTAATTGGGCATTTAAAGGTGTTAGATCTGCTTCTAAACCAGAGCCCCACATGATATCCTTGTTGCCCAAGGATGTGAGCAGCTATCTTGGATTGTTTCAAGGTTTTGGTGGAATGACACCAATTCAGTGAAGCTGAGGATTTGAATCCAAGTGATCTACGTTGCAAGGAATGCACTTGGAAAAGCTCTACTGCTGCTCACAGAACAATCTCAGGGTTTCAAACACTCCCTTCACCCACTTTAGGCTGGAATAACCTCCCTGAGAGGAGAGCTCCTCCCTGTCACTGAACCCAGAGCCAGCTTCCTCACTCTGAATGTTTGATGTATAGGTCACCTCAGATTTTGCGTGGAGAGCATATTATATACAAGTATAAATATATATCACTCCAGTGGCACACTCCAGGAACAAAAGCAGCAAAATATTTCCTCAGGATAAAATACAGCTCCCAGGAGTCAGAAAGCCTGAAGCAAAAGGTTATTTTACCCAAGACATATGCTGTATGTTTGAATATTTCGGGGGGGATGCACTGGTGTTGTTCCAATGTGTGGTGTTCCTATTCCTGGGATTTCATCCCACCTGCCCTTCGCAGACCTTGGAAGCAAAACCTCCCTAATGACACCAGCGGGCAGGAAGGGAAATGAAACAGAGAAGTCAAGACACTGGTGCAGAACAATTCCATGTTTAATGAAACACAGGGAAGAATGATGGATGTAGATAATTACCTGCAATTTGTATCTGAGACAATCTTTGAGCAAAAACACCACAGAAGGTTTTCAAAGTGCAAGGTGAGATTGCAGGAGGTGTAATTAATGGTAGGGAAGCAGTCAGTACCTCTGGGCAGTGGACAGGCTGGTGCTGGGCAGTATTTCAGGGCTACCTGTGTCCACATAACATGGGGTGACACTTTTAGGACAGCCCAGCCTTCCTCAGGACAGCTGAGGAAAACCTTCTTATGCCTGAAGGAAAGGAAAGGAAGGAAAAGGATCACACAGGACTAAATCAGGAAGAAATTAAATACAAGAATACGGACATGGAAACAAAACAACATCTAAAAAATGTATGGAAGATTTATATGATTTAAGTAGCACAGTCAAAATACAGAACACCAGAAAACTCAGCAGAGAAGAGGCCATGCTGTCCATAAAAATGCAATAGGATAATCACAGAACACCCTGAGCTGGAAGGGACCTGCCAGGATCATTGAGTCCAACCCCTGGCCCTGCCCAGACACCCCAACAATCCCACCCTGTCCCTGTCCCATTGTCCAAACCCTCCTGGAGCTCTGGCAGCCTTGGGGCCGTGCCCACTGCCCTGGGGAGCCTGGGCAGTGCCCACCACCCTCTGGGGGAAGGACCTTTCCCTGAGATCCCACCTGACCCTGCCCTGACACAGCTCCAGCCATTCCCTGGGTGCTGTCTCTGGTCCCCCTAGAGAACAGATCCTCCTCCCTACTGTCTCAAACCTGTGTTTGGAAGGACACTGAGAATCCCAGCCGAGTCCATTATGCACAGCCCCAGGTGGAGCCCCAGTGAACATGAACTGAGGCTGGTATCTATTACATTTCCAGTCAAACAACCAGTTGAGCCATTGCTGCCTTCTCTTATTGTGCCTAAACATCCTGAATTCTGCCCTTTGCATCTCTGCCCCCACCCCTTGCTGCACACACTGCTTATAGGACATGCTGAACTTGTTGAACATTGTGGAGGGAAGTTTGAGGAGCAGAGCTGACTGGTTAGGCCAGCCTGGCTCTGTCCAGCTGGATACTCAGTCGGCTTTGTGGCACCTGGGGCAGGGCACAGGCACACAGTCCTGTGATCCCAAGCTGCAGGGGGCTGAGAGAGAAACATTCCCAGGCACAACTAGTGCTCATTTCCATACACTCTCCATGTGCTACAGCTATAACAGATCCCAAGGCATGGTGTGGTGCATTTGACTCATCAAAGTGTGGAAGAAGCCAAACACTATAATAGCATTTTCCTCTCTGGGGAACTTTACAAAAAAATCAGTTAGGGCAGAGGAGAAAATAAGAGCACAAATATTTCAACCTTGGAAGTGTCCTATTCATGTATTTCCAACTTCTCTTTCTATGGAATGACTTGCATACAAATCCAATAGAATTATACTCGGCAGCTTCTGAACACACATACAGAGGTTGGGGTTTTTTTCCCTCTTTTTGAACTAAAGTAATGAAAGGACTACATTTTGAGGGGTTTCTTTTTGTCTTTTTAAAACAGATTTCCTCCCTGCTGTCTGGAGAGCTCCTGATAGAGTCACTGAGATCCTCAAATGTTGAAACTACAATTCAGTGGGAAAACAAGGACTGGAATGCTGAAATCACCCAGAGAGGGTGAAGATGGAAGAATTTGATAAAACTCTTAAAGAGAGAAGACTTAGGGTGTAACCCGGGTGAGGAGGCTTGTCCAGTATTAACTGTGTTCCTACCTCCCCTTGTCTCACACACTAACATTCCTCATTCCAGGGAATATGCGCACATGACAAACCATACCCATTCCTCAGGGGAAGATGGTGAAGGGGGAGAAGGTTCTGATTTGAGAGGCTCAGATCCTGTTCTCAGCCAGATCACAATCAATAGCCTTATTCCTGCTTCATTATTATTTATTATGGTGCAGTGAACAGGACTGAGGGAGAGATGAAGAACTCCTGTGCTATGCAGTAGCACAAGCACAGAAAATCCTTCTTTGTCCAATTAATATCAACTTCCAGTGACTAACTCAGCGTTTACTCCTACGTAACAGAGAGAAAGCTCTGTCTGCCTCAGAGATCTAAACAGGATCATTCTGTTCTTCTTTGTCCAGGCCCAAATTTGAGTCAGGGGAAGGAAAAGGATTTGTAAAAGCAGGACAAGGTTGCAGAGCTCAGACGCTTCTCCAGCTTGTTCCATCCGCTGTCAATAGCCATGAGGTGAGGGCAGCTCCGTGCCCCAGAAGCAGGGCCCTGCTGTCCTACACGTGCTGTCGTGACTCCGAAGCACAGAAAGCAAGGACATCTTCAGCTCTCAGGGAGAGCACTTTTTTTTGTTGAAAAATCATTCCTCACTGTTTGGAATGAAACCCATTATTACCAATTAACCTGCTGTGAACCCATATCACTGGCTGAATTGAGCATAATTATTCATCCATAGTAATAGCTAAAGTAAATTCTGGCAATCTCGGCTAACATTGACTTCTCCTTTGGGAACATTTTCAAAGATGCCGTGTCCTTGGTTATGTTTTTAAAACCTTTTTCTGTGTTAAACTGCAACTGAAAGTGTATCATTATGACTCATTTCTTCTCGTTTTGTAATGTTGTTTTCTTTTTTCTTGCACAAACATCTATAACTAACTCTATTATCAACTGAAAAATTACTCCACATGTTCAGAAACCTGATTTTGCTTGAACAAAGTTTTAGCATCGGTAGGCCATGTAGGTTGTCTAAAAATAAATTTTTAAATTAGTCGTTACTTTTCATAGCTTTTTAACCACACAGGCTGATGAACCACAGCCCTGTGAGCAAAAGCAGGCATAAATCTTGGTTTGAATTTATTTCAGGTTGTCAAATGTAATTTACTAAGAGAACGTCTGCCAAAAAAGGATCCAGAGGCAAACCTAAGTTGTCATCTTAAATTAAGTGTGGTTCCTTTTTGTTAATCTTTCTACATAAAAGGTTGTAAAGTGGTGCATTAAAGATGCAGCAGTCCTCTTCCCTAATAAAGAGGCAGAGGTGGCAAACAGAATAAAGACAGAATGTTTCTGTAGCGGAGGGAACATGTGCTCGAACTGCTGAAGAAAACGCTGCCTTGCTCTGAGAACGGCCCTGTGCTGGCTCTCTGTGCAGGGTGGGGAGCGAGCAGCCTGAGCACTGACAGGGAGGAACAGCAACACATCACTGGAGGCTCAGCATCAGCTCCCTGCACAGGAGAACTGCTGCCAAGGGCAGGTGGATGGGCTGGCACAGCCCAGCTGGGCAGAGCTCGTCCCACTGGTGACAGCCTGGCTTGGGCTCCTCTGAGGACCCCGCTCCCTTCCAGAGTCCACAGACTGA
This sequence comes from Sclerurus mexicanus, assembly GCA_013396755.1. Lineage (NCBI taxonomy): Eukaryota > Metazoa > Chordata > Aves > Passeriformes > Furnariidae > Sclerurus > Sclerurus mexicanus. The sequence continues at coordinate 84,689 of VWZF01004632.1, read as the reverse complement.
ATTAGTAAACCAAACCCCTGAGTCTTTGCACCCGTTCCCCTCCTCTCAGCACAGGAAGGTTGTTCTTGCCCTCAGGGCCCAAATCAAGCAGTCAGTGGTTTTTTCTCCCTGTGGGCTCCTACTCCTCCATGATATCCATGTTCCAGTGGTTCACCTTAACCACTGCTTATTCTTATTTCCTCCAAACCCTTCCCATGTGTAAAACTGTCAAACCTGATGCCCAAAGTCACCATCTTTCAGATCCTTCAGAAAGTTTTCTACCACAGCTCCTTTGCAATATTAACTGTAGCAGCAAAGAAAAGGTCCAGGCACAACCCTGGAGCAAGAAGCACCACACAAGTGGCACAACTGGTGTGTGAGAAGTGGGAAACCAGCAGCGTGTGTTGGGAACAGCAGCATCTCCCCAGGGCAGAGCTGCAGCACTGCTAATACTTTGTCTCAGCTACCTGGGGGGGTTTAAACCAGCACCAGCCTGACTTGTCACCAACTGATCTGTTTGCGTGGAAGCCACTCTTCCTATTACCAAAAAACCTAATCAGAGAAACCCACGACACAAGGCCTAAACATTTGTGTGGAGTGAGGTAATTCTTGGGAACTGGCTGTGCCCTTTAACAGCCAAAATGGCCACTCCACAAAATTCACAGGAATGGACCTTAAGGCTTCAGGTGAGTAAAATATTCCGGGTGTGGCTGATCACCACCTGGGCTACCCAGGTATTTTGCCTCTCTGATTTGCTGTTTTTCTAACACTCAGCTTTCTTCTGCACTTCTACAGCAGTGAGCATCCAACACGGCAACACCAACAGCCACATTAACACATTCTCTTTGGGGGTCTCTTCCCAGGTCACAAGAGATAGGACTGAGGGAATGGCCTCAAGTTGTGCCTGCGGAGGTTTAGGTGCCATATTAGAAAACAATTTCCTCACCAAAAGGGTGGTCAGGCATTGGAAGAGGCTGCTGAGGGCAGTGGTGGAGTCCCCACACCTGGAGGGATTTAGAAGCCAGGTGGATGTGACATTTGGGGACATGGGTTAGTGGTGGCTTTGGCATTGCCAGGGGAATGGCTGGACCCAGTGGTCTCAGAGGGTTTTTCCAGCCTCAAAGATTCTGGGACTCTATGATCTGAAAAACTCAGATCAGTCTGACAGCCCTGCTGGCTCATCCATTCCTGTACCCATTGCATTCAGATGATACAAACTTAATGGAAATAATTATAATCTAAACCAGGTGACTAAACATTATTTACTGCAATGCTCCTACAGTAAGGCCTTCGGTACAGATGAGGATTTGTGACTTCTGCTAGCCCAGGTACATTTGCGTACAATAGGGCCAGGAAGGTCCCTTATCAGCTTCTAAAAGGTGACTTTCTCCGTGCCCAGTTCTCCGATTTGAAACTGGGCTGGGAATTCCCAGGGGCTGAGGACACTCTTAATGGGCTGGTGAAAGGTAATTAAAAAAAAAATGAGCCTTCTGGCATTTGACTTGTATTTGCTATACTGAGCTCCATACCCAAACTTGGAAATGTCCAGGAGTCACAAGCTGAGCTCAGCACTGCAGATTTGTTAAAGCTTCTACCTAAAAAGGCCAACTTTTTAGCTGAAACTCCTGAAATGTGTTTTTCAGGCCCACAGGTCACCCTTTTGGCCTTTAAAATGCCTGTCAGACACCTTGGCTGATCAAGCATCTCATTTCCCTGAGCAGGAGCTCTTTTTGGAGACAGGTCCTTCCTATATCCCTTCTATGGACAGAATTTTCACCAACAATATTAGCAGTCACTGGGGAAAAATGAGTGTTCTACAAGATTCTTGTGTCTGCAGTGGTCTGAAAGCTGCGGTTAAGCAAGTTAGAGGCACAAGCACTCTGGGTTTAGTCAGATTTATCTGCACCTCTGTTGTCCCCTTGGCACTTTGCATAGGTTAAAAAACAATATTCTACACAACCAATTAAGATCTTATCATATTAATTGAACTGCCATTAAAGCATTACCACAAGCCATCTAAGTAATCAGTATATGGTAACTCCTTATAAACCGGTGCAGTGACCCACCAGCTGCCCGAAGAAAAGGTAGGGTTGGCACTTTGCCCTGAAAGCTCCAAACCTGGCAAAGTAACTCCTAAAACAAGGGACCTTTTCCACAGAAATGAAGCCTCCTACTTATCTGTATAAGAGAGGAAAGCAGGTGGGTTTTTTTTTCCTTCATGGAAACATTTTTGAAGGTTTAAATAATATCTAGACATTATAGAGAGGAAAAAAGGAAAATATGAAGCTGCCACACTTTGAATATACGTAATTACCCATCTGAGATCAAGAGGGAGACAGCTTTTGTAAGCCAGAGAACCTGGCTCTTATTTGGGATGGGAAGAAAGAGTTTTCCTTTACCCAGCAAAACAGTAGGACAGTGACATCAGCCACACAATCCACCCTCATGTTGATAGAATGTGAATTTCTCTTGGAAGAAGAGACTTAGGAGAGAGCACCCGGTAGACAGAGCACTGGAGCTGTTCACTCCCAGCTTATCACAGCTCTACAGTTTAATCCCAGCGGTTTCAGGGTCATTTTGGCCTGGATTGGCAGGTCCTGTGGATTCCTGTGCCATGCTCCAAGGTGTGTTACAGGGGTAGCACAGGTTAGGAAGCAGCTTCCAAAGGGTGCTGCCCATCTCCAGCATCCCACGGTTTTCCCGTTCAATTTAATGGGAAAACCAAACACTAAGGACGACTGGGAAAAGCCCGGCACACAAAAGGGACATTCCTTTACAGCTTGTATAAGTACAGACACCTTGATTCTGTAGGGTATTCTTCACTGAATTCTTCACCGGTCATATCAGAACTAAACACCAGGTGAAGTGTGTTATTTAAAGTACTGCTTAAAGTCATGTAAGTTTGGGCCTCACTAAACAATATGTCAAAAAACATTGGATAGTGTCAAACATACCCCCGCTGACGGCTTGAAGGTTTCTAAAAGCTGTTTTACAGTTGTCTTGCAACATACTGAGTTTCTGGGAAGCTCCATGGAACTGGGACAATCCGAGTACTTAACACTTCCCAAGACTGTGAACCTGCAAATTTTCTGTCAAAATCTATTGCAGCAAATATGTCAGCACTTCCCTCAGCTCTACCTCAACCACACGTACCAAAAGCACAATCCTTTTATTTTTCCATGCTGAACCACCCATGTTACTAACTCTAATACACAATGTTAATGCCCAACTACAAGGGCTCAGGCACCTCCCCACCTGACAGGCACCACAACGAGTATCTGTGAATGTCACAGAGTGATAAATAAAGTGCCCACTGCATTTTCTCCCTCCCAGCTCATCTGTTGACGTCTGGCTTTTAGATTATTCACAGAATGGCCATTATCAGAATTTCCACTTATGCAGTAGAAAATCTTCAGCTCCAGTCAAAAGCTGTTTAATTTACAATCTCAAGGCCGAGCCATCGATTTTGGGTCAAGAATTCCTGCTGAATAAGCCCCTCTGTTACAAAATGACACAGAGGAGACTTCACCAGTAACAGATGGGCAACACCACGATCCATCAGGTCACAGCAATAATGCTGTACAGTGATGCAAATTCGAGTTTCTCTAGCATGGCCCAGATCAGGGCACTCAGATAACCTGTTCCTTCCCACCTTCTCCTCACAAAACAGCCTCTCCTCCATCTCTCCTCCCGTCCTCCTTTCCCCAGCCCTGGCTCTGTTGTGCTCCCTGCCTTGCAGCCTCTTTTAACTCATTAACCTCACAGAAAACCAGACACATTTTTTCTTTTCCTGGCACACAGCAGTTTCTCAGTGCCCTGTCATCTGTCTCACCTGCCTGCATGCAAAGGCTCCTGTCACCAATCCTGCGCTGCCCAACACTCTAATGGGAAAGAAGTTCTATTAACATTCCCATTTAATAAACGTTAAGACCACATTTTTTGGCTTTCCATGGTAAACCCAGCCAGACTGAGCAGAACACAACTATCATTCAGCTCAGCAGTTCAGCCTGTCATATGCTGTGACAGAAAAACTCAGGAGGTTTTCACAAGCACTGAGAAAACCTTGAGACTGAAAAAGCACAAGATTCCACAAGGCTGATCAAGTTCTTCCTGAAGAAGAGGTAAACTTTTTTAATAGAATAATTCTCTCTCAACGCACACCAGTGATAGGTGACAAACCTGATATACAACCACAGAATCCCAGGATGGTTTGGGGGGGAAAGGACCTTAAAGTCCATCCAGTGCCATCCCTGCCATGGGCAGGGACACCTTTCACTAGCCCAGGTTGCTCCAAGCCCTGTCCAACCTGGCCTTGGACACTTCCAGGGATCCAGGGGCAGCCACATCTTCTCTGGGCACCCTGTGCCAGGGCCTGCCCACCCTCACAGGGAAGAAATTCTTCCCAACATCCATCTATCCCTGCCCTCTGGCAGTAGAAAGCCATTCCCCTTGTCTGTCACTACATATTTCTGTAAGCAGTCTCCCTACCATGTTGCTGAAACACAACGACCACCAGTACATTATGGGAACTGTAAGAAAATTTCAGCTGGGTAGTCCCTAGACAATGTAATGCCTGAAAATCCCATAATACACATTAAATTAACAGCTAAATTCCAGCAAGGTTTGTATTTCATTTTGTGCAGGTTTCCCTTTTACATAATGCATGCTGTCAGCAGTCACTCTCTGTTTAATATGCATTGCAATTTCTCTTCTGTGTCACTTACTCAATATTTTTCCCTTTCTACCAAAAGAATGTGAAGTCCTAATCTTGCTCTGGGTCGTGCTGAATCCAAGTGAATGTGTCCCCTCCTGAAGAAACCCAGGCAAGCAGAGGGCCCCGGAGTGAGGGACAGGGGAGATCAGCTGGGCTGGGAGCAGGAGGGAATGAGCCACAGCTAGAGCTGGTCCACACCTTCCCGAAGTGATGCTGCATTCAGGACTCCCTGCTTGCCTGCCATTCCGCAGGATGTGGGACCACAAGGCTCTGCAGCTCCGCGAGGTCTCACCACCACACCCACCTTGGAGAGACAGGAGCTGAGGCAGGAGATTTTCACAGTTATTTGTAGCTACAAAAAACATTGTAAAACTTCCTGACTGCCAATCTGGGCTGTGATTCAATGAGATGCTTAAACACACACCCAAGGACGAGCTCTTCAGGAGAACCATCCGAAGTCAGGCATGAGCACAGGATCTGTGCTGAATCCAGCCCAAGAGCACACATTCTATGTAAGTCCAGTGGCCATTCCATTGAAATGCTTTGCTTTCCCAGCTGCTATTCTGCCTCATTGTTATTAAACTTACGGTGCCAGGGACTTTAGGAGGTTTTATTCCAAAAGCCAAGATGCCACCAAAAAGAACGTTGATATTTCAGTCTGAATAATTTTTCCTTAAGAAGGAAGAGATTTAACATAAAAAACACCATCCAACTCTTCTATCTGAACATGGCAGATATTAGTAAACATTACTGCAGCAGTGAGCTATTACTTGTGAAGATAATGCATTAAAGGTTTCCAGGCTTCACCTCAGGACTGCAGGAAGCAGAGACAGCTGCAGCCCAAAAAACCCAGCTGTTGAGTCTGATGCTTTCCTTGCTAAGAACAGCCACGATGGAATTTTACCCTTCCCCTTCTTAATTTTTTCACTCCCATAAATCAAAAAAGTCTTGCATTAAAAAAATTGGCCAGCAATCAGTCAGAACAGACTAATTGCTTTTGCTATTTAAAAAGAACCCAATTTTAAACGGCTAAAGTGTTGTGGTGTAAAGTAGCTATTGTACATGTGCATTAATTAATTTCCTAAGGATTTTTATTACATCTTCATGACACAGTCTAATTATCTGATAATGCTTTTCCCCATGTCTGTGAGGATGACATTGCTCCAGCATATACTTCAATTGTACTCCAAGAGCCTGCAAAGTGGGAAAGGAAAGGGCTCCGGGTCTGTCTGCTCTGCTAAGTAATACGTCAGGAAGCCCTACAGCAAAATCTTTTCATTCCCACGGGATACAAGAGATAATCTGGCAAACATCAGTGTCCAATTTATGCATTTTTCATACTCTCTTTCAAAGACACAGAGAAAAAGGGAGGGAAAGCATGTGCACAGTGCTTGATTAAACATTTCCCTTCTTCCTGAATGAAAAATGCAAACACTGGTCAGCATCAAGAGTGCAAACAGTGCTGACTGGCAGTCCCTTCCCCTCATCTCCCATCTGTTTCTAATACTTCAAATGCTTTTTGGCAAGTGTCACTCCCCACCACTGGAGGGATGTTCTGGCAGGTTCTCAGATGCTGGTCTAAGGGCTGGACAGCACACAGAGCTCACCAACTTCCCTTCCCAAAACCCTGAACAGTTTTCAGAAGCTGAGGAATAAGTCTCACAATGAAGAGGAGAAATACAGGACCTAAAAACGTATCCTGGTCTGGAAACCAGGAAATAGATTTGCCCCATAATTTGCCACGGGAATTTGCAGTTTCCCTCTGTGCTGCTGTTCCACAATGATCAGGGTAAGGCCTGGAAAGCACCACGAGGACCCAAGGCAGGGAGAGGTTCCAGTGGGACTCTCACTCCTTACAATGCACTTGGAAGTCTACTCACCACAGCACAGGAGAGACGATCCCAATTTGGAACAAACAGAACAGTGTATACATATATACCACCCCCAATCCAATTGGCATTAGGAGAAGCCAAAGCCTATCAATATCAAATGAGAAATATATAAATGTCAGACTGAAAGCAAGGAGTAGATAGAGGCCCAAGAATCTGCTCTTCCAGTAAGTCACTGCAGCCGGTGGGTGAAAGAGTTTGGATCACAGTGACAGCAATGGGGCACCTGAAAAAAGGCATAATAAATACAGGCCTCAGGAAAAACAAGAACTGTGTGTGTTGGCTTTAATTTTATGTTCTGTTTAGGGAAAACTCCCATGAACTCAAATCTTGGCAATGACTTCAACCACCTTCCAATTAATTTAGACTAAATAGAGAAGGTAGCAGCAGTGGAAGGGTCCCCTGGTTTGGGGACTGTGCTCAGGATGCATCTGGGCAGGGATGAAATAATTCCAGTCCAGTCTCCCCTCAGACTGCCCTGAGCTTCCAGTGGAATCATCAGCACCCTGGGAATACCCTGAGACTCACCACTGAAAACATGCTCTGTTTCTTCAGACTGGAAAGCAAGCTGCAAATGAACAGAGCCCTGCTGGCCCCAGCCTTGCACAGACTCCTCCACGGCACTTGTGTGGAGACTGATCAAACAAAACACAGCATATGGAACAGAACCTGGGGGAGGGAGAGCTGGAGACACACAAGCCAATTTGTAAAGTCTAATCTGTGTTTGATGCATGCAAGTTCTTCCCATTAATGTGAAATCAAGCAATATCACAGCAAAAAGAGGCTGCACACCAAAAGTGGCTCTCTGGGCCCGTCCAGCCCCTCCTCTGCTGCCACAGCACCACCTCCTGCCGGCTGCTCCTGATGGATTTAACTTGTTAAGCCTGTGCCAAACGCTGGCTGAGGGTGAGCTTGGCATCATTACTAGGTGACAAATACATACAAGTGTTCAGACACACTTCAGACTTAGTCCTTGAGCTTCTTGGCCCTAATTTGCAGCTTAAAGAAACTTGGAATCCAGCAGACAAGTCAACAAATCACACCCCTGGTCCAGCAGGGCGAGGCCATTTCCCACATGCTGGAATTCTGTCCCTTCCTTGTCCCAGCAACCAGCAGCAGCCACACATTGCAGGGATCTGGGTGAAGATGCTGCACATGTGAGTGCAGACTCTCACACCCACTGCCCTGGTTCCACAACGCTGCTCAAACCACCTGCAAAGTTCAGGTGCAAACCTTCCCGACACTGAGAACCCTGTGGGAAATTCCTGCTCCCTGGAGACACAAAGCAGCTCAGAACAGGACCAGAGCACGTTGGGAAACAGAGGGGGAAAGGAACATGAGCTGTGCATCATTTGTAGATACTGCCTCTGTGTTTCCTCGTATTCCATGTGCCTGGCATGGCCACGAGCCCTCTCTGGCAGAGGAAAGGCTCAGTGCAACTGGGTGAGCAATCAAACACTGCAGCACTTCCAGGGAAACTGCAATTTCCATTCTATTGATCTCCTCTGGACATCAGTGACACACTCAGTTTATTTGGAAAAGTAAATTCCAGAGCATGTGCAGCAAGATGCTCTAGTTAAGCTTAAGCGACTAAACTTTAATTACATTTATTCCTGCACTCTGAGATATAACAAGGAAATACACATTCATAGCTAAATAAGCAAATAATTTGAAATACTTTCTAAACATAATATATAGACAAAACTTTCTGGGATAAAAAGGTGCAATTTTTAGTGGTTTGTAAGATTAAAGTTTCACTGCAAATTATTATCAAAACTATAGCGACACAAAATTAAATTTTAGCTAAATTAGAATTCCCTTAATTGCAAAAGCTCCTGAGCACTTAACTCATGCAGCAGCTTCCAAAGCTGCACGACACTTTCCAGAAAAATTCCCCCAAAGAAACAAATAGCAAAACTGACACTTAAAAAAAAATAAATCATTAAACCAGATTTGTAATACTCTCCCCCTGTAACATGAAACTCCTGACAATAGTGAAATGCTGATATTAATTTGCTTTTGTTCATAATGCAGTTTGCTGCTCGGGTATTTTAGCTGCCAGCAAAGGTGCCAAGGACCTTCCATGGGAGCTGTGAATGAAGCCCTCGCCCCTTCCCTGGCTGATAAACACGACAACACTGGGGGGATCAGCAATATTGGACAGAAGGGCCTGGGCTCCCCTGAGTGGAAAAAAGGCATTAGGCCACAGGAAAAGATCATTCCCTGATCCATAAATGATTACCTGGTGGTGGGATTGTGGCACCCTGCTCACCACTGTTCTGCAAAATCTGTGTTTTAAAACAATCCTGAAAAAAAGCCACTTTGCCCTTCAAAGTCCGAGCCACGAACCTGAGTGAGCCTCCCTGGTGTCTTTGTGATGCACCTTCAAAGTGTCATCAAGGATGACAACAGTGGTCCCTCAGTCCTGCAAAACTTGCTTCCCCAAACCCACATGGACGAGCAATAAGTGCTGACTCGTGAACTTGCACAGTCAGACTTTGTTCCCACCCTGCTGTAAACACATTCGTTATCTGACATTCTAGTTTTCAATCATACATTTTTAATCACTTTTAGGAGCGCCTGTCTGTTCTGAAATCTGCTCAAAATAGTGCTTTGATTCTTCAGAGTCCTGAATATTAAGAGTACTTTTTCCCAGTTCTCTTTTTCCTCTGACACAAACACTTGTGCACACCAGTTCTGCCCTTGTGCTGCCATCACAATTCTCTTCAGGCAACATCTGGAACCAGGTGTGCAGGGGGGTGATGATTCTCAGGTAAACCCACAGACCTGGGCTCAGGAGCATCTTGAATTCTAATTCTCCATGTCCTTATCCCATGGAATATGGCAGAGTTTAGATAAGAATACATTAAAGATGATGTATGAGCTGAAGTCCAAATCTTTCAATAAGTATTGTTCAGATGAGATGAGGGAGCTCTTTAAATGGATTACTTTAGAGAAGAAAAGACTTAATGCTGTGTTATCATAAATCTATATTTCCATGGCAGAGACACTGTAATTTAATTATTATGCTGTTTAGCTTCTGTAAGTTTAAGGTGCAACCTTGTCTCCTTTCAAATCTACATGGACAGATGTCTTTTCTACCTCATAGAATATGCCATAGAAGTATTGTATAGGAAAAGGCAGAATCTTAAGCAGCAACCTGAAAGAAGTACATTTGACTAAGAAAAGGATCAAAATAGTTGGCCAGGAGGTACTTGACATGACAAGTAACAGGCACTTCAAGTGGTGTGTTTTTTGTAATAACACTGTTTGAACATCAGTTAGCGAAACAAAATCTTAGCGATTAGAAAAATACACTTTTTAGCCATGTTTGATTATCCATAACCAAAGACAGCACATGCTTTAAGCCAACTGTGCAAGAATATTCCAATACCTAATATAGCCTGGTGTGCAAAGACTCCTCCCTGGGGTCTCCACAGGAGGAATGACACATTTTAGAAGAACGGTTTCACACTGAAAAAAACGAGGAGGCAGAAGAAGTTGCGGAGGCAGAAGAAGTTGCTGTTGTGACTTCCTCACCTGCCAATCACTTCCTAATTGATGGAGTCAGGCAAATGGAAAAGGTGAGTGTCTGTATCTGCCTGACTGCAAAACGAAATCTGAAACACCGGCTAAGCCGTCCAACTTTGTGTAGAGTTAACACTCGGTTAACACTCCGAAGCATTCATTCTCCCAGCCCTGCTCAGTGCAGACGTGGCTGGGAGCTGCAATTTGCCCAGCTACATTTTCTGTATCTAGGAAGGAAGTCCCTGCAGGGCCTGACATCAGTGGAGGACATCAGTGATCTGATGGCAGCTGCGCTGACAACCTTGTTCTTAAGCCATTTATCCAAATTCAGCCTCAGCAAATGCCACATTCCAGACCACAGTTTGGAAAGTTCATAAGGACAGGACCCACAGTAAAGAGTGAGACCCATTTCCAGCAGGCTGCTCTGGAGAGAGGATAACAGGGGGAGCACGTGAACACAGCTGAGTCTCCTGGGATCTCACCCAGCACACGCCCTCAGAAGGAGAGGACCGAGCTGTGGCCACCATTGACCCTGGGAACTGTTTGCTCCGCCCGGTGCAAACCTGCCAGAAAAGCACAAACCAAAAGGGACATCACCTTTGCCTGTGAAAAAACAAATTCCAATTCCCCCTGAAATGTCACAATCTGAAATGAATCCTTCCTTATTTAATCTCTTCTCTCATCTGAGGGCTTTATCAAGGCATCAGCACACTGGCCTGGCCTGCACAGTTTATTAGTGGAATTAGGTCTCTGACTGTGCACTGTTCAGCCATCCTGAGGGTGGGAAATGTGGCCCTTTGCTCAGGAAATTTGGAGTTCTAATCCTGTTGCCTTCACTGACCAGCAAAATCAGCTGTCATATTTGAAACCTCAGTTATTCTAATCCTCTAAATAAAAAAAAAAATAATTAGATGCCAAAGAAAAAAATCAAAGTAGACTTTCACATGGGACTTGGAAAAAAATAATCTTATCATAATGTTAGATTTCACTATTTTCTTTTCATTGCTCCTTGGTTGATTCTCTTTCCCATGTCCTTCATGGCCCCTCTCATTCCTTTCAGGTAAGACTTTCCAGCAGGACAGATGGGTCAGCTCTGGGCAGCAACTCAACCAGCACAGCACCCACAGTACCCAGTTTAGCTCAGGGCAGTAGGAAATCTTTTTGTAGTTTTTTCTCCAGTCTTAGGAGAGGAAAAAAGAGAAAAAGTAAAGTCTAGTCTTTCACATGTTTTGACACTGCCTACTTGTGTCAGCAGAATTCACTGCTGAGAAACTCAGAATCTGTAACTTTTCCTGAGTGAGCCTGGCCAGCTGCCATCAGACAAAGCAACCTCCACAGCACCATCCCATGCTTCCAAAGCCTAGAGGTGCAAAACACTAGATATGAGGGGTATTGCCCAAAAATGCTGTCCAAACCCCTTTGAAATCAATGCCAATTTGCCCATTGGTTCTCCCTGGCTGGTGATCAACCTTTAAGGCAGTTTTTATGCACTACCTGTCCATTAGGGCTGATCCTTGTAGGACACAGGGCACCTGTCTTTGTGCCCAAGACATTCCAGACAAACTACGGAAGCTGTTCTCTCCAGCCTGTGCTAAACCACAAATTTCACATTTCCTCCCTGTACAGGAAAAGGTCAAAGAACTGCAAAAGAAATAAGGCCCCGTGACTGATTTATTTTGCAGGACAAGATGCAGAGCAGCTGCAGTAAATCTGCATCTCAGGCACTGCAGGGATCCAGGGACCAGGCTGGGGCAGGGACCTGTGGGGCAGCTCACAAGCCTAAACCAAAGCACATCCGCAACAGAGATCTGCTCCAAGCCCTAAACTTGGAAATTAATTTCCATACTTTGCTCCTACATACAAGACGCTGAGGAGTTTTCACTGCATCCAAAAGTTTTCTCCTTGGTCCTTCAAGACTGTGCTACATGCCCGTCCTACTCACAATGAGCTTGTGGGAGGGTTACCGAAAGAGCTGAGTCTCAAGAGCCAAAGCAGACAGATTTTGCCTTCAGGAGAAGGAAGAAGTTCATGGCACTCCTCCCCCTGGCCCCCTCGCTGCTGTCACAGCCACTGCTGGGTCTGGTGCATTGAGAACCAGAAAAGAACTGAACAAAGGTTCTTCCAGGATAATTCCCCACGCAGAAGGGAACCACAAAGAGAATCTTTTCACTGCTCAGAGAAACTATTTTAAGATATTGGCATTTGATATAAATAAAACAAAAGCACTTCGGGATTCATTGTTCTGCCTTGCTGAGTAATGAACACCAACATGATAATTACATCAAAATTGATTGGCTTAAAAATGTCCACTCTAATTAATTTATTATAATACTTACAGGTCCGTTTCAGACAAAGTCTAATGCACCAAGGACTAAATGCCATTCACTTGCAGTACCTGGGGACTGGACACACCCATTTGCAGGGAATGGAAATTAAAATCACAATCAGAAATTAAAAATCAGAAAATCAAAGAAATCATCACAAAAAGGCTTGGGTTGGAAGGGACCTCAAAGATAATCTACTTCCAACCCAACAAATAGGTTTAACTTTTTTACTTCCCAGCCCTTACTTTCTTGGCTCTTAGTATTATGTGAACATTTTTTATATTTGAGTTTCTCCTTTGTTATCTTTTTTAAGTAAGGAAAGGGAAAAGATGAGAGATGTCTGAAATCTCAGCTCATAACCTTGTGGTTTTTCCTGCCTGATGGGAAAAGCTGGCTAGGGATTTTCCTGCTGATCCAGACGGTAGCAAGGACATTTCTTCCACAAGGTGGGAGTTTGGACACACGCAAGAGCTACAGGAAGATTTTCAAACCCAGCAAATAATTGAAGCATGTTGATTCCTTAATTTCCAGATACTCTGCCAACTAATTTAGGCCACAGGAATAAGTTATAATTTCTGCACTGGTATTTATGTGCTCCAGCCGTGACCTGATCACATTGAGCTGGGCTCCTCCAAAACAAATCCTTAATTCTGGACCTGAGCCACCAGCCCACCCAGCCCAACTGCTGACATGGTAAGGATAAATACGCCCTTCTCCAATACACTGACTGAAAGATGTCAGGCAAGTGTTTTAACTGGACATATACAGGAAAAAAACCCAAACTATTAGTCAGAATCCTCAGAATATTTGATAATTTGTCAGCTTCTTAAACTAAAATCAGTAACCTCGACTCAGTTTGGAAAGTAACACAACCCACTGTGAGGGCAAGAGTTTTCTTTTTAGTGGAAGTCAGTTTACATTTCATCAACTGAACACAAGCTTTATTTCTGTTTTGTTTAAAAGCAGGAAAGCGTGATGCCACAAAGACCAAAAGCCCTCTGTTGGTACATAAAAAACTGCTGTGCTCTGAGCAAGAGCTTGGCCTGCCCAGAGTCCATTAATAGCGAGCTGTGCCACAAAGACAGTCGTGGATTCCTGTTTGTTTCTGCTCTCCAATTCCCCCCTTCCAAAGGCTAAATTGTGCTGCTTCTAGTAAAGATCAAATAGCAAAGCAATTCAACTTCTGGCACTGCACTTTCAAATACGAAAAAGGTTATGTCATGCAAAAAGAAAAGGGTTTTCTTTGGAATTGGGCATTCTTCTTTCCTGGCACAAGGAAAGCGGAGGGTTGCCTTTTAAAGCTCTGTGACATTATCAAACTCGGGGGTGAGAGCCCAGCACAACACCGAGACAGGAAATGATAATGAAAAATCAGTATTAATTGCTCACATAACCGGTGTCTGTTCCAGCCCTGTACACAAATGACTGCCCAGATCGGCTTCACTGCTCCGAGGTACTGGAGGGAGAAAAAAGTCACTTTCATCCCCTGGTTGTTTACAGAGTTACTCAGTGAATAGTAAGAGGAATCTGAGGCACAGCAAGTCAGCAAATAAATCACCATTGGCAGGTTTTTTATTTCAGTCACACTGTGGTAAATTCAAATAATTCTAATGAAGTCAACTGTGCTGCTCCAGAATGACCCTCCATTACGCAGAGCAGGACAATCGCAGTGTTAATTTAACAAGCAGAAGAGGTACACTGATATATTCTTGCAGATATGGTGATATACAACTTACATCCTTCATCAACAGCTTCTGTTCAGGGTATTTAATCAGCATTATGATCAAACGAACCCAACTGCACACAGGGCAACAAACTGAACTGACTTTTGAGGCTGCACAGTTAAACCCCTCCAACAGCAATCCTAATGGCCAGTCTGGCAATTAATGTTCCCTCATTCATCACTACTAATTAACTTCATTGATTTTTAACACTGGGATTTCCACATTAAAGCACACTGCAAGAAGCATCACATTTGTTATGATATAATATTCAGAGGAAATGAAATAAAAGAAGTGCTGTGTCAGGAGACAAAAGCACCATTTAGGCCAGGATGTTGAGTTACACCAAAAACTACACATTGATCTTCGCTTGCTTTCATTTTAACCATCTGCTCTCTTGAAAAGGGAACAGCAACTATTTGTTACATGGACATGAGTATGAGCACAAAAAAAAAAGACCAAGTTGAATGAATGGAGTGCAAAGTTGCTTTGCAGATCCACTGCTCTTTTATAAACTATATCGCTTCAATACACAGCCTAAAAGCCCCACAGCTCCTGTGCTGGAAGGAAGGTAGAGAATGTTTTTAAGAAAGGATTTAAGAGATGTTAAGGCTTTGCATTGGTCAAATCTACAGGAACGGAGGGAGAGATAAAGGTTTTATACAGTTTCTCTAAGAGATATCTGAACTTCCATCGTATGAGAAGATAATACAAGAATTACAATACTAATCACGCATGAAGACTGAGTCTCTGAAGATCAGAAGAGCCACTCAAGAAAGAGCAAACTATCACAAGGAATTAAAGTTACACTGTGTTGCTGAACTGGCTTGTGCAGGTAGATCAATAGAGCATTGACAACATATTTCTATGCCAGGAACATTCACTAAAAGCACATGCTTTCATTGAGCTGGGTGTTCTCACTAAAACATAAGCTGTCACAGAGCAAAGAACTGAAGGAAAAACGTCCTACTTAATTCCTAAAACGGTGTTTTAGTAACTTAATAACCTTATGACCTGGACTGATTTGAGGGGATCTGAGTGGTCCTGCTTGGGACTTGACACTGACTTGCTGTATAAACTTGAGCAAATCCTATTCCCCACAAGTGTCAGACTTGCCTCCACTTATGCATCTGAAAACTGCTCTTGAAGATTTTTCTTTTTATGAGAAGAGAGCTCGGTATTTCGGGGTGCAAATGAGGACATTTTACAGCATAATAAATCATCATTAAATGCATAAAGAAATTGGGTGAGAGAAAAGTTTTGTGCCTGGCCAACTTCTAGATTCTTTTCCACGGGCCAGGTACAGATGGTTTGAAGGTGACACCATAAAGCACATAAAAGAAGAACATCTTTTCTCCTGAACTCCAGCTGAAAACGCGAGCTGAAAAGGTAACAAATTCATGGTGCACAGGAGCCACTGAAGCTTCCAAATCTCCCATGAAGGCTCTGCTTAGCTTTCTAAACAGGGAACACACAAAGGGCATGTACTGCATACAGAGCAAGCCAGTGATGGTGCAGCAGCCAGAAAAGTCCTGTAAGAATTATAGGAAAGCAAACATAAGACAGATTTTCAAGATCAAAAGTTGTTCATCTGTGAAGTAAATGCCCAGTATTGTCCCTCAACTTCCTGCCTCATGCCTTCGGATGGCACAACCAACAAGGCTCCCTTTGTGGTTGAGGTTCTGCTTGATGGTACATCAGTGCACCAGATAGGGCTGAATCGTCTGTTCCTGTCTGCCAGTGGAGCTGAGGATCTACAGCTCCACAGAGGGCAGTCACAAGTGAGGGGTACGGGCAGTGGCGAAGACAAGAAAGGCAAGGTCAGCCACAAACAGCAGTCCTGACGAAAGGGGGGCAGGAATACTTGAGAGAGAATTCATTCTGGGGAAGATATTAATAAATACATCACAGAGTTTCCACTACCTTCTGATCATTAAAACGATTACAGGGCTTAGAAAGGCTTTGGTCTGGTCTTAGCCCAGTAACCCTTGGTGCATAATTCCAGTATTAATCTGGTGCATAATTCCAGTACTAATTTCTGCAGAGTCCAAGAACTCTCCCAGTCCCAAGATGCCCCTTTCCCAGCAGAGGCTCCAGAGGGGAGTTCCTGCCTCCAGGCTGGCCGTACGAGCTCCCACATCCCTCTCTGTGTCCAAGGCACAAAGCAGGGAACGTGAATCATAAATTAATGTCCTTTCAACATAAAGAGATGGAGAGATTTTGCAGGAAGCTGCTTTTTATCATATTGTGCTCAGACAATCCAAGGGCAGATCAGATCCTGAGCACATGTTTTTTGGAGAGGACATATGAAACAAAGGCTAAACAAACTTCAAGCAGCCTGAGGATGCAGTTGCCATCATTCAGTTAAGATTAAGATATTGTGATTTTAAAGTTAGATCTTCTGCAAATCTTTTCTTGTGGCCTTGGGATTTCTTTATGCATTTTGGATGGCTCAGTTTGCCAAAATCTGTCCAAAGGCAGATTATATGTCCATCAGAGTACAGTTCAGGAGTTCACTAACTTACACTTTTCCCTTTGAAATCAACAGGACTTATGGGTCTACCAAAAATAAACACATATTTATTGAAGTGCTTTCCTGTAGACTTACAAATTGCAAAGCATTGCCAAAAATCCAACCTAGGAGAGTCCCCTTGTCAGGGTTCACACTCCCTGACTCAGACTGGACGATCCTCAGAACCTGTATGGGCTGATCTGAAGGTACCTGAGTATTCCCCATTTTGGAATAGGGGAATAATATATAAATTATAAATAATACAAAGTATTTCCCATTTTGGAATGGGGAATAAGACTGAGAACATCTGTTGAAGAAGGCAAAGCAAACAAATCACCAGTTTACTTTGCTCTCTGGTTTCCCTCAGTGACACCCTTCCCCTGAGCTGCTGCCTCAGGGCAAGTTTCGCCCCAGTGTAAATGAAGATCCCCTAAATTCCTTCTATCCTTGCTCCAAGGTAAGAAAACCTCCTGGGACATCCCACCTGAAGTCTCACCCCAACCTCAGATACTGGACCCCGCTTGCTCTAACACAGCCACGTGGCTTTGGCTATTCCTTTGTTCTCAAAGGCATTTCCAGGTGGTTTCCCCAGTACAAAGTGGGACAACGATGTCTCTGACAGACTGGAACCCAGCAGAGGGTGGGATGAGTGAGGCCTGCTGGCTACAGAGACAAAACAGGAGCTTCTGCCAATCCTACACAATGTGGTACTTTTGCCCCAGGAAAAAAAGATGCTTCCAAACAACACAGTGCAATCTTTGCTGTGCACTGAACTGGATCGAGAGCTGATATTGAATGACATTCCACCAAGAGCAGGAGCAGCAAGAACTCACTCAACCAGGCAGTGCCTAGCAAGCCTTCTCTGGAAGGACCAAACACCTTCTGGTGGTTATCAGGGGAGGAGGAGGAGGAGGAGGAGGAGAAGGGGGCAGCTCCCTCCAGCTCAAAACAGGGCAAGGCCATCAGCTCAACTAAAGCCTTTCAGAGTTATCCCGGCCTGTGTCTGTCCAGCCCTGGGGTCGCATTTCCACATCGGTGTCTGAGGGCTCTGCAAAACCTTCCTGGCTCTGGGGCCAAAGGGACTGAGAGAAAACCCTCAGATGTGAACATAATGCCATCAGCAGCTTCAAAGAAGGAGCTTCTGGTAACCAAATAAACATTCTCAAGATCACAGCACAGCTTTGTGATATAAATTTCAGAAACCCTCCTACTGTGATCTGAAATTATTTAACAGAGTTGTCATGGGCACATTTACCTTTGTACTACCACCGTGCTGCTTGAGAAAAGCACATTGCAAAGGTCATCAACTCCTAACACAGAAGTTTAAAACTCTTCCAAACCTAGGATATTTCTACTGAATCCCAGCACTAACCATTTCAATTACTGGGCTTGCACCTATTTCACAAGGCTCACAATCTGTCTGTAGTTGATATGAATATTCCAGCATAACTTTGTGTATGTAGGACATGTTTTGATTTCCAAATGCTGGAAACAGACGTTAGAAAAATAAATTAAGAAAACACTTTGCTCAAACCTTGTCTCCTTCAATCTGTTCACATAGTTTTTTACCAACTTCTCATCAGAAGTAGTAACTACACCTACATCTTTACCATCCACATCTTGCAACTAGAATTATCAATTGGTATTTTACTGCAACTCGTCCTAACCAGGCACACAGTAACAGCACACCACATCTGCTCAGCCATGGGTTTGTAACTCCTCGGAAGTTAAATCATCCTCACACCTGCAATGGCTGCTGTTAAAAACATTTTATGCAGCAGGATTTAGTCTGACTGAAGCAAATCGTCACGAAGCATAATTTTATAAAGTAGAAAACAGTTTCTTCATATTATTGTTCTTAAAAGTTTCACTGCAAAAACATGAGAAATTTAAACACAGATCGCTCACTGCAGAACTGAATGGGATAACTCTGAAAAAATCCACCCAACAGTGACCATATGAGCACAAGGAATCATCTTCCTTACCAGGAGTGGAACTCAATTAAATATTTACATGTGTTCACCTCAAGAGGGGAATGGTATTAAATTTTGGGGTAAATCACAAATACTGCAGCAAATTAAGACAATGCCTATCAAGAAATACACACTTGTTTTGTGCTTCATTAATAAATGTAGCTTATGTTGGTGCCACATCAACACAGGACCAGGAAAATGGTGAAATTGTGTGAAATCAGGTAATTCCTGACACATTTAAACCTGTTCTGATTCCTGGGTCAGAAGAGTTTGACAACCAGGATTTTGGCCCAGCTCTGATACATTCAACTGGTAGAAGCTCAGAGCAAATGAGCATGTGATTTGCAACCAAAATATAAAATAAGGTGTAAATTTATTTGCATGAACTGATTTGTGTCTATGAGATATATTAATCATTTTCTTTTACACAAGCAACATTATTATTTACATTTAATTAACAGCTGCAGTTTCAATGGCAGTGTTGCTTAAGAACATTAAAACGTATTCTTTTTACTTGCATTCATGAAATTAAAAATCATTACATAAGCCTTAAAGTCATTAAAACCAGCAGGTAGATTCCTGTGACACATTATCCCAGCAGTTCACACAATACAGTGCGAATTACAAGGTTTGCAACCACATCCAAAGAGGTGACAAAATGAAGAAGTGTCACTTCAGAATGTTAAAAGCGGTAATTCCAGTGAAAATGAGCATGAGCTGGCCCCGTACAGCTTGCAAGGAATTCACTTCCACTGCCTGGGCATTTCATGGAGGCAACAAACACTCCTGGTGTGAAAACACTCCTGGTGCAGTCCAGTTCGTGGTGGAACCCGGGCAGATTTGGTATTCTCCCCCCAGTAATGGTCAGTAGATACGATCAGAGCTTTAACAGGAAGGAGCTGCTGCAATTATCCCCTCTGGTGACTCCTTTCATTGTATGAGCAGAACCAGCTCCAGTAATCCATTCCCAGCTTTCTCTGTGGCTATGATTAGCTTGCCTGTCAGATTCTTCAATAATTTTTTCTAACAATGCTCAAGAAATGTTCTCCTTGACTGCGTGGCCTGATCCTCACCCGTGACACACACGAGGGCTTGGCACAGGGCAGAGAACCTATCCCACCATTAGTAAGCAATATGAAGCAGAAAATCTGTCACTAAATACAAATACTCTATATCAGGCAGCATAATCACCTCTGAAACGAATGTTATTGTTGTTTTCCACATTATTATGCCCTCCATAAATCTTCCCATATTAATTAATCATATATATGTTCTGTGTTCTTTTCACTCCCCTTTTCCATCTCCAACTCTATCATCCATCTTTTTACATCTTTAGAAAATGGTTTGGTACTTCAGAAGTTGATGGTAAGGTCTCATGTGGTAATTATAACTTTATTTAGATGGGTGCTTCGAGGTACTGGTATAGTTTGGGGGGTTTTAATTCTGTTATGCCCTATTGACATGAATCCCACAACTAAATACTGACCCAAAAATCTGCAGGAAGCTGCTGATGTTCCAGCTGCTGCCACATGTTCTGTACCACCTTTATCAGTATATTAGTATCAACAGCTTTAGCAGCAGTATGGAAAAGAATGGCCTTTCTGCAACCAAATCAAAGAAACACCCATGGAACCAAAACTCCAGAAAATAAAATATATTGAATAATCTAATTTTTTATATCCACACACACACACAGCTTGTTTCACAGATGTATGCAAGTGTGTCTCTATCTCCTATATCCCCCATCTCCCTCGCTCACAGACCTGAGAACAGTCCTTCTAGTCACAGGAAGAACTGCACAAGACTGTAATTTTCCTCAAGATTTCTCTCACATAATGGAGGTTTTCAATTTGAAATAGTTCTTAATGATGACCAGAAAAGCATCATTCAAAGTATTCCAAGGTTTCAGCGGATGGCTCAAAGATAATTCACTGTAAATTATCCCTACAAAGTATGTCCTTATTTTCAACAGCAACTATAAAAGATGTAAATCTCATGTGCTCATCTTGTCAGTCAGTTCTACATTTATAACCAAATAACCAGTTGTTAGTTAAAAACACGAGGTCAATGCAGCCAGCCAGCACACCCTTTGACTAATGTATTTTACATGACTGGAAAATACACTTTCTGTGTTCTGTCAACAGATAGAAACGTGTACAACTGCTCCAGGAATGCAGCTTTTAATATTCCAGCTGCGGCTTTGAGAGCACCAAGTGGTGCATTTTCTTCTTGATGTAGTAAAAGGAATTTTGCATGTAAAGTTGGTCACAGCAAGAGGGGACCTCACGTCTTCTACTGGGCTCAATCTGATTACTGAGATAGAGTTTGCAATAAAATGAAAGCAGTGTCAGGGAAATAAAACTGTAACTCCAAAGATGAGGAAAACCTTCAGTAATGCCATGCTTCCACCTGCAGCCTCACACCTACAGGGTTCAAATGGTCAATAAACTCAGCTCTAACTAGGTCATAACTGCAGCGAGGTGTCCCTGCCCCTGGCAGGGCATGGGACCAGATGCGCTTGGAGGGCCCTGCCTTATTTTTGCCCTAAATGCTCATCTCCTCTGTGTCACTGAAGAAGTCAGGGAGGCAATCAAATCACCAGAGTAGAGCAGGATAAAAATCTAACTTGGTAAAAAAGCGTGGGAGGGCTCAGGGGGTGTGGGACACACGGGGCCACACCAAGGAGGAGTGTCTGGAGACACAAACAGCAAAGGGATATGTCACTTCTTTAGACAGATTTCCATTAATTGATTAGGAATTGGAGACTGAAATACAAGCTAAAAATTAGAAACACTTAAAAGTGCTTTATAAGTTCTGTAAGGGAGTGGATTAAGAGAGGTAATCACAGAGTTTCAGATAAAATGAGTGTATTTTCTGAGAATCATAGTACATTCTTTTATCAGTGGCCCAAAACATGGCCCTTGTACGAGGTACAGGATGTTCAGGGAAGGATATTTCTGGCTATTTCTAAGTTAGAAGTTATTCAGTTGAAGGGAAAAAAAAGACTTTTTGCATTTAATTTGAAGCTGACTGGAAAATGTTATTGAGTTATCTCCTAACCAGATTGAAAATACAGCAGCAAAATCAAATCATGGGATGAGTTTCATGTTCTCTTAGAGAAGTGGTTTAAATTTGCTAAAGTTAATGGTGTGTCTGTTGAATTACATCAGCTTTTTAGCTCTAAAAGAACATACTAGTATAAACTAAAACATTATCAACTTCTTATCAGCAATCTGCTTGTCAGTGGCTGCAGGGCCAGAAGGAAGGCTCTTGTTTCAGACGCAGCCCAGTGAACCAAGCAGCCCCTACACTTTCCAGAAGTCCCAGCTCAAAGTACTGAAAGGCCTGAAATCCTACCAGACTCCTTCGCAGTTCTGGGTGTAGCAAACAAAAAAGTCACCAGAAATGATTGCTTTTAACTCCAGATGCTCCAAAAGCTGTGAAGTCTTCTTAAACACAGATCACAGGCACCTAAGTCATACACGTCCTGTTTTCTGGCCTGTTGCTCTGTTGATGCTCAGCTAAAATATCCCTGCAATGGATCTCTGGATCTGCCCATTTACACATGGATTGGGAGCAGTGAATGCCCCTGCCCAGCAGCTCCTTGGGATGGAATCCCAAAGGCCACTTTTCATGTTCTAAACCCTCAACAGCCCCAACTCAGCTCTCAAACTCTCTCTCCTGACTCAGGCAGTGCCAAAAATCCCAGGGACGCGAGGGCTGCGAATCACAAAATCTCTCCATTTAGAATTCCACTTTCTGCAGTTCCAGCCAGATGATGAGCAACGTCTTTACATCTCTGCTTTCCAATACTGGCAAGCCTAAGTTTTCCCTGGTATTTCTCCATGTGCAAATTGCCTCCACAGGATTCCACGATGAATCAAGAGAACTACTGCAGGGATGCGACAGGTACGGATGTGCACCCCAATGCTGGCTCTGCACTAGTCCTGCCAAAACCAGAAAGCGCCTGGCAATGCAATTCTTCAAAAAGTAAAGTTGAAAGGAATAAAAAATGGTAATTAATCACCTGATATAAATTGCTGTGGACTGAGCACAAGACCATTTGATTACCTAACAAATAAAACCACCTTCTGAGGTGATAACCCGGGTCATAAAGTTGGGCAGAAAAATATTGAAGCCCAAAGTCTTTGCAGTGGTGCAGTTCCTCCTAGGGGGCTGTGCAGGGCTCAGGCCGTGGCCTGAGCTGAGTTATCCATGCAAAAAGTCAAAAAACAGCTAAAAATCCCAACTTTCCCTCCCTTTGCTGCCAGCAAACATTGGAACCAATCACCTCATGCTTCCCAAAGAGGAGGCAGAGCATTGCTCTTTCCCTTCGCTTGTGCCTCACGCTGAAAGGGTTGTAGGAGTGAGCTGACAAAGGCGAGAAAGCCTAATTCCTACCCACCAAGGAACTGATTGTTGCTGCAGGTATTTGGAGAGCAGAGGAACAAAAGAGGCAGGGGGCACTGGGATCTATGCAAAGCAGATGGAAACTGGGAAAGTTCTGCTGTCTGCCTGCATAGGCTTGGTGGCACAAAGCTATTGAAACATAGAGTGTCACTTAATTCATGTACCATTTGGCCTCCCTGGCTGTTACTGAGCCCTGTTCTCCCAAACCCTGTGATGCTCCAGCCTGGCCACAGCACACCAGACCCCACCACCCGTGCCAAGCCCCCGCTGTCCCCACCCAAACAACTCCCTCGGTGCTGAGGGTGCCCCCAGGTCCATCCTCACTCCTGTGTGCCAGTTCTCTGCACTGCCCGAGCATCCCCAGGCACACACGTGCTGGGCGAGAACACCTGGCACTGCCAGGCTCCTTCCCTGCTCATTTCATCCTTACGATCCCAGCAAAACCGCTGAGTCTCCAGCTTTCCCAGAATGGAATTTGGCTCCCTCACTGTCTTTCTGTTGAACACGTTTTGTTTGATCATAACAAATCAGCCCAGTGTGATGGGAACGAGCTGATCTCAATCAGCAGTGCACTAAAGATCCATGTGACATCTGCATACGTTGCTGGGCCCTGCCTGCTCCACATGTACCATTTAATTACATGAGTAATAAATGTGGCAAATTTATCAATGGGAAAACATTTGACTGCAGTGAATTTACATCCTTGATTTGGATTGTTCACAGATGCATTATTATACATGGCTTACCTATTTATCCTAAAAAATTCATAATTATCTTCTTTCATTTACATTGATTTGTCCAATTTTCCAGGAGGGAAATACAATTAACCACAAATAAAATAAAAAAACCTTAAAGTTGACTGATGAGATGCTGTTTTAAGATACTCAGTTCAATTAGGCTAAAAGCATTCTCTCTTTGTTGCAACAGCACTTTCCAAATAAAACCTGAATTGCAACAGGAGTAAAGTGAAAACTCCACCAGAAGTTTGAGAAAGGATTGTCCATAATTTCCTCTATTAAGCAGTGATTATTATTCATAGCCAACACAAGTTATTTATTGGAATAATTGGTAGAATAATGAAAAAAGTAATAAATTCTTAATAAGTTGGTTTTATAACATAATTGAAAAGTTTGCATCTCAGGCACTGAGGTGGCTGTATGGGAACATGTTTCAAAACCTGTGCGGAGGTGCCCAAAATGTTAATCCAAAATGCACCAACTGAACAATTCCTTGGAATTGAGTTGGAATTAGGCCCAATAAACTTCCCTACTTTCAAAAATCATAGGAGATAATAGAATTGACTTGCACCGAAGTTTATTACACAGCCACTGGACACAAATGCACTCAATATAATCAAGTTGCTACTTCTCATATTTTAATTATAGGAAAAGCATTGTAAAAGTCAGACTCCCATTAAAAACAGGCAGTTTAACAAGACCCAATAATAAATTTTTTAGCAATAGGAATATTCAGAATTAACTTTCTGTGTACAAATTAGATTTTAAATAGCAGGTTCATTTCTCTGGTGAACTAATTTAGGTTTTGGTATCAAGCAACGTCTCAAACACATAAAAGATCTCCTATGGTAAATCTTCATCCCTAACGTTTTCCAGCTGGTCTCTAATAACTATTCCTAATTGTACTTGTTAAAAAGTAGATTTATGAATCTCAATTAGACTGGTTTTACTTATCCTACAGCAATTTTCAGTACCAACCATTTCCAGATAGAAAAAAGTTTTATGTGGGTGACAGAATAATTATGAAAATAAAAAAGAAAATGCCTTTTATACAATTTAATTCTTAGTAATTCTATTTCAATAATCCAAAACAGAAAATACAGCAGGTAATAACCATTTTTTGGAACTTTGTTCGTTCCATGAGTTACAAGGTGCTTTTACTACCAGGATATTCACTTTGCTTTGTGCCTTGCTGTGAACATAAAGATTAACATCATTCTCAGGGAATCTATTTTAATTTTCTTCACAAACTTAATGTCCTGACTCAGCAAAGTATGGAGGCAGAAGCTGACTCTGAGCACACATTGAGGACCCCAGCACGTGTAAATGTTCCTGCAATCCATGCAGGGCAGCTTGAGCAAAGTTGAAGCTGTGCTTATCTTTCAGGTACCCAGGCAGCCCTTTAATTCACTGTTCTGCTGACCGATGTCCACTGCTGGGGAAGGAAAGCTCCGAGATACCCCTGCCAAGCCACGTGTCCCCTCCAGGACTGA
The DNA here is from genome assembly GCA_013396755.1 of Sclerurus mexicanus. Taxonomy (NCBI): domain Eukaryota; kingdom Metazoa; phylum Chordata; class Aves; order Passeriformes; family Furnariidae; genus Sclerurus; species Sclerurus mexicanus. The sequence goes on along the minus strand of VWZF01004632.1, from coordinate 59,409 downwards.
CCCCCACTCTGACCCCAGCTCTGCCCTGCTCCCAGTACAAACACTGCAGCACATTTGCTGTCACCTTAATGGGAAATGGATTCCTCTTTTCATCACCTCACTGTGGCCCTTCATAGAGTCAGATCATGGAATCCCAGAACGGTTTGGGTGGGAAGGGACCTCACAGCCCATCCAGTGCCACCCCTGCCATGGGCAGGGACACCTTCCACCAGCCCAGGGTGCTCCAAGCCCCGTCCAACCTGGCCTTGGACAGTTCCAGGGATCCAGGGGCAGCCACATCTTCTCTGGGCACCCTGTGCCAGGGCCTGCCCACCCTCCCAGCCAGGAATTCCTTCCCAATATCCCTTCTAACCCTGCCCTCTGGCAGTGGAAAGTCATTCCCTGTGTCCTGTCCCTCCATGCCTTGTAAAAAGTCCCTCTCTCCACCTTTCCTGTAGGCTCCCTCAGGTACTGGGAGGCTCTTCCTGGAGCCTTTTCTTCTCCAGGGTGAGCAACCCCAATTCTCTCAGCCTTTCCAGAGGGCTTTGCAGTTAGGGCTCAGACACTGAACAGTCTCAGCCATGTCTTTGCATGAGTGTTATCCACCATACAGGGCCACTCCAGCAAAATCAGGACACGTGACTCCATACCTGCTGTGACACATTTATGGAAATGCACAGCCTGATAGGAGAAAAAGAATTTAAATGACATAAAATGTTTCATATAAAAACATATCCCATCTATGGAAGCAAATTTCTGCTATAAACACATTTTTTTATTACAGTCTCCTGCAACTTTCCCAGATGGCCAGGTAGTGGCTCTTCCTTGGGGGTCACCATATGTTCTACAATTAGTGACTCACGGCTCTGATTAACATTCAGCTCTCTGACAAATGCCCATGAAACCAGAGCTGGAGAGCAAGACCCTGATGCATCAAGGAGGGAGCAGGAGGCTCTTCCATGGCAAACTCTGAAAGTCAAAGTCATTATCCCTCATGTAACAGCCATGAACACTCTCCTTGAACAGCACTTCCAGCCAAGACAACGGACTGGGCTGCCTTAGTTTCCATTCCTTGGAGGATGAATATAGACACAAAAATGCTATTTTTACAACTTTGTTGTTGCAGCCAAACACTTTGGCTTGAAAATCTGACTTGAGCTATGTGTTAAGTAATGCACAATAAATTCTCCAGCAAACAGAAGTGCTGGAGCACGTGCAGAGCTGTGCTCTGGGCACAAAGAGTTCACACGTGCCTGTCGGCCACTCCACATTCGCCTCCAAAGCTGCTGTGAACAAATCCAATTTCTCCCCAGAAGTTTTGTGATTGAAAGCAGCAACTTGAAAACAGCAATATTTTTATGGGCTCCTGTGAAGAGGACTCTCCAGTGCTCAGTAGGGTGAATCCAACCTCCTCAAAAACACTGATCCCATTATTCAGTTCTGGTAATTAAAATGTTTTCTAAATGATTGTTCCCCAGCAGGAGGAAATTGATTAATTTTAATGCATTATTGTATTTTAGCATGGAACAACTTTTTCTTTGGTTTCCCCCCCCTCCCTTGTTCCCACCATTTGCAGATGAATTATTTAGATGTGAAGATTTGTCTCCTGTGCTTGACGTGAAGCTTTAGGGAGTAAGTGGAGAAACCCAAGGAGTGCCTCAGCATTTGCAAGTTCAATTCTTTCTATCTGGATATTGATTAGCACAATATATATCAGGAGGAAGCGGCTCGGCTACTGGAACATAGATCTAAATGTGACTTTAACAGAATTTACATATTTAGAAATGCATTTAGGAGTTCCACTATATGCTGCTTTTTAAAACAAGTTGTTTTGTTCGGGGTTTGTTTTGGTTTTTAAATCAGGCCATAGAATCTTATTTAAATATCTTTTAATGACACTGGTAGCACTTACGAAGGTAGCGCCTCTTACTTAGGTCCAAACTCTGAGTCCTTTGAAACAGGCATTCACTTCAACTGATTTTGGGTGAGGCTGTTAATTATCCAGCCACAGACACCTGGAGAGCCGACTTCAAACACTGGTTCAAAACTAGATCCTGACCCACCTGAAGAGAAGCCTGTATCTTACACTTCTATCACAGCAAGCAGTATTTTAAATAATTAAAATTACTTTGTGTTTGTGTTCATCTCCTGCAGTACTGAGAGCAGAATCGATGCTGCCACAGGTGACCTAACATTAAATAGTTTCTTGAAGTAGTGTTTCTCCTGCTCACAAATTTTTTTCCTTTTTTACAAAGGCTTCTGCTTGACTAGAAATTAGAACCAGATATACAAGCAAACTTTATTTGTCTGATAAAATCATGCTGGATTTCCCTTCTATTGTCAGGCAGACTTCAGATGAGAAAACTGATCAGAGCTTCAGGAATGAAACTTCGATCATGCAGTTGCACAAGAACAGGAACAGAACTGGATTACGACTTCAGTGGCATCTGGCAGCAGCCACCTCCATAAACCCAAGAGGAACTAACAGGTAGCCTGCTCTATAGCCAATGGAAGGCTAATTCACCTGGGGATGCCCACAGTGCTCCCAAGAACTCTGCACAGGATCTTGGAGCACTCTACAAATATGGTAAGATTTAAAAATAACACCAGAAGCATTGGTATGCCCAGCAAGCAGAAGGCAGTCTTTGACAAAGCCAAGAACAGCCCTCTCCTTTCCTGACTCTCTAACACATCCCTTTTTCTGGCAGAAGATTTCTTAATAAACAACTGTAACCATAAAGTTTATTACTTAATATCAAATTTACTGAAGTGCTCAAGGGTCTCAAGCAGAATGAAGGCCTCTATCTATTATGTAAAGACATCCAAAGAAGCTGTCCTAAAATACTCACTGTCCTACATATCTCTGATGAAAGTCTCATCTTCAAAGGAACAGCAAGACTTCAGTGCAGCTGAATATCCCAACTGCCAGCACTTTCCATCATCATGGACTTGGTTTGAAACTCAGCTCTGACAGAGGCTTTAAACAATCCAAAGTGATGTCCTTTGCACAGCACATTTATAAGGCATGTTACAACACACCCGTGAGCAACACAGGAGGGATTTTTGGCACACACTGTATAGACTGAAGTCTTGTGTACAACTGAAAATATTACAGAATGAAGGGGAATGGCATGAAAGCCACCTTATCCTGTTTCCAAATAGCCCAGTCCCTGATGCCTTTGAATAACTAGCTTTAGCTAGATTAGAAGAATTCTTTGTCCATTATTGATTCCTGCATAATGAATAACAAGCTATTCTGCTAATGCAAGAAAATACTTATTTGTAGTAAGGTATTTTTTGCCTTGTATGACAGGGAACATGGAACACAAGACTTCTTTTAATTCCTCCACACATGTCCCATATGTTTGTTGGGAAGAAAAAGTCCAAGTAGCAGCGGGGGGCTCAGTGTGAAATGCAAACACTCGGGCACTGCTTTCTCCTGGAGTGGATCAGATGGCCTGAACAGGGACCACATCTGCTGAGGGCTCCTTCTCCCTGTGGCCTAAGCAGTTACCTGAAGTGACATAACTCTTTAGGGCTGCATCCTTCACACTGCAAACAGGAATGATTCATGAGAGCAGATGTGCCAGCCCTCACCCAGCACCAGGCTCATCCTCTCCTCCCAACAGGGAGCACACTGACTTACACAACTGCTTCTCCAGAACTGAGGCATGACTTAAGACTTCTTGGGACTTTTTATCTTTCCCACGCAGTGGACTAAACAAGTGGAATGCAAGCACCATGGAATATGGAAAAAAAGATGCTTTTAAATCTTAAAAGTAACATCTTTGTAAAGAAAATGTTTGCAGGGTCAGGGTGGGATTGTTGGGGTGTCCTATGCAGGGCTAAGGAGTTGGACTTTGGTGATCCTTGTGGGTCCTTTCCAGCTCAGAACATTGTGTGATTCTGCGGTTGCTAAACAGGTTCTCTGCAGTAAATCCAGTGTTAACAACTGTGCAATGCTGTCTGTTGGCAGTGGCAGGAACAAACAGCAGCCAAACTGAGGCCATGGGCCATCATTAGGTGGAAAAGCAGCACAGGGACACCAGTCCTTCCCCTCCCTGGGTGCTGCTTCCAGCACAGTCTAGGAGCACAGAGCAATCAGATCCCAGCACTACACATCCCTTCAGCTAAGCACACCGTGCTCTCTTGCTCACATTTACACCAAAGCAGCGCTTTTGGACGCTCAGAATATTCACCTTGCCCTCAGCAGTCTGCACATGGGTGGGCTGTGCATGAACATCGGAGCCTATTTCATTCAGAGTACCTGTGCAAACATGATTCTTTTACAAAATCAACAGAACTACGAATTTATATTCTGCTTCCAGTACACATTATTTGAACCACTATTTATTATTTGGATGCCTGCATAGAGAAGAAACAACCCAAACTGAGCTCTGTACTACGCAGAGAACACAGACCCTAAAACTGCCCTCTGCTTCATGTTCTGCCAAGCTGTCCTGCAAGAGGGAAACAACCCCTAAACAAAGCCTAAAGGAAGGGGAGGGTAAGAGCTGCAGGACAATAAGAGAGCAGGGGAAAAAAAAAAAAACATCTGCTCCAAAAAAATGAGGAGGATGCCAGCATTCCTTAGAACCCACCAGTGTTACATGCTGGGCACTCATCAGTGCAGCAGAATCCTACTATTTGCCTCTCTTTCTGTCGAGCAAAAGGCTCTTGCACACCATACACAGATCTGATGCCTCACTTACCATTCTCAACTCAGGAATTTCTGGGTGAGCCTTTAATCTGTTGCTGAATTTTATTTAGTTGTCCCTTTGTCCTTTCCTGTTTGTTTTCCTAATTGTGTTTCTTTTTCTCGCTTTTTTCTATATATAATTGACTTTCTGTGTCATTTCTACCCACACACCTCTGCCTGCCAAGCCATTTCCCATTGCTTTTCTTATTTAACATTGTTTGCCCCTTATTTAGAATTCCCACATTTTTTGCATCTTACAGATCAGAGCAAGAACAAGCTCAGTTTCCAGGCTGCACTCAGATCATCCACAAACAATCCCACGGAACATCTTTTGAGAAATAAATTTCACTTACATCTTTATGAGCCAAAGTAGTGCAATATAAATCAAAACAGAGTAAGAAAAAGAAAACTTCCCCAAATTCCTGTGGATTGGAATGGATGTAGCATCTGCCTCAACTGCTAAGAGCACCCACTGCATTCACTCACTTGTTAGCTTCTGACCACAAGCAGCAGGTGGTATTTTGTCATTCCACAGACCCCAGTGTACATAAATCCCNGAGGAGGAGGAGGAGGGAGGGAGGAGACGGGGGTGTGGGCTCGGATCCGGTCTTTTCGCGGCGCAGAACCAAGTAGCAGCAGCGTGTGTCGGGCTGGCGGTCCGGCATGCGGGGCTGGGCGCACCAGCGGGCTCCGCTCCCCTCCCTTTGGATTTCTGCTTTGACGCGCGATATCAGCTTCAGAACGCAGAAACTTTCCCGTTTCCTGCGGCGCTGACGCTGATTTTTTTGCTTATTCGTTTGGTGATGGTTGGTTTGGCATCTCGTTATTTATTTAACCATTTGTTGTTTGGGGGAAAGGGGGGGGTCTAGTCTTGGTGCCTCGGGCTTTGTGTGTATGTTTTGGGTTTTTTCTCCGCCCGATTCAATTAAAATGCCTTAAATAGACTAGAAGGACAAAGAACCAGACCGCCACCCCGGCATCCCAAGGCTGCCGCCCGAGCAGTGCGTGTGGGAATGGGGAAGCAAACTAGCTGAGGCAGAAACACTTGGCGGCTCAGCAGAGGTAGGAGAGGGAGGGACAGGCACGGCTCGCTGCCTCCTGCGGCTGAAAAACCGGCATCTCCGGAGCACAGACCTCTCAGGGCCCACGGATGTGCTTAGTGGGAGATCGTGCAAACTTCTGGACCTGTGTCAAGCTGCCTCGGTTTGCAGCTCCAGGCACGCACGCAGTTAGAACCGCGGGCACACATAGGCGAGCACCCGCAGCAATCAGTGCCTAAAGCAGCCCCTGGATGGGGAGAAGCTGCTTAGAGCTGAACCAGGCGAGACTGAGGGGATGCTGACAGGGGAAAGCGCGGTGGAGAATTTACCTCTTCTCTAGCATCCTCTACCGTCCAGAGCTTCTGCCCTTGCACTGTCACATCGACTGCACCACTGCTGCCTTCGGGTGGCTCGGTGCCACTGGATGCTCAGAGAGGCATCAGCCAAGGAATGAATTGCACCCCGTGGTTGTCATTTTCTTCCTGAAAGATGTACCAGAAGTTACAAATGTGTAATGATTTAAATCAGTAGACCAAAAGGCTTATGACAGGTGATTTGAACAGCTGCACTAACTTAGCTCTTAGCCAGGAATCTTTTACTTGCACAGGCTGTTCAAGATGAAATGCTCCAGTTGTGTTATGAACTATTACTGATTATTTTCTAATTAGAATAATAATGTTGGCTGTGTTCCTGTTTTTTTATCGTCTCACTATGTAAAAAACGTAAGACCAAGTCCCTTTTTGATAACATACCAAAATGGTGAATAGAACTTTTTTGGTCACAGTAGCCACACAATGAATCCCCACCTTGCACAATATTTTCTGTCCATGTGAGGCTGCCAAAGTCCTCTGTCCTGCACCATGTGTTTCTTGGTCCTGTGCCAGCACACGACTGCAGGTGATGGCAACGTTTCAGAACCCACATCGTTTGGGCCAGAACTGGTACAGTGCTTCCATAGGGGACTCCCTGCCATCTCCCAGCCTCCCAAAAAACTCCCCCACAACAGGTTCCCCCCTCGCCCTTGCTGTGCTGTCCTGCTTTGCAGCCTGCCCAGGATGTTGCACCTGAGCCAGCAGGGAATCCACGGGTGCTGCAGCCACTGCTGGAGTGACTCCTGCTTCCCCACCTTTCCCAAGCCCAGCTCTGCTCCCTCACAGCTCCACAAGCTATTTTTCTTCATTACCTATGGCTGTGGCAACCTAAGCAGGTTCTGCAGCAGTCCTGGTGCCTGAGGTGAATTCATCCCTCTTTCCCAACCTGTTTTTAATTATTTTTTACAAACATCCTAATAATGAATATCAATAATAAATTAGCAATCATGNATTTCTGCCCTGCAGAATTTACAATCCAGTGCTGGGTAACAAGTGGATGGATCCTCTCCTGCAACAGGCCGAGCCACACAAATGAGCTCCCGTCCATTTGCAGCTCACTAATCTTTCTGTACGTTTGACAATCAGTATTTACTGTAAATGAATATTTTGTAAACATAATTCACCACTGCTGTACTTTTTGTGATTTATTCCCAGTAGCCCTCATTGCATCTAATCAATCCTCAGTTACTGTGCAAACACATCCCATGGGCTATTGATGTCCCTCCCATCAAACACATAATGCACAGACACTACAAAATGGCACCAAAGAATCCAACCCAAAAGAACCTCCTGAGGTAATTTACACTCACCACCACCAAAGAATTTGGATTTGCTGGAGTGCTTAATTTTCAAGTATTTTGCAGTGCTCTGGACAAGTGATTCTGGTAGTTCTAGTCAGTGACTGCTGTTATTATACTTTGCTCCTCCAAACAAACCCCACATAACTCAGTGTGATGATAATTCCTGTTGGAACATTACCTGGATTAGTTATGGTTACACCCAAAAATCCTCACTCAGGGAAAGCTTACAAAAAACCAGCAAAAACATCACTCTCATACAATATATGCTCTGTAACACCTCAGCTATCAAAACTCATCACAGCCAGACTAAAGCTCAGAGTTATAAATGCTAATTTTCAAATTTGTTCACTCATTCATTTACCATAAAGGTTTTAGCCTTTCTTTACAAGTAAAATGAAAACTAGGCATGGGATTCATCTCACCAGATTTACGTAGTGCAAAAGCTGGATGCCTGGCCTGGTCTGTCAGTCCATTTTAGGACTAGCAGACTACCAAGGACTACCTTGACCTCTACAGAAGAAGGGGACAGGCATCAGATCCACAGGGCAACTCATACTAAAGGTGACACCACCTGCAAAAACAAGCCTCCAAATGCCCAATCCCTTTGCAAATAAACACAGGTATAGAACTGAACTCTCCCTGGAGTCACACTGTGTTTGGAGAAGACAATGCATAATAACACCCAGAAGCAAATTCCCTGATGCTTGAATTGTATCTATAAAATAACTGACTGGCCCTGTTTGGTTGATAAAATGCCTACCTGAAATATGCAGGGCAAAGGAAATTAAAGAGGAGAAGGGATGAAGCACATTGCTACACCAGACACTTTTACTCAGTCTGAGGAATCGTAGGTGTTACAACTTTAATGGTTTTGATTTGCCATTCTATTTTAACACACAGAATCAGTCAGCGCTTCTTTAACGTGATATTTACAGCTTGCACATCGAAATGAAGGCAAACAGAAGTATAATTTATGCTGTAATAACGCCATATAAAGTATCATTGTTTAAATTCTCTAATAGAACTAAGCTAGCTGTGGCAAGTAGATAAAACCCCTTTGAAGAGCGAAACACAGCCACAGTTTCTCTTGTCAGGGCTCCTGCTTCTAAGAATATTTATGATTTTCCTGTTCCTCGAGAACCATAAATGACACAGCAGGTCAACGAGACAGTTTCCATCTCAGTCTGGATATTTCCATCCAGAACTAGAGTATAATTCAGTCTCCATCCCCAGATAACCCCAGCCTTTCTCTTTCTACTGCTGACAAAGGGCTTAGTGCTGCACTTCCTCCTGAGAAACCAATTCCATCCCTTGTGCTGACCCCCAGGGCTCCGCCAGGGCTGCGTGGGATGAAAATGAAAGCAGGATTTCAGTGGGAATGAAGAAAGCACGACCCAGCCCGCAGTGCACAGGGGCAGTTTCTGAGTTCTGCCTGTCAGGCAGGTCCTAGCCTGTGATGCACAACTCACTTGACACACTGAGTGTCACCAAACTCACCTCCCAGTGTCCTGTACTGCTCCCAACAGCCTGTTGGCTGCTAAATGACTTTACATTCTTTTCTATTTTTCTACAGAGCTTATTTTAGAAAGGTTGTATATCAATCTGGAAAGTGCTGTGAACATGATGTTATCATAATGGTACCATATGCCAGTCGACTACTTACAAATCATCCATGCTTCCCTCACTTGGTAGATTTTAAAAGCACGATAAAGAACTTGATTCTCCTCATGCTTACACTGGATTTATATCTACACCTCCATGTTTTACACTGGTAAAAAAAAGGGGAGAAATGTTTGTATCAAATCCTCTAAAAACCTTTAAAGGCTCTTAAAACAGCCATGTCAAAATATAGTTTTTACTATTCAAGTATTTGTCTCAAAACAGATGTGAGTACTAAAGACTGAATCGCTACGAAAAAGTAGGATACGCTCCCAAATCACCCAATGCAGCTGTACAAGCTATAGAAGTGGGTTATATCCTTTAACTAAAGAGCTTTGGAGCTGTTAATTCACCTCCCTGGTTTGGCCCCTTAAGGAGGCCACTGTGAATTCCAATACTCCACCTGATCGTTTCTCTATAGCTTTTTCCTGCTTTCCTTATTCCAGAGAAACCAGATTTCCATGCGTTCACAACACCCCATAAACCCTGCAAAAAATTATGTATCGTAAGACTTGTGATAAAAGAGGAGATTAGCAGAAGACTAGATCTTCACAAGGAATCCAAGATAAAAGGCTAAGTAAAATTTCAGCTGCATATCTGAACTTAGGAGAACCTAGACCCATTTCCACTCATACCTACCAGTTAAATACATATATAAAAAAATTGTTCACAAATTTCACACTTGGCCAACCTCTAAGCTGTCATATTCTGGCAGTTCTCTGGTGCCTTTTTGACCCTTTACAGTACTTTTCAGAGTGCCTATTAGTGCTCATGAAATGTTTTGCATGAGAAAACTAGAAAATGAAGTATGTGAAGTTAGAGCACAGAACTATTTTTGCTCAGCTACTCTGTCTTACTCCTCTTCTAGGCTGAGCCCATGTTTAGCAGTGAATCTGACTCCAGCCTATTCATTCCTTAGCCTTTGTACTCAGGCTGGTACCAGGAGAAATTCTCCCAGTTCTTATGGCAAAGAGAAAAGTGAGCCCTACCAGCTCTGCCCTTGTTTGCAAGCTGGTGTGAGTTGGGCATGCTCTTGATTCCTGCTGCATTTCGGTGGGCAGGCCAAGTGGTGACCTTCATCTTATATCTCTCCGCCTCTCTCAGACAGAAGCTTTCACACAAATTTCAATCCTTTCTCTTTGGAGCAGCAGCCAGACAAAACAAACTGCCTGAAGGCTGAGCACCACTGGTCACATACAGGTGTTTGTAAACACACTTGTCCTGGAGAATTCTCTACTTGTCTTTGGACATCTTGCCTGAGTGCCTTAGATTCTCGGGGCTGCAGCCTCCTTTTTTACAGCTATGGAGTCTGACCTGCACAAGGATATGGAACGTTGTCTCCCCATAAATTTGGTCTATATTAATTTTTAAGGTGAGGCTCACACTGCAAACTCTTAAACAAAATCCCTCCTCTCTACACGAATAGACCAATTTATCTCGCCCACAGGAATCACATACAAGTATCATATGGCTGAACTCTTCTGGCAATCTAAAGCTTATTCTGCTGGGATTTGTTTCCTTTGAGAGCAGCTCTTAATTTTCTACAAGCTTTTTCATGTCCCTCTCCTTAACACACGGCACTTCCCCGCTGAGGTTTCAATCAGTTTTGTGCGAAGGGAAGCACTGGCCGCTCGGGCAGCACGGTCACTCTGTGCAGTACACAACAATGAGCCTGAATTTTTTCCAGCTTTTCCATTAACATCTGAACAGCCCTTTCTGGGGTTCACAATGGTAATTGTAGCTATTTCCTTGAACCCAGGTTTTACGTATTAGTCATTTTTTGTAACATGTGAGATAGTCAGGGAAGGCTCAGTTGCCTAAACAGGGACGCCAGGTGTGGTTTGAGACACGAGGCAAACCAGGATACCTGCACGGGGCACCACATCCAATGCCTGTCTCACAGGACAACTGAATGCTGGGGCAGCAGCAACTGGAGACCAGGCAGGAGAAAGGAAGCGGCAAGACCTGAACCCTACCTGCATCTAAACCATCTTCAGCCCACCTAGGGTGGTCTACAGTCCATGGCCACCCCTGGAGGAACCCCCCGAGAGCTTGGCTTGGAACTGGCACTGTATTCTGACTCTTGCAGTGCTGCAGTTTCCTTTGCATGGCCAGGCAAGGGAGAGAGGGGCAGTGCAAGTGCCCCCCAGGCCTCCCAGTGCTGCTCTGTAAGAAGCAACCAGAATGGACATATTTGCATAAAATGACAGTATGACAAAAAAATGTATAAACAGGTCATTCAAACCCAGAGTGGTCAAACAAAGGGATAGTTTGTGGGAACCCACCACTCTCTCTATGCACCTGGAAGAACACAAAGGCCAATGGCAAACACACATGCTGCAATAATAAAAACATAAAAACCAGTGCAGGCACCATACTCCACCTTCCCCAATGCCTGCAGCCCCCATGTTTCAAGAAAAAGACTTACAGCTTTTATATAAAGTAACAGTGAACTGTATAAAGTCTCCATTTAAATTCCCAACCCAGAGATTTGCACAGCAGTACTGCAAAAAGTAGTAATTATATGGAAGCTTTTTACTATGCAATGGTATGCAGCACTTCTCTTTTTAAGCTGAACAGCCAAAGTAATATCATAAATATTATATTTAAATAGTAGCTCAAACCACATGGTTTTGAAAACAATAACCAAGCACATGCTTTGCAGGAATGCAGAATTAGAAATGATTTCACATAGGAGGATAAAAGGTTTGTAAGAATTGTGATCACGCTACAGGGAAATAGTTTATACAGGCTGTACTCGAAGGTACATTCCCAGTTCCAATATAATTAACTGTTTTCAGAGATTTATAGTTTTGCTGTATGCATTTGCTTAAATATTAATTCTGCTGCCTGGTGTTTAAAGCAGGATGGATTGTTCAAAGTGAAAATGGCTGGATACCCCATTCACAGGAAATATGTGACTTCTTACCAGAGAGCATTGGCTTCTGTTTGATACTTCTGAATATTAATTTATATTTAATTGTAAAAAACAGGAGATCAAATTAGTTCTTTCTCAGAAGTAAAAAGAGGGAGCAACATAATGCAGCCTAATACTGTATATTTAATCTCAGCCAATTTGGGTTTTTTTTAACTAAAATTATAAAATGTTACAAAGTAGGTGACTGGAGAGAAAGACAATACTGAAATCCTATTTTGAGAAAAACAGTGACCACAGGACCATTTTCAATATTTCGTATGTTGAAACACTTGCACCCTGAAGCTTTTACAATTCCATAACAAATTTACTCACGTATCGACAAGAAGCAGAAATAAAAATAAGTTCAACAGTGAACACTGATGAAGCCTCCAGAGGTTCTACTGACAAATAAGAACTTGTGCACTTGCCTTGAAACTAATTTTGCCAACTATCATTATCCTTCAGCACAGGTGCTTATTAGCATTTATTAACCTAATGCACAGCCCCTTCAGGTGTCCCACACCTGCACTCCAGACCAGGTCCCAGGAACCTCAACTCCTTCACAAGCTTTTGCAAGACCAGCTCCTCGGTCTGTAAAGATCACAGCAAACCCAGTGCTATGATGAGATTGCTGGTTTACTCACCTTTATTCAACACTACTATCAACAAGACAACACCCCTGTAAGAATCCATCCAGCAGACATTACTCTGAGAAGGAAAACTTGTGGGATTTAACAACGAAGTGAACATGGAAGGAAGGTCCAGAGAGGGACAGCAAAGCTCTGGCTGTGCTCTAAGAGAAGTCCAGGCGTGGGAAGGATTGGGACTGAGACCTGGATATCCCAGAAGAAACCCTCACAGAATTACTCAGCCCCACAATGTGAATTTAATAGACAGTACCATCCAGTCACCTGACTGGAGATTTCTGTTACCAAAATACCAGACTGAGCATGAGGGGGGTGGGATCTCCCCCACCTGCCAGGTCATGGAAGGCAGACAGGCTGCCACGTTCTAGTTAATTTATATGTTACATATTTATGTTCTAGATCAGGAGGTAATAAAGACATGAACATGCTGGCTTCCTTTTAGTTAACTCTGGACTTTCTTCCTGCTGCATGGGAGGACAGGGGCTAACCCCAGTGTCTAGTGATCACAGGGGCTGGAGATATAAACAACTCTGCCTTGGTTTCACAAACTATTGAGCCTCTGCCCACTTCCCTGCGCCAAGCAGATGCCCCGTGCTTGCAGCTGCCTAACAGGCATCACATTAGCACAGGCATCAGACCCGTGCGCTGTCACCTGCGGATCTCAGCTGAGCATTCAATTTGGGAGCTGCTGTTCTGACGCTCCTAAACTTCTCTTTGTTAGGAGCCATCTGGCAGCGTGGCCAGAGTCCTGCCTAAGGAAAAGAAGGGAATGGTTGGCAGCAGCGAGTAGCACCAGCGAGAGTGAGATTCCACCCACTCTCCAAACCTCAAGAAACGGAGGTGTCACTTACACACTGCATCCTACAACTTCTCCCTTGTGCCTCTCCCTACCCCAAACACCACCTCCAGCAGGAGCACAGCTAAGCACAGACCAAGGAAGCCGCTAAATCCGAGCAGCGAGGCGCCAGCCCGAGCCCGCTCGCCCGCGCAGCGCAGCAGCCTGAGGATGGGGACACGCGGGGACCAAATCCGTCTACTGCAACCACAAGAAAGTTCGTGCGATACAACACCCCAGTAACCCACGCGGGAGGGAAGGAAGCGGCTTCTGAGAGAAGCGCTGATAGGGGAGAGTCCTAATAAAACCGTACGATCTCACCCACGCACACATCTCCCAGCTCAGCCCTTCCAAAATCACCAACGAGAACCCAAAGATCGAGGGAAGGGACAGAAACGGGCGGCTGGAAAGAGCCGGCTCGTCCTGGCTCCCGGCTCGTCCTGGGTGCCTGGGCAGTTCTAGGAGGAGGAGAGAAGGAGACTTCTCCCCTCGCAGCCGGAGGGTGCCGAGGGAGCTCCCTGCCCAGCAGCAGCACCGGGCATAAACGGGGGTGGGGGCCGCGACTGCGGTCAGGGGGCTCCGGTGCCCAGCGCCTGTCCCGGCTCGCACTTACCTGTGCGGGACGCGGGGCCGGGGCCGCGGGGCTGCGGCGGGCGGCGGCG